>VZRN01002326.1:690369-713182 GCA_013397935.1 Dasyornis broadbenti
CAGCGGTGCCCGGGGGAGCCGCTTTTGCCCGGAGACCAGGCGGGTTCCCCGCGGGCCCATCCGCTCGGCCAGCGAGGGTGCCTGACAGGCGAGGAGGGGGGAACCCTCAGCATCACCCCGGGGATCCCACGCGCGCTCCGGGACCGCGGTGCGGAGCTGCCCCAGCCCAGTGCCGCCGCTCTCACCGCTCCGCGGCCGCCGCTCCGGAAGCGCTCCCGCCTTCACCACGTGCCGCAGGGGCGGTGGCCGCGGGCTGCGGAGGGAGGTGCGGCGCTGGGCACAGCTCCTGCCAAGCCCGCCGGTCCCCGCTAGAGGGAAGCAGCCGCTCGGCCATTCCCGCCATGGGATCGGCCCGGGCCTGCCCGCTCCGCTCCCGCCCGACATCGCTCTGCCTTCCCCCGCAGCACGCCGCCCCCGGCACCTCCCAACAGCATTTTACTCCGGGCTGGGGACAAAGCCCGCTGCCTTGGCCCGTGGGCAGGGGTCCGAGCCCGGTCCCCGCGTACCGCATTCCCGCCCGTGGGTAGAGGGCTGAGCCTCTCCAGCTCCATTGTGAAGGGACAGACTGACCTGAGCGGTCCCCGCCGAGCCCCGATGGCCCAAGCTGACCTGAATCGCCACGTCCCACCGCGAGCAGACCCTCGGGAGATGGGCGGCAGCAAGAAGCTGGAGCAGCGATACCCACCCTCGAGGCCCCGCTGTCCGGCTGCTCTGCGTGTCTCGGCGCAGGGACAGCAAAGCAGTGCCGAGGCAGCCCCACCTCTGTGCCTCGCAGTGGAGGAAGCAGAGGCAGGCGTCACCGGCACGGGAGTTTCGGGTTCCTCAAACCCAGGCAGTTTCGTTTTCTCCAGCGAGCCTGGCGCCACCGAATGAGCCCCGGCGGGGTGGCTGCTGCGAGATCCCCCACGGGCCCGCCCCACGGCTGTGAGCTCCCTTTATTTTCTGCTGCCGAAAGCGAACCCGGCAGCCACCAGTGTGTGGCCTGAGTCTGTGTCAAAACCAGCCCTACAGGACCCTCCAACCCCATCTGCCCGCACTAGCATGCTGAGAAGATTTCAGCTGGGCAGGCTGATGTGTTGGCAGCTTTCCCAGCCCCTCTCCCCAAGGATCCCAGATGTCTCCACCAGCCATCTCTATCTCTGCTGATATGTTGTTTCATTTCCTCCCTCCAGGCCCTCTGGAACTCCCTGCAGCTGGGCAGACCAATATTACACAGGTTAAGCCAAAGCGTGCCTGATTTTGACCGAAAACACCACTGGCATTCCCATCCTCCTCCATGGCTACCCATCCTCAGGATTTGGTTTAGCTCTTGCTTATTAAGAAGCAGCTAAACAGGGCGCCCCTGCCCATCTCCCTGCAGGTAGACCCTCTGCCTGTGCAATCTCCAGTGGGGTCTGAGAAACTGCAAGTGTGCTGAGCGCAGTTGCTGCCAGCTTGGTATTCCTTGAGCTATTTGGGTCATTTCCCAAATAACTAAATTCGCACTAAATTCACATCTTATCAGCAGCTCAGGACCTGAGAGGATCTGTAAAAGCTCTGTGGTCTGTGCCCTCTCCAGCCAGCCCCGCCAACGGGCGATAATTCAGCTCAAAGTACAGGTGATTTGAGGATAAATACCCAGATCCTGATTAGTCCCTTGGGTTGTGCTGCAGCTGCTGTCGAGGGGTTTACTGGGGTGTGAGGATGCTGAATGGAGCCATTGGGCTGATCTGGGCCTCTGTTTGCAGGGTTTAATGCATGCCTTAGCTCAGCACTCTGCTGAAAAGCAATGCCAGATTCTCCAAGTCTGTTTGTGTCTGTAATGAGCGGCTGTAGGGAAGCTGTGACAGTGCAAAGCAGGGACACGAACACCTGATGCCTGATGCTGCTGGGAGCAGATTGGGATGGAGCCCTTCTGTGTCTCCCTAGGGCTGCTGAGTGTTGCCAGCATGCTGAGGGAGACTCAGCTGTGTCCCCAGAACTGCACAAGCCGTTGTTATTCACCTGCTGTCACGCCCGGGCTGATGTCTGATGCTGTGGGCTGGCCAAGCTCCATCACCCTGGCTGGTGGCACTGAGCCAGCACTCACATTTGGATACTTTTCTTCGCCTCAGCTTGGCCTAGAAGTGATATCTCAGGGAAAAATCAAAGCTTGTGGGTTTTTTTCTGGGGCTGAAGTGGCTGCAGCACTTGCTGTGATGATGAGAGCAGGAGTCCCGTGCACGTTGCAGGCTGTGTAGATGTGTTGGGGTGTGTTCTGGGCCTCCAGCAGCTCCTAGAGCTGGTGGCTGTCACGGGAGGATAACACATGGACTAGCATCCTTCTCCTATGGCCTTAAAGGAGAGGGAAGGGAAGCAGCTGCACACTTCAGCTCTCCTCTCTGCACAGGGAGGGGAAGCAACATGCCGTGGGGCATCTCACATGGGGGAGGGAATGGCTCAGAGTGCTCTAGCAAGGGCCCTAGGGATGCACAGAGTGCCTCTTGGCCAGATAATTGTTGACTAAAGCTTAGGGTGAGAGGTCAGGAAGGGGGAGTGTGTCTCATGTGGTCGTGTGCAGCAAAGGGCATCTTCCACCAATATTTCCCTCTGTCGCTCCTGCTGTCACCTGTGAAATCTGCGTCAAGGAGCTGAAGCTGTCTGTAGTGGCATATGGGTCAGCTCAGAGGTGAGATCTAAAAATACCTTCTGAGAACTGGGGACTGCTCCCCTCGTGGTGCTGCTGGATTTTTCTGCCCCATTTTGTGCCTGGACTGGCTCCTGTGACGGTGGGTTCTGTGGTGCAGGAGGTGGGGGAGACTCCTCTCTGTGTACTCTATAAAAAGAGCTGCAGCAGCACAGTCCTATCTATAGCACAGGGAGCTGCCTGGGAAAGGCAGGGCAGGGATTAGCCCAAATCTGACAGATTTCTCTGGTCCTGCTTGGGAAGATGGGGCTGTCAGTGGCTGAGGGATTCCCAGTGCTCTCCGTGCTGTGAGATCTCTCTGCCAGCAGACATGTCCTGACTTTACTGGGATTTCCTGACTCTCTGCCCCTTCCCCAGGGGGGCTTGTCACACTTGTTACCCAAAAGCTGGGCTGTCCCTGAATCCCCCGTCTTTCCTGCTCTTCAGGGCTGTGATTTCACTGCAGCACAAGGAGGCTGATGAGAACAGCCCAGTGGAACCCCAGGGCATCTGAGTTTGGGGTGGATGTTCAGCACCTGCCTGTGCCTGGTTGTTTTGTGGTGATCTCAGGGCAGCTGAGACTTTTCCTAGTGAAGCTGGTTGTGACACTTGTGGCCCACATTATTTGTACTGAAGAGTTCAGCTGCCTGATGGGGGCTATTTTGCCTCATGATTTGTTTGAGAGGCACACAGGGGTTGGTTTCTTGTCCCAGTCAGACAAACCCCATGGTTTTCACTGCTGCAGCATCACCAGGGGTCTCACCAGTACCCAAGTTTGTCTGGACACTGCTATTCTATGGGTCCAGAGCAGCCCACTGCCGTGGACTCGGCTCTTGACTGGTGCCTGTCACTCTCTGGGGATGTTGGCTGTCCCCTGAGACCCCCAGCGTTCCCCTTGAGAACATTCCCCCGCCCCTCCCCAGGGTGCCGGTTCTAGGGAGTGTGTCTCTTTAATGAGGCTGGGCTTGGAGCAGCTCTGCTGGTGGCACAGGGAGTGAGGGATGGAGCGAGGGCGGTGAAGGAGCCAGTGCCAGAGAGGGAGCCTGCAGCAGGGAGAGGCGGGGAAGGACCGCTCATCCCCCGGGTACTGCAGCCGTCCAGACAGGGGGACAGGGAAACCCATCCCCAGGGAAGAGGGCTCTGCAGAAGGCAGGGACCCAGAGGGTGTTGAAAGGAGCCTGCAGCCTCTGTGTCATCCTCATCTTCCTCCTCCAGGTAAGGGCCAGGGGCAGGGAGGGCAGGCACCATGGTAGCCTGGGATCCTGAGGGTGTCCCTCAATTCCTCTGTGTCCTGGGGTCGTGCATCTGCTGTCAGAGCAGCTCTGGGTCATAGGAGGGGTGAGAGGTGGAGATGAGACAGCAGGGCCACAAAAGTGCTGAAATCACCATCCGGCAGGGACCGGACAGGTTTGGCTCCCGTAGCTGCTGGGATCATACTCCAGGTTATCAGCAACCGGTCCCTGGCCCATGCTGCTGCTGTCCCATGGTGGAGGACCCTGGAACCCTTCTGGGGGCTGCCCTGCCAGGATTTGCCCTTGTCAGAGGAAATCCATGGGACTGAGGCTTTTCTTTTGGGGGGTGCCTGTGTTAGGGTGCATTGAGGGCAGGTAGCTCCTGTTCCCTGGTGGTGGGATGGAGTTTTCCAGGGGTTTTAATGGCTCTGGGGAGGCAAGGGCAGCAGCACAGGTGCTGGGGGTGGTGGTCCTGGATCCAGTGTCGGAGTCAGGGTGTGAGTGCCAGACTGCACGTGTGTGTGCACTGTACTCTGCTCTCTGTTCCCACTCCCCAGCAGACAAAGCAGGATGCACTGCAGGCTAGAGACAGTCCTTTGCCCCATCCAGCAATTCCTTTCTGCTTTGCTCTTCTTTGGGCTCTGCAAAGTGGTATGTCCCATGGTTGGGCAGCAACACCATCACCTCCTGGGTCCATGGCCTTCTCCATGCTGCAGGAGTTGGGATGGACCCTGCTCTCCTGCCTTTGTGCCCCATGGGATGTCTCGCAGGGAGGGAAGGTGAGGGAAGCAGGAGGTAATGCAGGTGAATAGGAGGGACAGCAATGTTTCTGCACTCCAGGCACTCTTGCAGAGGCTTGGGCTCCTCTCCTCCCATCCTTTTTCTTGAACCTGCCTGTGTATCGCTCACCAGTGGAAATTTCCGCTGGATTTGCCTGTGTCGGGTTTGGCCTCTTCCTTCCCCCTGACCCTGCTGAACCCCGGTGCAGGTGGTTGTTGCTGCAGCAGGTGAAACTCTAACAACTCCCCAGGCAGCAAAGGAGAGTCCACTGGGCTCAGGCACCTGCCTCCCAGCAGCAGCTTTACTGGAAAACTCAGTCTGCCCACAGGTGAGAAGAGAAACATTGATTTATTCTGACCTAGGGAAGAGTCAGCTCCTTCTTGTCTTCACAGACAGTTTTTAGCTGCCAGCACAGAGAGCTGCCCCAGCCTGCTGTGGCCCTTTCATATCGGGGATGTTGCTGATTAAACCATCTCCTGCAGGCAGTAGGTAGAGGGGAGGCAGAAGAGGGGGCTGTGAAGGCATTGGAAATCATGCTGGGGATGGGGAGAGGGCTGGGCACCTATTGGTGGTGCCACACTAGCACCTGGGCACAAGTTGCTGCCCCAGTGAAGGAGGATGAAGAGGCTGGGGAGAGTACCATTAGGTTTGGTTTTATTCATTACCACGGGGCTTAGAGCAGCCAGCACAAAGCGTGGCAGGGCCAGATGGGGCCTGTTTACTCTGTGAGGGTAAATGTAAAGAGAAGTGATAAAAAGCAGCCGGGACGGCTTCTCCAGTAAGTCCCTGGTAAACAAGCTGGCAGTGACCTGGCCGACAGGCGGCATGGCAAATAGCGGGCGTGTTGCTGAGTATTAAACTGGGCGCCCTGGGAACAAATTAAGCAGCTTTGGGGAGAAATTCATCTTTAATGGCTCAGTGTGGCTGGGTTGGAGGTGTTCTGGTCTCCAGATCCTGTCTGGGTGCTGTGGTCAGGGCAGGAACCAGCTATTGATGTTCCCAACTGTGGAACAGCCAGTGTGGAGGAACAGCAGGCTGTGCAGGGACCCTGTGTACCTCGTGTGTTGGAAGTGCAATCTGGGGGGCTCAGCAGTGCATGCAGCATCCTGCACAGAGGGTGGATGGTTGGTGATGATAGGGCATGGTTGAGTGGCCATCATAACCCTGCAATGCCAGTTGAGCAGGTAAATGCTCTCCTCTGGTGTAATGGACTGATTTTCCTGGGATGTAGCCATGTTGCTAATGCACTTCTGTGCTTCTCCAAGGCTCCCTGCTTTGTGCCAGCTGTGAGTTTGGTCCTGGTGCTGCCTCCAAGGATGTATCCCTGCTCCGCTTTCAAGGATGCTCTGTGAGAGGCACTCTGTGACCACATGCCAAGGGGACCTCGACCCTCCCATTATCGATGCTCTTATGAGCCTTTCCCAGGATGAAGGCTGCTGGAGTGGGGGCACCAGATGGCTCAGTTGTACCTGGCCTTGGCCTTGTCCTTGTCCTGGGCACATTGTATGCTGGAGCACCAGCACACGGCGTGGGGTGGGGGCCTCGCTGCTGCTGGGTCACAGGGGCTTGGGGCAGGCAGGGGATACAAAGCAGAGGTGCAGACCCGCGTATGGAGCAGACCCCATGCACGCTGTCCGCAAATCCACACAGCCAGGGCTAAGGCTCACACGTATATTTTACACCAATATTTGATGGCACAGGATGGGCTGATGTTGGAGAGGTGCCTTGACTCCAGACAATTATTTGTGATGCCACTCCTGGGTGTTTTTCCCAAGGGGAAGCGAGGTGTGGAGTGGGTTGGTGTCCTGGCTGGAAGGCATCCCCAGCCTCCTCTCTTCCTGCCAAAGGGTGGGACCCCAGACACATTTGTTTCTGGGCAAAGAAAGTGATGATCATTCACTTGTCAGGCTCCACCCTGCAGTGCCTTCCCCTCTGTGCTGTTCTTCCGTGCAGCACTGACCTTGTTGTTAATTATTAAACCCCCAGCAAACACTGCTCGCTGCTTTGTCCTAGTTACACTGTGGGCTTCTCACCCTTCTGGTTGGCTTTTTTTTTTTTAACGAATTACCCTGGTAACCTCTGTGGACGAACGGAGATGGGAGCAACAGACGCTCCTCTCCCAGCCAGTGCAGGAGATGGCCTGGGAGGTTCTGGAGTGGTTCTGGGGTGGGTGAGAGATGGGCTACATGTGGTTGGCTATTATCCATTCTGTCCAGCAGTCCCTGCTTCTCTGCCAGGGCTTGGAGCTTTCATGTAACCACTGCCCACAGGAGTTTTGTAGCCCTCTCTGTGGGCTCCTGTTGCTCCAGACCTGGTTTGCAGGTGGTCTGGGGTATAGCAGAGACCTGGGTCCAGGGTCCATGTGTTCTGTAGATGCTGAAGAGCAGCATGGGATGGGAAAGGGCTGGAGACCTGCTCCCCCTTGCAGGCTGGGCAGGTGGAAATGACTTGTGAGCAGAAGCCCCTTCCAGCAGACCCCATCCCTGAGCACCCAGTGCCTGCCTTCCCTCTGCTCACAGTTGCCGACTGAGGGACCATGCCAGGCCTCTACACCCTCTCGTCCTGGGAGGCTCTGCCCCTGAAGAGCTCCACGGTGAAGGCTTGTGCTAACGGATACTCTCTGAGCATCACTGCTCACCTCATGTACACCAATCCTCACAAGGAGCCTGTGGAAGGTAAGGGGGGCTATCAGGTCTAGCAGGGACCTGGGCTGCCTGCAAGGCCCGCTAAAAGTCTCTCTGCTGGAGAGCATCCTGTCTCCAGCACACCCACATCCTGGCCCTCAAACCTTGCTCAGTCTGGGGGGCAAAGGTGGAGCCTAGCAGAGCTGGGGACACTGCCACACACTGCAGGCAGAAGGGGAATGAGCCTGAGCAAACAGATTCCCATCACTGAGGAAGAGGGTGATTTCATCCTCCATCTCGGTTAGTGAGGCTCTGGGACTCTCCTGTATCTCACTCATGTGCATCTCAGTTGTGCTGTGAGTCACGCAGGTTCTCAGCAGGGCTCCTGTGGGCTGTTCCGTGTCACAGCAATGGCTGTGCCGTGATCTGCTTCAGGGTTCTCTCCTGCCTGCAGGCATCTTCATCTACCCCCTGGAGGAGTCGGAGGTGGTGGCTGGCTTTGAGGCAGCAGTGGGCAGCCGGTGGGTGACATTTCAGATCCAGAATCGGCACCGGGTGCAGAACTGCTGCCTCCAGTGCAGCCCCAGCCCTGGCAGGCTGCGGCCCTGTGCCAGTGGTAAGTGCTAGGGCATGGCTGATGCTGTTGGGTGTTCCCTGGCCAGGAGGCTCAGAAAGGGTGGGGATGAAGTGTGGGGGAATACGAGGGGCTGAGAGCCCCTGCCAGGCCACCCTCTGGGGCTGGAGATCTCAATGTCTCCTTTCCCCACCTTTTGTGGGACATGTCCACCTCTTCTGGGGCCCTGCCATCATTCTCATGGCCCTTGTGACACCTGTGCTCTGCTGTCACCTTTAGGAGCAATTAGGGCCACTAATGACCTCCTTCACAACCCCACATGCCTTGCTATCCTCCCCCCATCTCTCATCCCTCTCCTGCCCAGGCCACCTTGTCCTGGACGAGGATGTGGAGCGCTCTACCTTCATCATTGTCACCGGCACACTGTGGCCATCAGAAAGTGTGGCTGTCACCCTGAACACAGTGCAGGAGCTGCCCACTCTGTTGGACGGGGCCCTGCGCCTTCTTCTGCCCCCTGTTCTCATGCCCCGCGTCCCTGCTGACCCCGAGAGCGAGCCGGCAAGCTTGTGTGACGACAGGTTGGCCCTATGGTGATTTTCATGGCTTCCTCAGTCTCCACCATCCTGGGGGGGGGATGACAATGCTGGGCGAGCAGGGCACGGGGCAGGAGCCATCACCCCCTCTCCCTTTGCAGCCCCACCAGCTGTTTTGGGGGGCCGGGTACCCGGAGCCAGTCACCCACCGTAGCGGCTGTGGAGAGCGTGGATGTCTTTCGGGGACGACCCTACAACCCTTTTCCTTACGAGTTTGCCTTCGAGCTGCTGGTGAAGGGCCCCTGCTTGCTGGCAGGTAGGGGGGTGTCTTGGGTGTTATCAGTTGGTTGAGAAAAACATCCTCAAAATGTGGATGATGTCCCCTGGTACCTCCATGCTTCTAGGAGGATGTGAGCCCCTGTCCCCAGGTATCCTCTTGCACTCCCTACAGGTGAAGAAGCCCTTTCCCCCTTCCATCCCCGGGGCTGGGACCCCTCAAAGTCATCCTGCCTGTGCCTTTGGGGAACTCTAAGTCAGCAGCCTCCTTCCCTGGACAGATGTGATGGATGGGAGAGAGGATGGGTGGGGAGGGGATGATGGTTGGTTGGTGACCCAGTCAATCCCATTCGCTCTGTCAGGAATGAGCCACTGTTGTGTGGCCTGGTGGGTGGGGGGTTGAGGAGGGGGTTTGTGAGGGACTTCCCTGCTGCCTTCTCTTCTCTGCAGGGCTGGAGAGCCCATCCCATGCCCTGAGAGCCGATGCTGACCCCTGGGCCAGTTCTGCCACCACCACCTGTGTCACTCTGGCCGAACCCCACCGCTACGACAGGGACCTGGAGATCATCCTCTACCCTTGTGGTGAGGGCAGATGGTGCCCTTGGTGGGTTTGGGGCATCACCCCAAAAATATCCAGAGCAACTCTCAGCAGCACAGGGTAGCTCCAAACTCTCCTGTACCCCCCAGAGCCCCACAGCCCCCACCTGGTGATTGAGGATGGCACCATGACATACCCTGAGTATGAGGCGCACATCCGGAGCCGCCGGGATTACATGCGGATTGCCAGGAAGGATAGCAGTGGCGAGAGACAGGTGACAGGGCATAGTTACTGGTGGCCCAGCCAGGAGGAGGAAGAGGAGGAAAGGGGGAGGTGGTGGGATGTGGGTGAGGAAGATCTTGGCATAGTCTGGGGGGTATGAGAAAGCCCCTGACCTGCCTGGCTCGCAGGCGGCTTTCATGCAGAAGCGTTTCCACAAAGACATCTTCCCCAACCCCGTGCTGATGCTGAACTTCTGCCCTGTGGTGGAGAGTGTCCCTGGGGACCTGCAGAGTGTCACCCGTGAGATCCTTTTCCTCATCGACCGCAGCGGCACCATGAGTGGCCCTGACCTTGGCAAGGTCAAGGTGAGGCATGGCTGTGGGTCCAGGGGTGCCCCCTGGGTGGCCAGTCCTTAGCAGCTGTCCCTGGTCCCTGCTGTCACCCAGGAGGCTTTGCTGGTGGCCCTGAAGAGCCTCCCATCAGGAACACTGCTCAACATCGCCAGCTTTGGCTCTGACATCAAGGCTCTCTTCCCATCCAGTCGCCTCTGCAGCGATGTGAGTATCACAGGCAAATCCTGTGTATCTGCTAGCCCTGCACTGTCCACCTGCCAGCTCTTTGACTTGAGGTGGTGGCTTGTGAGCCAGGGGGACCTGGCAAGGCTGGTGCAAGGCTGCCTCTCTGTGTGGATAGGAGACACTGCGGCGTGCCTGCGAGCACCTTGGCGGACTGCGGGCAGACCCTGGTGGCACCAACCTGCTGGCAGCCCTGGGCTGGACGCTGGCACAGCCCCTCCACCACGGCTACCCTCGCCAGCTCTTCCTCTTCACTGGTGCGGCAGCAGGCAACGTGAACAGGATCCTCCGGCTGGTGCGCAGGCAGGCCAGCACCGTCAGGTATGGCACTGGCACTACGGCAGGTCTCAGTGTTCTCCAAATCCCCTGCGCTGTTCCCACTGATTTCTCCTTATACAGTCTCGAATCTCACCTGTGCCTGCCCCAAGGGTGTCCTTCACCCATCACATCCCTCAGCCCTGTGGCTTGGCTCTTCCCAGGGGGCCCCAGCCCAGCAGGCAGCCAGGGCAGCACTCTGGCTATCAGACACCCCTGCCCATTCCTGCTAAAGGGCTCTCCACCGGGTATGCCAGCCCCTGGCCCCAGCCCAGCCATGGCTTTCATCCCCTGGCTCTCCTGCAGGTGCTTCAGCTTTGGCATGGGCCCGCGGGCATGCCAGCGGCTGCTGAAGGGCATGGCCAAGATGAGCCGGGGCCGTGCTGAGTTCCTGAGCCCAGCCGAGAGGCTGCAGCCCAAGGTAACGCTCGGGCAGGGGCATGGGGGCACTGGGGACACTGCCATGTCTGACACTGTCTCCCCTCCCACCCCAGCTGATCAAGTCCCTGAAGAAGGCGATTGAGCCGGCCATCAGTGATATCACCATTGACTGGTATGTCCCCGACAGCATGGAGGCTCTGCTCTCGCCCACCGAGCTCCCAGCCCTCTATCCTGGTGACCGCCTCATCAGCTACTGTGTCCTCTACAGCATCGCCCGCTTCGGTGACAGGCGCCCACCGGTATAACTGGCACCGGGAGGATGGCATGGTCCTGGTGCTCCTGGCTTCTCCCCAGGCTGGGAGACTGATGGTGGTGTCCTCTCTCTCCTAGGGCCGGGAAGGGGCTTGCCAGGGCTCCCGGGGCTCAGCCTTTCTCTCCCAGGAGGAAGTGCCCAGTCCTGGGGAGAGCCGCCAGCCACTGCAGAGCAACCCAGGACCTGGGGATGCCTCCCTGGAACTTTTTCCTGGGAGTACAGAGGTGTCAGAGCGGAGTGAGTGGGGTCCAGAGCTGGGGTGGGGGGCAGTCGTGGGAGCCATGGTCTGACAGGGTGTGTGCTCGCTGGGCAGGTATTGATCCCATTTCCGGAGGAGACATCTGGAAGCGGATTTACCAGCCCTCCTACATCCAGGAACAGTACATCCTGACACACTGTTCTGTCAGCACTGACCGCAGCCAGGGGCTACTCTCCCACAGCTCCACCAGCAGCGAGTCCACTGGCTCCCGGGATGTGGCCCCTGAGGGTGGCTCCTCAGCGCCTGGCGCTGATGTCACCTCCCAGCAGGGCCAGAAGAGCCTGTCCCTCTGTGAGTCCTCCACCAAATCTGCCCCACTGCCCTCCGCCCCGGCTGGCACCAAGGTAAGGATGTCAATGGGGTGCAGGGGCTCATGGTGTGGGGGTTGTTCGTGGCTTAGCTGGGGTCTTGCTGCCCTGTTGTGCCCAGGCATCTGGCCACTGTACTGGGAACCGGAGTGCTGTAGCCTGGGTTTTAAGCAAGGGTCAGCAATGGATGCTATGAGGAGGTTTCTTGGGTGGTTTTGTCCTACTGAAGTGGGACAGCCGGGGCCCAAGCAGCTAGTCCCTCAGCGTCCCTGGCCCACAGTTAGCTGCATGTCTAACAGACCCCTGAGCCAACTCAGTGACTCCTTGATGCTGCAGAAACCAAATGAAAATAGCTGGGCTGGCATCATGTAACAAATCTGCCAAGCCGGAGAGGAAGGGCTGGCTGGCTGGTCTCCTGCCTGGCTCCTTCAGCCCTCAGCCAAAGCTGCCAGATACTTCATTAGTGTCTGGTCACATACCTGCTTCTTCATACCTGGATTTAAAAGCCAGCTGGGTCGCTGGGATGGGGAAAGGCAGCTGCCCTGGTGACGATGGCCCCAAGGCTGGGTGAGGCCAGCTGTCACCCAGCACCAGGACATGCTCCTTCCCAATGGCTCGGCTTAGGTAACCTGCTCCTGTTGCACAGCAGCACAGCTGGTGACCTTTGCTGCTGAAATGCCAAGCGTAAGTGATTTCCCTGCAGGATAAATGATCCTCCCAGCTGCCTGCTGCCGGGGCGAGAGGTGGCATGGGTACCACTGCCCTGACATGGCCTTTAGGGGAAGCATCTCAATGCAGGGACATCACTGCATTGGGGAATGCATCCCATTGTAACATCATCCAGCCTGAGTATCCTAGTTAACTCCACTTCCTGCACACAGACAAATCCCTAGCAACTCCAGCATCAGCCTGAGTCAGTCCCCAGGGATGTTTGCAAACTCCTGTGTGGGTGCTTCCCATGTCTATGGTGCCAGGCGAGCATCCCTGGGAGGCAGCTGGTGCCAGCCTGCAGAGCTCTGGGGCTGATGACAGCCAAGGCTCAGCCAGCAGCTGGAGGGGTGCAGGTGCCCCATCACAGCTCAGTACAATCTGGGCTTGCCAACAGCCTTGTCCCCACTGCAGGTGATGGTGGCCCTGAGCACAGAGGAGCTTGCGCAGCAGAAGAAGGTGCTGGCACGTGCCGCCCTGACTGGGCGCAGCTTTTCCACGCCACATGGGGAGCTGGATGCCCATCGGCTCTGCCAGGCCCTGGAAAAGGTGTCACAGAAGAGGAACCAGTCCCTGGAAGGGCAGCTGGATGAGCTGGGACTCCAGGCACGACAAATGCAGCCCAGTGCAGTGGAGTCAAGTGTGTGCTGGCTCTGGGGACGAGGGTGGTGGGGATGGAGCCGGGTGTCCCTGCTTTGCTGAGCCCACACTTTGCTGTTGCCCAGATAACCTCCTATCACCCACCCACCTGGACTGGGACATGCTGGTGGAGCCGTCCTACCTCTTCAGCGCCTCGCCAGCGCCCGAGCCAGGGCAGCCCAGCCTGGGTGATGCCAGCCTGCCCCTGCGCTGCCAGGTGGTGATCCACGCGCTGCGAGCTGGCAAGCCGGTGTCCTGGGAAGTGACAGCCTCACTGGAGTCACTGCTGCAGCCCCGGGAGGGGCCAGGCAGGGACGACCCACAGTGGCGGGTGGCCAAAGCCTGGGACAAGCCACTGCACCGCCTGGCAGCACGTTCCATCGTGCGGGATAATGAGAGCGTGGCACAGCGGGAAGCCAAGCTGGAGCAGGGTGGGTGCTGGTCCATCACCCCCGGTGCAGCTCCAGCATCCTCCCAGCTCTAACTGCCTTGCTCTGGGCAGGTTTTGCCCGCCGGTTCCGCCTGAAAGCTGTGCAAACCAGCAAAGCCTGCAACGTGCCTTCCATCTACACCCGCCTGGTGCCCGTGGACGGTGCCACGCAGGCAGCCCTGCCCACAGCCCCCGAGGTGTGGGGCATAGGTATGGACAAAGGGCTGGTGGGATGGGAGGAGCAGCAAGGGGACAGAGGGTTGAAGTGGCATCATCCCTTGCAGCTGGCTCAGCCAGCCAGACACGAGCTGCTGTGGCAGGGAACTGGCACCACCAGAGCTCCTCAGCAGGACAGGGCCAGCAGCAGAATGCAAAGGAGCAGGATGAGGCCCCTGGCACTGCAGGTATTGACTCAGACCTTTATGTCAACTTATGCTCCCTAGGGACAGGCACTGGGGTCTCTGGGTGGTGTTGCCACTGGGGTCTCCTCAGCTGGTGGATGTGTGGGGCTGGTGCTGCCTGGAGTGCTGTGGGTATCCAGAAAGAGGCATCTGCCCCATACTGGGGAGAGGGACATGGGAGGACTGCACAGTAGTCCCTGACAGCAGCTGTGAGCCATGAGGGAGCCCAGGGCGCCTCAAGGCTTTGCTCTTTTGCAGAGCGAGATGAGATGGCCAGGTCTCCGGGCAGCATCTCCTCCCCTACCTTTGGCTGGGAAAAGCAGAACTACTCAAATGGTGTGTCCAGGCTGGAGGGGGCCAAGGGCTGGATGAGTGTGGGAGATGGGGTACCCCGATGCTCTGCCACAGCTGCAGTGTCCACTGTGCCACTGTGCCATGTGCCCTGGGTACATGGGCTGAGCTGCCCTCCCAGGTGCTGGGCAGTGGCACACACCTCTGGGTGCATGATGTTCCCACTGTGCTTAACTCTACCCCCTTGCAGGGCCTCCATCCAGTCCCTCCACCACCTCCATGGGCTCCCAGAAATCTACAGAGAGCATTTCAGGCTCCAGGTGACACTGTGGGATGGGACCAAAAAATGGCATCTTGTGGGGAGAGGGGGACGGTGCCACCTTTTGGGAACTGCTAGCTCCTGCAGCATAAGTGGTGGGGTTTGGTGCTCTAGCCCCTCCCCTGCAGCAGTTCGGTGCACAGCTACCCTTCAGGAACTGCCCCCAGCCCTGTTATCTTGCCTGTTATCTCACAGGTTTAGCCTGAGCAGGCGCAGGGGGCCCAGCCTAGCGCTGCGTCCCCAGTGCCTCAGGCCGGAAAGCGAGTGCTCCAGCAACCACGCGAGCCACGACTACCTCCCGCTGGTAAGGACCCACTCCCTTTCCCTATCCCCATCCCAGCGGAGGGACCTGCCCTGCTGGGTGCCAGCTGAGCCACCCAGGTCATGCCCGGCAGCACGAGCAGTAAGGATGCTCCCAAGTAGGTGCCTGCTCAGTCCTGCCGTGTCCTTGTCTCTGGGGACCTTGGCTGGCTTTTTGGGGGGCATTGGACTGTCTCTGTGCCCCAGGGACACTCCTGCAGCCCCCAGTGTTTGGAGCTGTGGTGGATCTGCATGCCTGCCTGACCACTCCACTCACCTGCCCCCCTCCTTGCAGGTGCAGCTGCAGCAAGCCCGGGGGCCGTTTCAGCTCACTGAGAGCTTCTCAGAAGTGGTGCAGATACCCCTGGACCGCCTGCGCCGGGCATCCCCCTATGCCTCCCACCGTGCCAGCCTCAGCCCCGTGTCCCCAGGGGCCAGGAGCAGCCCTGAGGCAGGACCTGGGGTTGAGGAGGGCGAGGAGCCCATCACAGTCCTGCAGCCCAGCTCGCCCCCGTCCCGGAGCACTTGCTCCGAGGTGCCCAGCGCAGCTGTGTGGGCACAGGCGGACAGCGGGCACGGCTCCGAGTCTGACACTGGGCCCCACTCAGCTGCCCCCTCTGAGGCTGGCGTGAGCTGTCAGGACACGGGGCCGGAGGACCTGGAGAGTGCCAGCTGGGCTACGGCAGTGGCCTTGGCGTGGCTGGAGCATCGCTGCGCTGGCTTCTTTGAGGAGTGGGAGCTCGTGGCGGCCAAGGCAGATGCGTGGCTGCAGGCGCAGCGCCTGCCCGAGGGGGTGGACGTGAGCTGCCTCAAAGGGGCAGCCAGGCACTTGTTCCTGCTGCTGCGTCACTGGGATGAGAACATCAAGCTGAACATTCTGTGCTACAACCCCAACAACGTCTGATTGCCGCTTGAGGGGCCAATAAAGACACCTGGCTCCAAGCCACCTGCACTGGAATCTCTTACAAGCAGAGAGCTGTCGGCTCCATTCAGGCCATGTCAGGGCTCACCAGAATCCTAGGAGTGGGTCACCCCCTTCCCAGACATCTCTGGTGGGAGGGAGCAGACAGGGGAATAGGAAAAGCTGTGCTGGAGGGATTCTTGGGTTACATCAAAGCAATTGAAATCTTGAGGCAAAGCAGTTTTGCAGATCCTCTGTTTTAACCTCACCCCAGAGGCTGCTGCCCAGCCCTGGGCACCCCTCTCCCAGGGTTGGGAAGGGAGAGTGCCCATGGCTCCAGAAGCTGCTCTGCCTTCCCCCAGGTAGGGCAAGTCCAGGCACAGCCGTTTTGACACCATCACAGCACAAGGATTTTGGGGAAGGGCACACAAAGCCCCCTTTATTCAGGAAGTCCTGCCTTTTGAGGGTCCCCATACCTGCCCCCTTTACACAGTTCCAGGGCTCATGGCCCTCTTGGGATTTCTGTGGGCAGCTTGGGAGTCAGGTGGGAAAAGAACAGGCAGAAGGGGCAGTTCCAGAGGCCAGTTCCCACTGGCCAGCCATCCCCATGCTCACTGGGCTTTCTTGGACATTGCTGTGGGTTTCCTACTCCGTGGAGGGCTGTGTGACACTGGCGGAGGCGCTGTGCCATACCAGAGTTGGAGCAGGATGAGTCCATGGCAGATGTGAAGGGAGAGGGAACTGCAGACTGTAGAGGGGTAGGTGTTCCAGCAGAGCTCGATCACACCCAGCAGCAGCACCCTGTAGGGGGAAAGCTGGGGGTCAGCACAGGGGACACATACCAGACCCCCTTGCTCCCAGACCGCAGCAGATCGGTGCTCCCCCTCCCTGGCAGCACGTACTTGGGCATGTGGGCGAGCTTGGTGGTCGGGGTGCACCAGAGTAAGTAGGGCAGTGTGTGGAAATACCAGACGTAAAACTGGTAGTGCAGGGAGCGGCTGCAGCAGACACCCAGGAAGTTGGACGAGAAGAGGATGAAGACAATCCATGCTCTGGCATTAAGGGGGCAAACGTGGGAGGCTGGAGGTGTGACCCCACAACAGCTCCCCAGTTGTCCAGAACAGCTCCTTTCTCCAGGGCAGGCTGGTACAACAGAACTGCAGGACCTGGAACCTAACCAAGGTCCTTCCTGCCCTGCCCTGCCTTCTCCCTCTCTCCCTGCTGCCCACCCTGCCAAAGGATATTGTTGACAGTCATGCGAGGGGATGCAGGTTTCCTTTTGGCAGGATCCTTCAGCAGAGTCAGGATGTTCTCTTTGGAACTGAGGGGGAAGCACAAACATCAATCTCAGCTCCTCAAAGTCTCTCCCACCCCAACTTTCCTCCGTGAGCCACAATGCCTGGGCAGTACACTCCCCAAAACTGAACAGTTAACTCCCCTCCAACTCACACCTGCAATCTCAGGACAGCAGCACTGCAGGGGCAAGGGAGCCATGGATCTGCACCCTGCACATGGGGGCTGGCAGGGACCAGCACCCATGGGGAACCCCAGGTCTCACCTGTGCCACCGGTGCAGTGCAAAGAGCCCCAGGCCAGACAGGTGAGCCAGGAGCAGAGTAGCATGGAAAATTCGATTCTGGAAAACTTCTTCTGGGAGGAAGCGCCAGTTCACTGTCCACTTGAACTGGAATTGGCGGCCCAGGTCAAAGGAGCGGGTCAGGTACCCCACAGGGTTCACCAGCAGGAATGGCAGGCCCAGAGCCACCTGCCAGGGACACATCAGTGCCATCACAGAGCCCTACACCAGGTCACTGTCACCCCAACCACCTCCTGAGAATCCCAGCACCATGTGGTGGGACAGGGACAGTCAGCCAAAGATGAAAGTTCCATTAATTAGATTATTTATCAACACCCAGTTTGCTGTGAGGGGCCACAGATGCTGGTGCCACTGTCTCCACCCATGGCTCTCCAGCCTGGCAGGGCAGCCGCACTATTCCCTGCTTCTGCAGCCAGTGCAAGCAGGGACCCACCTGGAGCAGGGCACAGATGCAGAGCTTGGGGATACAGCCCAGGAGACCAAACCGTTGCAGGAGGAGGAAAAGGAGTCCAGGGGCGAAGAGTAGGATATTCATCTTCACAGACACAGCCAGGCTGAGCAAGAAGCTGCATTACCACTGTGGACCCCACATGGGACCCCAGGCAGCCCCTGTGCCGAGTGCAGCCTCCTAGGGCCGAACTGGCTCATACACCCAGCACCCCACAGAGAGCAGCCTCCAGCCCCTCACCTGAAAAGGAGGCAGCCCCAGGACCAGTGCTCCTCCAGGAAGAGGTTGATGGCGAGGAAGAGGATCGCCATGGCCACAGGATCATTAAAGAGCCGCAGGACAAAGATGGAGTGGATGCGGTATGAGGCGCAGCACATGAAGAAGAAAACATATGGGGGGACCTTGCAGGGGACAGAGACACACAAGGGTAATCAGCAGCCTGTCCTGGACTCCCTGCTGCCACGGAGCCCCTCCAAACCTCAGCCCTGATCCTGTGCCTTTTCTGCCAGGGTGAGGGCTCAGCAGAGCAGGGGAGGTCCCGAGGTAGCCGGCACGGGCCCTGGGCTCAGGGTACCTTGTTGGTTCGGCAGTAGATGCGGAAGACGAGGAGCAGGTTGAGGAGGTAGAGGCCGGCGAAGAGGTACTGCGCCAGGCGTATGTCGGAGCCGCGGCCCGTGGCATAGTACAGCCCCAGGAAGATGTAAACGAAGCCAGCGGGGTAACTGTGGCGAGACTGGAGTGAGGGGCCGGGCCCTGCAGCCCCTCCGGGAGCCGCTGGTCACGGAGAGCTGGGTGTCCCTGTCACTCACACCAGTGGCCCGGTGTCACCCTTCAGCTGAGTGTAGTCGAGGGTGCCGTTGACGAAACCCTCCACCTCCTGCATGTAGGCCTTCCAGTCGATCTCGGTGTCTGCCGGACGGCGGGGTCAGGTGGGGATCGGAGGGCACTGCAGGCGCTGTGGGGGCTTCCCCACCTCCAAACCCTCCAGCCTGACCCTGCGCCTCTCTGCCATGCTGTCCGCCCAACCTCTGCCCCGCCGGCCCCATCCAAGACCCCCAACCCAGCTCTGTGTCCGTCCCTGGTCCCATCCAGGCGCCCCTGCCCGCCCCTATCCCCCTGCCCGGGGGATGCTGTCACCCGAGGGGCCGTTGCAGGTCTGTCCTTCTATCCGCGGCATCCCCGCCCCCCAAGCTGCCCCAGGACGAACCCCCCTCATCACCGCCCACCCCGGGGCCGAGTTGTCCCTGCCCCCGGACCGCCCCGCGCTGTCCCGGACCGGCCCCGCCATCCCCAGGGGCAGCGCCGGGCCGAGCCGGGCCGGGCCCCGGCACTCACAGGGAACCCTGAGGATGACCCAGAGGTTGACGCCGCCCTCGGCCAGGCAGAGGCAGGCGGCCACCAGCGGGGTGTAGCGAGGCTCCAGCAGCGCCGCCCGCGGCTCCCGCCATGCCCGCCGCAGCGCCGCCGCNGGCGGGAGGGCGGGGCTCGGGGTGCCGCTGGTGGATGCGCTGGCACTAGCCGCCAGGGGGCGGTGTGGCACCGGGCCGATACTGGGAGCGGCGCCCGGCCCGGCGGGGTGGCCCCAGTGCCGGGGGTGCGGGCAGGCAGCAGGGCGGGGATAACCTCCTCGTAATCCCACCTGCGCTCTGATCTGCCGCCGGGCCGGCGGGATTAGGCGGGGGTAATCACCGATCCTATTAGTGGATCAGCCGCTGCCAGCTGCGCTTAATAGCCCCCAAATCCGCCCCCCTCCCCGGGATCCTCCTCGGCCCCCCCGGTGAGCGGCCGATCCCCAGCGGAGCGGCTCCGAGGGGAGAGCAGGGGAGAGGGGTTCTCCCCGTGTCTCTCCATGTCTCCCTGTGTCCTGCTGAGACAGCAGTTGTTCCGTCCCTCTCTCCATCCATCCTGGTTAAACCCCCTGCCAGTCTTCCCCTATTTTCCACTGGAGTTATCCAGCAGGCTCCTGGGGACCACGGCAGGCTCCTGCCGCACAGCACTGTGGGAGGGAGGACTGGGGACGCCCCCTACCCCCTTCCTGCCTTCAGCCTCCCCACGCATCCCACCCCAAGGGGAGGGAACCAGGTGTGCAGGGCTGCCCTAGGATAGGAGCCCAAAGCACCCACCTTGCAGGACAGGGGTAATTAATGACTAACCCAACACTCACAAACTGGCATCAAAGCGATGACCTGCCCCTCTCCAGCAGCCCCAGCCCACCCACAACCTCCTCTGGTCCAGAGGAACAAAGTTGGGGTGCCAGCACCTGCACAGGCACCCTGAGCCCTGTGTGAGCTGTGCCCCACACAGGCTGTGGCAACAGTGCCCTGAGCCACGACCTGCACGAGCTGGGCTACACCGACGTCACCAGCATCGATTTCTCCCCCGCCTGCATCGCGGCCATGCGCGCCCGCTACGCTCACTGCCCTGGCCTGCGCTGGGCCGTCATGGACATCCGTGCCCTAGCCTTCCCCGACGCCTCCTTTGACGTGGTGCTGGAGAAGGGCACCCTCGATGTGCTCATGGTGGAGGAAACCGACCCCTGGGACATCTCACCCCAGGCAGCCGCTGCGATGCACCGGGTGCTGGCGGAGGTACGGGGTGAGGGGAGCTGAGTAGAGGGGCAGAGGATGGACTGCATCCCTATTTGGGGTGGTGGAAGGTGCAGAGTGACTTCTCACCACCCCACTTCCCTGTGGGTGCCCCAGCTGGTGTTTCTGTCCTCCCAGCCGGTGCCACCCCTTCAGCTATGCTACCCCTTCAGCCCTCCTGGGAGAGGGAGACCGCCCCCTCTTACACCCCATCATTTCCTCCCTGGGGAGGTGGATGGAGCAGGATGTGTCCCTGGGTCCTGATGGGGGACTGGATGACCCCTCTCTTTATTTGCATCCTAAATATGAAGAGTTGGCAGGAAAAATGGGCCAAGTCCTAGCATGGGTGACTGTCGGGGACCTAGGGGGACATGCCGAGATGGCCCTGCCTGCCCAGGGCAAGGTGATGACCATGGGGCTGTGAGAGCTCTTGTTCCCCCCTCCACCCCCCACCCTAGCTTCGATCACCTTAGCTGGGGTCTCCATCATCTGGTCCGGTGTTGCCATGGCAACTCCCATCAGCATCAACAGGGCCATGGCGTTGCCACGGGGACAGGCGATGCCTCCGGGCCCCATTAATTGGCAGCGGAGGGACTGGATTGAACCTGTCCCGGCACAGGGGTGTGTGTCCTGGCAGCCTCTCCCACCCCGCGGGAATAACTGCCAGGATAATTAATTGCGGCACCTCCCTGGCACCCTGGGTTGCAGGCACGGGGTGCTGGAAGGGTGCTGGTGGCTGTTGACAACCCTCCCAATCCTCTCTTGCCTCGCTGAGCCTGTGAGGGAGTGCAACCCCCGGCAGGGCAGTGGGGCTGTGCTCACTATCCATGCCCTGCCCTCCTTGCCAGCGCTGCTGCCTGTCCTTGTCGTTTTGCCAAATGCTAGGGATTTAATTTTCCCTTTTTTTTTTTCCCTTTTTAATCCTCTGCTCAATCCCTGCCCTCCCCCAGCATCGTTGGGTACCAGCCTCCACCCGCAGCCAGTCCCCACTGTCCTCATCCCCAGGAGGATTCGCTGGGTATTCCCACTTGCTCACTGTTTTGAGGGTCCCTTCAGAGGGGTTTGGTCTCTCCCTTGCCACCCCCATCCCCCTTCACTGGGGGATTCACAGCCTGTCTTGCTCTCCTTGGGGGGATGTAAGGACCTGAAAATGCACCCTGCCTGTAGGGACACCCCAGGGACACCCTGTCCCAGCGAACTGGGGACAGCGGGTGTGGCAGGCGCCGGAGCGGGAAGGAGCCCCCCTTGCCCCCCCGCTCCTGCTGACGGATGGGAAGGTTTCCTGCGCTCGTCTCCAAGCAACGGCCATTATTGCTCTATTAACGAGGGATGGGATGCAGACATACGGGATGCCTTGCTCAGTTCCAGCCGGAGATCCCTGCCTGCCCCCAGTTCTGGGGACCCCCTCCCTGCCCGTAGGTTGGGAAGCTGTGGGGTCTTCCCAGGGCAGATTTTCAGATGCTTAGCAGGAGGGATACTGAGCCAGGTGCCTAGAGAGGGATGCAGGGACCTGCCTTCCCCTTTTCCTAGCCAAAACCAGTAAGATTTGGTTCAAAACCCACTGCTGCAGCAGGGGAGGACACACAGGCTGCCTGTCCCCTCCACTGGCCCCAGCCAGAGCTCCCCAGCTGGAGCTTCCCAGCAGGATTAAAGCAGAGCTCGGGAAACCCCCCACTTGGCCCCCAGCCCTGTCCTCTGCAGCAGTGACTCTCTGCCCTTGCTGGGGGGGGTCTGGGGGTGTCCCTGCCTGGGGCAGGCTGCCAGGGAGGGGGCTGGATGCCCACCCGCTCCAGGCACTGCCTTTGCACGCTGAGCACGCGGGCGCTGGCCGTAAAAGCCTTTTGACATTGGATAAAGCCAAGCAAGAAAATTGATGTTCTTTTCCATCCTGTTAGCGGGGCTTAACTCCAGCAGGGAGAAAATGGTGATTAAAAGGGTTGAGTCTTTTCCCATCAAACAGCTCCCGCATCCCCCTCGGATTCTGGGTGTTGGTAGTGGGGTACTACTGGGTGGTCCAGGGAGGGGTGGGTGGGATGGGTGTCCTGTGCTCTACTTCGGGGGTGCCCTGTGCTTGGAAGGGTAAAGCTTTTCCCCATGCCATCTCCTGTGGGTGGGAGTGAAGAGTTTTGGGGTGCAGGGAGAGGTGGGGCATGGGGACCCCTGTTCCTGATTGCCACTGGGTGGTGGGTGCGTGTGTGACCACTGGGCACAGGTCAGAACCAGGGTGTGTGTCTCTTGCAGGGGTCAAGGTTAGGACAAGAGATTTGGGGATGTGGTGGGAAAGGCTGGGAGGGGTCTTTGGCAGAGGATGATGGGGTCCCTGGGAACGGAGCCAAAGTAGTGAACCTCAGTGTGTTCCCCCACCCCATCCTGGGGATTTTCCCGACACAGGTGAGCCGGGTGTTGCGCCCAGGGGGCTGCTTCATCTCCATCACCTTTGCCCAGCCCCACTTCCGCAAGCCCCACTACGCCCAGGAAGCCTTCGGCTGGTCCCTGCGTCACGCTGCCTGTGGGGACGGGGAGGCTGGTGCCTTCCACTACTTCCTCTACGTCATGCGCAAGGGGCAGCCCCTGGACCCCCGTGACGCGGCCTTGGGGCGCCGGCTGCATCAGCCACCCCC
>VZRN01002326.1:723060-735826 GCA_013397935.1 Dasyornis broadbenti
GGGGGGAGGGTGAAGGGAGGGGGCGGGGGGGCCCTGTGCCCCACTGCTCACTCTGCAGCCCAGGGAAGAGGCTGGGCTGAGAAAAAGTGGGGTGGAGGAAGAGAACTCTCCCACACATCCCCACCCCAAAAATGCATGTGGGTCCCAGGAGGCCTTATTGGGTCCTCTGGGGTGTCATGTCTGGCTGTGAGTCCTGGGGCAACCCTGTAAAAGTACGTTTGCCCCAAGCAAGCACCCAGCCCAGCAGCAACAGTGGCCACTGTCCTGGGGAGGGGCACATCATCCCCTTCCAATCCCAGCTGCCTGGCTGACAGTGGCCTCCTGCCAGCACTGTCCCCCACCCCCAAAGCCTGGGTGCCCCAAAGCTGCAGAAGCCAGGAGAGCCCGTGGGTTGCCTGGGCAACTGCAGCCAGGCAGTGATGGGGAGCAGTCCAGGGGAGCAGTTGCCATGGAGACCCAAGGAGCACAATCACCTTGGCAACAGTCCTGTGTGTCCTGCCACCCCCCATCCAGGGCTACATCCTGAGAAGATGCACCTGGGGTCCACTGAGAACTCAGGCCAGCTCCTTAGATGAGGAAGGAGGGGAGGCAGTGGTGCCCACCCCTCCAAGGGGAGAGCCTTGGCTCCCAGCACCCACCCAGTCTCCAGCTTAACGGCGCAAAGGAAGAGGTGAGGCCGAGCTCAGCTCCTTGCCTTTATCACTCCACCACTGCAAGCCATTCCTACATCTGGTCCTGTCCGGGAGGTGAGCAGGAAAGCTGGGTGCAGTAGGGCTGGACAAGGCACTCTGGGGCACTCTAAAGCTGTTCTCCCTGCTGAGAGCGACAGAGGGACATAGCCCCTCTCCGTGGGTGGTAGAGCAGCTGACAAAGGGACTCGTCACTGCCAGGCCCTGGGTGCCTTCAGTGTGATCTGGGCAGTGGCTGCAGGCACACGGATTGGGGTGGCAGGACAATGGTGGCACCAAGGTATGCCACTGCAGTGGCTCAGGGGGGTTGGATTTCTGCCACTCCACTGTGCCTGCTTTGTCCCACCAGCACTGGTCTTGCCCTCAAAACCCTCCCCATAAATCCACACACTGGAAGAAAACCACAAGGGAGAAGTCCTGCGTAGCTTTGGGGGAGTCATGGCTCAAAAAGGGGCACAGGTCCAACAGCTGGCAGTCAAAGTAATGCCCCAGCATGGGGCTGGGGTCTCAGCTCCTCAGCTCAGGCATTGTGTAGATTTTCCCCAAGCCTTGGTGCTTAGAGGTGTCCTTTTGGCAGACAAAGGGAGGATGAGGAGGCTGTAACTCCCCCCCCCCAAAAAAAAACATATTGAAGGGCACACCAAGACCCCTCCCTCCCAACAGGAAATGCACAGCTGCATGTGAGAAGACAGCTGAGATTTCTGCAGGCTTCAGGCTTGGCTCAGTTTGCACTGCCCCTCCCTGGGCATGCCCAGGTGCTCTCAGGCCTGGTAGAGGGGTACCACACGGTCAATGGGCCCCCGGCAAATGGGGCAGAGGCGGGTGGGCAAGGCCTGGAAGCAGCGGAAGCAGCAGCAGATGTGGCCACAGCCCAGGAGGACACACTCGCGGGGCCGTGCCAGGCAGACTACGCAGGAGTCCTCTGGTGCCCTGTCCCCAGCCTCTTCCCCATCCAGCTCCTTGTCCTGCTTCTTGGGGCGGGAGCGGCGGTAGGCACGGCACAGGGCGTGCAGGAGGATGGCCAGCCCTGCTGCCGCGCACAGCAACGCTGCCCCCTTCCAGAGCCCACTGGCCGACTCCAGCTCTGACACCACTGTCTGCCAGTCCCCCAGGCACAGGAAAAACTCGCCTCCCTGGGCAGGAGGCTGGAGGTGCAAGGAGCCATCGGGGTGCAGGGACAGCTCCCCGATGCCTGTCAGCCCAGCCCCCACCCGCAGCATCTCCTCTGTCTCCAGGATGCCCTTGGGCTTCTCCCCGATCAGGTACTGGCCCAGTAGGTCACGGAAGCCGTGGGTTGGCTGCTGGAATCTCTCATACACCATCTCCAGAGGCAGGCAGACGGCTTGGAGTGGGCTGTCCACACTCACCTGTGTCACTGCCTCAGGGCCTGGAGAGGCCAGTAGGAAGGGGACAGTGTAGATCTGCTCTGAGAGCACCCGCTCGCTCTCACTCCTGCAAGTGGAGAGGGTTGGGGTGTGGAGAATCACAGAATCAGCTAGGTTGACTTCTGAGATCATCAAGTCCAACCTAGGACTGAACACCAGCTTGTCAACTAGGCTATAGCACTAAGTGCCATGTCCAGTCTTTCCTTAAACACCTCCAGGGATGTCAATTCCACCACCTCCCTGGTGGTGGAGCCTCCTGCTCCCTGAACAGCTCATTCCAATGTCTAATCATTCTTTCTGTGAGGAAGTTCTTACTAATCTCTAACCTAAGGTTCCCCTGGCACAGCTTGAGGCCATTTCCTCCCATCCTGTCACTGGTTGCCTGGGAGAAGAGGTTGACCCGACCTGGTTACAACCTCCTTGCAGGGGGTTGTAGAAAGTGATAAGGTCACCCCAGAATCTCTTCTTCTCCAGGCTAAACATCCCCAGCTCCTTCAGCTGCTCCTCATCAGACTTGTGCTCCAGCCCCTCACTAGCTCTGCTGCCCTTCTCTGGGCTTGCTCCAGGAGCTCAATGTCCTTCCTGAGTTGAGGGACCCAGAACTGGACTCTAGAACTGGCTCTCCAGGACTCAAGGTGTGGCTTCACCAGTCCAGGGGGATGATCACTGCCCTGTTCCTGCTGGCCACAATGTGAAGAAGGTCAGAGCTCTTGGGGCTGAGCTAAGCATAGGGACTGAAGTCTTTACCCAAGTCACTTTCTGCCTCTCAAGTGGCCCCAGAGGATGGGGGTTTCGACTCACTGGTGCAAGCCCATCCCTGCGGTCCCTTCCCATCACTCACCAGCTTCGGGCCAAGCTGTTCCAGATAAGCCGATGCTCCTTCAGAAGCAGTTTCTGGATCACACCCTGCAGCCCTTCATGGTAGTGGCTGGTTAGTGCAGCCTGGGCTGGCAGCACTATGCCTAAGGACAAGGGATGTGTCATGGCTAAAAGAGGAGATCCTGGCCCTTGTCACTCATGCAGGGCCACAGGGTGTCCTTACCTTCCAGGGCAACATAAGGCAGGCACCTCCCCTCAGCTGCAGACACCAGGGCTGGCAAATCATCATCGACCTGGAGCTTTGGGGCCTCCTGGAAGAGCATGGACTGAGTGTGAGCACAGGCAGGGGCAGGCAGAGGGTAGGCCAAGAATGGCTCTGTGAAGATCTCTGGCAGGTTGTGGCCTGCTCAGTTCCTGCATATCATGAAGTCACCAGAGGATGGAGCAGGCTGCAGGCATCAGTGTGTGCACCCAAGTCAAAGGGTGGAGGGCAGTGGGGAAGGGACAGTGGGCAGGAGAGAGCATCTGAGAGACAGCACTACCTGTATGCGTGCCACGACTCTGGCTTTCCTTCTGTACAGGTAGTAGAAGAGGCCAGAGAAGGCGAGGCTGGAGCCCAGACACAGCAGCTCCCCGGGAGTGATGGGTTTGTCCATTGTGCTAGGCTTGGTTGGCAACGTCTGCAAGGTGAGCATGTTGTCTGGGGAATGGGGCCATGTCACCCATCACAGGGACCTCCCACTGCCCCTGTTCTGAAGGCAGGATGTACCTGCATCCCTGTCCCCAAGTCGGGGCTGTCTCACTGCCCCTGACCCCAAGGCAGGGATGTCCCTCCGCCCCTGTCCCCAGGCTCTGCCGCCCCAGGACCAAGCCTGCTTGCGACCCCGGCGTGGGTAGTTCAGCTCCAGCACCCACAGGTGCCTGGTACCCGGCTCGACCCCGCACCCCCGGCCCAGTCTGGGCCCAGTCGCGCATTCGAGATCGGGCCGTGGCCCAGCACCCGTGACCCAGTCCGGGGCCTGGCTCAGGGTCCCACCCAGGTCCGGCCCCCCCGATCCGTCCTGGCCCAGCCCCCGGCTCGGTCCCGGCCCAGTCCCGCCGCCGCGTCCGGCCCCGTACCCCCGAGGCGCCCAGGTCCGGACCCTGGCCCTGCCGCGCTTCCTGCTGGGAAATGTAGTCCAGCCCTCGCAGCGCGACGGCGGACCGTCAGTGACTGAACTACCACTCCCAGCACCCCTCACGCCGAACTACAGCTCCCGTCGTGCCCTGCGCCATCTGCGGGTAGGACCACAACTGGCTTTGCAAGCGCCTCTGCCCGTGGCCGCGGAGTCCTGCGGGGTCCCGGTATCGGGGAGTGCGGGAGACCCCAGGGCGGGGCTGGGGTCGCGCTGTGTGGGGCGACACCGGCCAGGGCGGGACCCAGGGACTCGTAGTGGAGGCCCCGGGGCAGGTTGGGGTCACCCGCGCTGGGGTAGCGGGACCCCTGGGCGGGGCTTTGCCGGGGACTCCCGTACCTCTGACTTGTCCCCATCAGCCTTGCTGTTCTTCCCCACGGCTCTGCTTCCCTCATTCACGGAATATCCATCCAGACATCTCATTCCCCTCTCTCCTCTCTCGGGATGTCTAACTTCCCAGGCGGTCCCCAGCCTTGGAGTCAACCCCCACCGCTCCAGATCCCACCTCTCCCCCCTCCCCGACACCGCGAAGGACCTGGAGCTGCTGGAGTAAGTGGAAACTGCTTTTAATCGTTAAATAAACTCGGCGACAGCCACCCACAGCTGAAGGCACCAGAGTCCCCGCTGCCGCCCACTGGTTCCAGCAGAGGTGGATGGGGAAGCCAAGCTGGATTGGGAGGGGACAAGGGAAGCACGGAGGTCCCTAGCCTCCATCTCCGGCAGGTTGGGGGCAGGAGCAGGGGGGTCTTGGCTCTAGTGCTTTCCCTGGGACCCCTTTGACCTGTCCGCCTGAGGAGGGGGCGTGGCGCGGGGGACACTGAGCTGTGCCCGACTCAAGCACATCAGGGTTGGGGGGCAGAGCTGCGTTTTGGGGGTGCTACAGCCTCTCTGCCGGCCGTGTCCAGCCCCAGGCTGTGGGTGGGGCTGCAGTGGGTGCCTAGTGTGGGGCCGTGTGTGCCGGGGAGGGTGCAGAGATGGGGTGTGCAGTGTGAGCACAGGAGGGGGACTGCTCTCTGCCCATGACCAGCTCCGGCAGCCCCTGAGGTCTGGGGAGGGGGAGGCACAGCAGAGCATCATCCCCTCTGTCCCCAGCACTCACCCCGTCCCTACCACACCTCACAGTGCTTGCCGGGGTTCATGGGGGAGCCCAGAGGGCAGCCGAAGTGTTCGACAAAGTCCCGGGAGTTGCTGAGGGTGCCGATGACACGGTACTTGTCGGGGCTGTGGGGGTCGGTCACCAGCCCTTCGTGGGAGCTCTCGGGCGTCCGGACGGAGCACCACACCTGACGGAGAGGGAGCAGACTCAGGGATGGGGACAGAGCACCCCCCAGTGCAGGATGGGGAGTTGTGGAGTGGCTCCGAGGAGCCAGGGCGGGATGGGAAGCCCATCATCTCGCTCCGCCCTACCTGCGCAAAGCCCACGAAGAAGAGCTGGTGGTTGGTGAGTCCTAGGGCTGGCAGACGCTTCTCCTCCCCGTTCTTCTGCAGCCAGGACTTGTAAGCCTGCGGGAGAGCTGGCCTGAAGCCCCGGGGAGGGACAGACAGGTACGAGGGTCCGTGTCCCCTCCGGATGGCGGCACTCACGTTGTAGGCTGCCTTGAGCCCGCCGTTGTCGGCGATGTTCTCGCCCAGCGTCTGCCGTCCGTTGACCTTCTCGCTGTGGACGGTGTAGCGGCCGTACTGCTCCGTCATGCACGCCGTCCGGTTCTTGAAGGCCTCCAGGGAGGAGTTCTGCCACCATGGCCGCAGATTTCCCTCTTTGTCGTACTCCCGTCCTGCAGGACCGAGCCGTGGGTTGGGGTGGGACCAGGGGAAGTCGTCCCCCTGCAGCCCCCCTGCTGCAGGGGGTCCCAAAGCAGAGTGGGGTGCAGTGAGAGAATGGGCAGTGGGAGATGCCGGGGGACCTGGCACCTTGGGTTCACACCTAGGGGGAAAAGGTGTCCCCCAGCCCCAGCTGTGGGCAGGCTCTGCCTGGGGCTCAGCCATGTGCTTGGGTCCCCAGCCATCCCCCAGTGCATTTCTGCTAACCCAATCCAGATCTGTGACCCCAAATTCCCTCATTGACCCCATGTCGGCTCCGGGGCTGTGGTGAAGGCGCAAAGCAGAGTGGGTAGAAGAGGGACCCATCCCATGCCCCGGAGGGAAGAGGATGAGAAGGGGCTGGGGCTGCAGACACTGTGTCCTCACCAAGCAGATGGAGCGAAAGCTGCACAGAGAAGCCAGGGGGAGGTATCGGCAGGTGCCACCTGGGAAGACAGGATGATAGAAGGGGGGTGGCCGGGGGGGCACGAGCGCATATGATGCAATGGATGGCAAAGCGGGACCCCTGTGCACCCAGGGCACCCCTTTCCCACGCCAAGGGCAGGGGCTGGGGAGGGACAGGAAGGTGACGGGTTAGGGCTGGCACTGCCTGCAGGCTCTCACCTTGGTCATCGAATGCGTGGGTCAGCTCGTGCCCCATCACCACACCGATGCCACCGAAGTTAAGGGCTCTGTGAGGCCATGGGAAAGAACCAGGTAAGTACAGGATGTGTTGGTGACGCTGTTGCAGCCCACCCTATCTGTGACTGGGCACCCAATGAAACTCTTCTTCAGATGGGACCCAGCTGTGAACGAATCCTACTGGGGACACTGGTTGCCCTAAGGGGGCTTTGCAGGCTGTCTTGACTACAGGATGTTAAGATTTGAGGGATACTTAAGCCCTCCAGGACGTTTCTTTGTGACTGTGGGGGGCTCTGTGGCATGCTGGCCCTGATCCCACCCATGCCTCCAGGAGGTGCCCCCCATGCCAGACTCACTTGGGGTGGTTGCGGGCGTAGAAGGGGGCCTGGAGGATCCCAGCAGGAAAGACGATCCCATTCTTGGTGGGCAGGTAATAGGCATTGACGGTCTGCGGGGTCATGCTCCACCTGGGGCAGGGAGGTGGGACAGGGGACAGTCAGGGGTGTGTCTCCTCTCACCCCAACCCCAGCACCCTTCTGTGCCATCGCCCACCACAGGGCCCCTGTGTTGTCTTGCCCAGGGCTGGCACTTTTGCCCCCATCCTATGACCAAGGAACCCTGTCCTGGGGGCAAGCTACAGCTACCACAGGTGACCTGTGCTACCACAGGTGACCTACAGTGCTGTGCTACATCATGTAGGGGACCTCCTCCCCACTTGACCAGTGCCATCCAGACACCCAGGATCAGATCCTCCCCCTCCCCTTTGACCCCTCCCCTTACTGGTCACGGTTGGGGGGTTTCCGTAGCTGGTCAGCCATCACTTTGGCAGAGAAGTTGTAGAAGTTGAGCATGTTTTGGAAGAAGGAGTCCTCAGAGACCTCATACTGGTGAGGAAGAGGAGGGATGAGGAGGGGTCCACCAGGGTGGTTCCCCACACACTGGCTAGGATGAACTCAGTACTGGGGTGGCTTTGCATAACATCCCAAATAGGGACATTGCTCTACCATGGGGCTCCCTAGAGCTTAGCATGACCAAGCCTCTGCCCACGATCCAGGTGTCCCCTACCCCATCATAGACATCGTCCAGCTCCTTGTTGTCCAGGATGAAGTCAGGAAAACCAATCATGTCATAGATGGCATCCGCCTGCATGGGGAGAGGCCCCAGCAGTGAGATGAGGGGGCTTATCTGCATAGGGTGAGGTTTCCCATCCACTTCCCTCCCTGGGATCACCTTCTCCTTTGCAGCCTGCCTGGTCTTCTCGTCCATCCAGTCCAGCTGGTCCAGGGACACCTCGAAGGCTGCGCGGATCTCACTGATCATCTCCTCAGCCTGGGAAGGGAGGAAATGATGACCCCCTACTCCCCACAATGCCTTGGTGGGGACAGGGTGGACAGGATACAACCTCCCCGGGGCTAGGGGTCCCATTTCCCAGCTCCCTGCCTTCCAGCCCTAGGGCTTGGGTGGAATCAGGATTTCCATGAATGGAGATAGAGAGGAGATGGGGACAGAAGGAAGTATTCTCACGATGGCCTTGCTGTCCCGGTCAAATGTGGCTTTTACGAAGAGGGAGCCCAGCGCAAAGCCCAGTGTGTCATCCGTGTTGGAGATGCAGGTTTGCCAGCGGGGCGTGCAGGACTGTGGGAGCGAGATGAGGGTCTGTGAGACCCCCAGCCCACTCCCCTGCCCCCCTGACTTCACCCAGTCTGGGTCTGCCTCTGCCTCCGCCTCCTCAGAGGGGAGATGCATAGCAGCTAAACCCTCATCCCAGAATATAATCCCTGGGTTCCCTCTGCAGCATCCAGGGCTTAGTATCCCAAGGGCATCTCAAGGACAGACGATGTCCTGGCTGCTTCCAGGCTGGGGGTAGAGGGGTCTGGTCCCAAGGCCCTGCGTTACCTTCCTGGTGCCATAGAGTGTCTCCAGCAGCCTCTCCTGGGCTGTCTCAAAGCGCTGGTCCAGACTGGAGGCTGTCTTCTGCACCAGGTTCCAGATCAGGTAGTTGTTCAGGATGCTGTGGGGGCAGAGAGATGCTGCAGCTTACCATGGTGTATGACTTCAACACACTGATGAGCCAAAATAGTGCTCCTGCCATGGGGGCCACAGCCAGGGACATGCAGGAACCTCACCTCCTGTCAGTGTCATTGATGAGGTCAGAGACCTGCTGGAGGTAGGTATCACCATATACCACCACGGGCTCCGTGTCTGCCAGCTCCAGTGGGGCCAGGGCATAGGACAGGTAATCCAGCCAGTCAATGGCAGGGGCCAGCAGCTGGAGGGGACACAGGGACGTGGCACCAGGGGCTTGGCATGGCTCTGCTGCATCCTGCTCAGCATGGAGGGGATCTCCTGGGGCAGGAACTGTGCTTTCTGGGAAGGACCCAGAGTCCTTCACCACTCCAGATTCTTCTCTGCACCCAAGAACCCCTCCTGCTGCTTTTAATGCTGCAGAACCAGGAGGAGATCCCCAGACCCCACAGTGCGAGGTGGCAGCTTCCCCCAAATGGTAACAGCTGGGGGAGTGGGCACTATTCTTCAACACCCAATGCATGTCCCACAGCAGATGGAGCTGCCCAGAGTATCCCAGAGTGGAGACAGCAGTGGGCACGGACCCCTCAGTGCCCTCTGGACAACTCCCCATATGTCCCAGAAGGATCTCCCCAGGCTGCACTGGGCCGTGCCCACCTGCAGCTCAGCGATGCTCATCTTGTGGTAGATCTTCTCATCATCCCGCCGCTCAGCCTGGGGCACGGTGATGTTGGCCAGCTGGGTTTCAAAGTCCAGCACCTGCTGCATCTGGTGGCGGGTAGGCTCCGGTGTGCCCCCCAGCAGGGTGCCCAGCTCCACCATGTAGTCCAGGTACGCTGCCAGAACCTGTGGGACCACAAGCCCTGCCTCAGTGCTGACCACAGGTCATCCCACCTTCCTGGGGTGGGCACTCAGTAGGCAGAATGGAAGTGCCAGGGGTGTTGCAGTGCTGCTCGCACACCATTGCCACGGGTTTCCCAATTGCTGTTGGCAGCATACCCAGCACCTAGCCTCACCCTCTTGTTGGCAGTCTTGTTCAGATAGTAATCCCGGGATGGGAGGAAAAGCCCCGACTGGTCCACCTGGGAGGAGAGAGGAACTGTATAGATATCCCGGTGCCCCCCTGTGTCGGCCACTCTTCGATGTCAAGGTGCCAACCTGAATGATGTTGCTGTTGGAGCTCTTGGAGTCTGCACCCACATACACCGTAAAGAAGGGGGTTGCCCGGTATGTGCCTGACACGCTCTTGAGTACCTCCATGAAGCTGGTTTGGTTCCAGGAGCCAGTGATGTTCCATCCCCCAATCTGCCAGCAGACAGACCTGGCACCTCAAGGAGGGATGGGGTGCATCCCCGAGGGCTGCACCCTCCCCAGTTATGTGAAGACCTGAGCGGGAGGCATGCTGAGCTGAGCCCTGACAGCTCAGCTCACATGGGGTGTCTGCCCACCTTGTCGATGAGCTCCATGAGGGGCTGGGAGCCCAGCTCCTCTATCCTCTGCTCCTTGAGGCAGGACAGGTAGTACCGCTGTGTCTTCCGCTCTGCCTCACTGCTGGAGTTGAAGGTGGCGTTTTCTGTGGAAGGCTGTGGGTCAGCCCCAGTGGCACAGGGGTCGCCCCATCAGTGTCTGTGACCCCTTGGTGCCCACCTAGGAGATGCTTCATGATGGCCTGATTCTGGTCCCAGATGCTGTTGAAGGTGCTCCACTTGGAGCGCCCATTGGGCAGTGGGTTCCTCTTGATCCAGCCCCCACACGAGTACTGGTAGAAGTCTTGGCATGGGTCCATCTCAGTATCCAGGGCCTCCAGGATCTTGCTGGCCACCCGGACACAGGCATCCGTCAGGCACGTACTGTGAGAGGGATCTGGCAGGGAAGGCATGCCTGGGGCTGGGCGAGTGTACTGGGGGAAATGGAGGCACGGAGCGGGGCCAAGCCCTGTCTGGGCTTGTACCCCAGGATGGGCAGAGCACCTGGAACAGGCCCCCTGGGCTGACCCATCACTCCTCATCCTCCCATGTCCTCCCAGGGTTGGGGACGCCACTGCCAAGTCTCCCTACCTCTGTGGTACTGGATGGCCAGAGTGATGACGGCGACACTGAGCAGTAGGGCCAGGGAGACGGTGACGGCGCAGAGCACCAGCTCTAGCTGGCTGTGCGAGGCCAAGCGGCTCAGCAGCGTCCCCGGCCCCTTCCGAAACCCCACCTGGGCAGGAGCATGACCTGTCATCGCACCATGGGGGGGGCAAACATCATTGCCCCCTCTCCCCTCCCCACCACTCCCTGGTGCCTGGCATAGCTGCATGAGGAGGTGGGGACCAGGGCATCCCTCCCCAGCAGCCCTGGCAAGCCTCCCCCACCAAGCCACAAGGAAGGATGACTGTCCAGGCACACTCTGTGCCGCATTTTGGCTGACTCCCAGCACATCCCTGGGGACAGTCAGGTCTGGATTGGCTCCCAACCCTGCTCCCAGTGCCCACCCGGCTGCAGGCAGGCCTCAGAGGTTGAGGAAGGGGTTGGAGAGGATGGAGAGGGGAAGGATGGAGGAGCCGGGGCAGACCTCACCTCCACATTGTCGGGAGAGGTGCTACCATCTCCCGCTGGCTCTGGCCCCTCCTCGTCCTGCAGCGTAGCACGCTTGTAGTTGGGCATCTGCTAGAGAGGGAGTGGGCTGGGACAAGGGCTTGGTGGTGGCTGTTACCCACCCTGCCACACCCTCTGGCTCTTATGGCAGGGGCCAGTGCCTGCTCAGTGAGTACACAGTGGGGCTGAGGCAGCCCCTGACCCCCCACAGTGTACCTGAGCCTCCCCCAGAGGTTGTCCCCAGCCCTGTGTGGTCCTGGGGAGCACGGGGAGACCTACTAATGAGGGGCTTGGGGGCTGTCACCAGAGCATCCCTCTGCGTAGCCATGGCAGCTGTAGCATCAGCCCTGCCGACAGGTGACACATCGCCACGGAGACATGGTCCCCGTCACCAAGCAACCGTTTCCTAGTGCTGCTGCCTCACCCTTCCTCCCCTGACTGGAACTTTCCATGCAGATGTGCACCGGTCTGAAACATCTGGAAGTGCTTCCAGCCCCATCCTGGCTCCAGGTGTGACCAGGATGCAGAACAGAGCATGCGAGAGGAGAAGGGGCACTACAGTGGGTACCAGCCAGCAGAGCAGGGTCCCCCTTACTCCTGGCCTCGCAAGGCAGCTTGCACAGATCCAGCCAAGAGGGCTGCTGAGGACTCAGCCAAGAGGGAGATGGTGGAGTTGAGCCAGAAGCATTGGAGGGGGGGATAAGCTAGAAGAAAATGCTGGAGGTTTTGGTGCAAGAGAATCAGCAATGCTGCTGGTTGTGAGCTATCCTTAGGCTTCAGAGGTAATGCCTGGGTGGGTTGCGGCTCACCCTCCAGTCTGTGCTGCAGACTAAATGAATGCCCAGGGCTTCCTGCAGGGCTGGTGTCAGGGCCCAGGAAGGAGCTGGAGTGGGTTGGATGATGGGCAGAGGGTAAAGCAGAGAGAGTGCCTCGTGCCCAGCTCTGCCCACTGCCACACTGCTGGGATGGGGAGGGGGCATAGCCAAGGGCTGCAGCAGGAGGGGGGGGGATTGACAGTTGGCAGGAGACCCCATCAAGATGGGCTCCCAGGAGATGCTGGCATTAGGAGGGATTGCTCAGCATCCTGTAGGAGCTTGGCCAGCCAGGACCCCCCACCATTCCAGCTCCCTTCAACATGCTCCTTTCCTCTCCGAGGTGGTTCCCATCCTGGGCAATAGCCGGCACCCCCTCTCCTGCATCTCCTGTGGCATCCTCAAGGCAGGAGCCTGTTTCTGGGGCTCCTCCTACCCCCTCTGTAGGGCTGAGACCCTTGAGGACAGGGCCCCCTGCCCCCTCCAGAGGGGCTGTCTTGGAGGTCACTCTATGAGCAGCATCACTGTAGCCCAGGTACACTTCATGCCTCGGTGGAACAGGGTTTGTGGGGCCATGTCTGAACCACCCAGTTCCCTCTGTCCAGCCCCAGGCAGGGATTTTTTCCCCCACCATAGGGGTCAGGGACCCTCTAGCCACTCAGTTTCCTTAGCTCCGGCCCCACACAGCTCCTGCATCCCATAGGCTCTCGCCGCCCCCGTAATCAGCAGTCCCCCCCTCCCTCCCTCCCGCAGGTTCCCGAAGCCCCCGCAGCCCTTCCAGCTCTTTGAGCTCTCCAGCCCCCGGGCTTTCCCGTGCCCCGACCCCCTCCTGTCCCCCTC
>VZRN01002326.1:746295-765625 GCA_013397935.1 Dasyornis broadbenti
AGGCCGCCGCCGCCGCGGGGGGGAGCGGGGCCGCCGGATGCCGCACCGAGCACCGCACCGCACCGCGCCCTCCCGCCGCCGCGATGGTAGTGCCGCCTCTCCGGGACGGAGCCGGCTCCAGCCGCCAGTTTGGCCGCCGCCTCGGCCTGGGGGCGAGGCCGTGCTTGGGCCTGGCGGGGCCGGCCGCTCTCGGGCCACGGTCGCGGCCTGTCCCAGCCCTGCCGCCGGTGATCCTTGCCTTGTCCCTTAGTCGTCCGTGCGTTTCTGCCGCCCCAGAGTGCTGCTCCCGGCAACCGGCCTCTCACTCGGACCGGGTTGGGCCTTCCCGGCCCCCTCCCTGGGCAGGGACCCCCCGCCCCGTCGACGGGCCCAGTACAGGCCGCGGCCCGGCCGCTCCCGGCGCAGGGGAGGCGGCGGCGACTCCTGTTACAAACACCCGCGGCGGTTCCCCATTTGTCCCTCTGGGACGGGACCCGCATTCCCTGGCACTGCCGGGCCGGCCGGCGCCGGGACAGTGCGAGGCCGCGGCCGGGCCGTCTCCCCCCGCGGGGCTCGGCCTGATCTCTCTCTCTCTCTCTCCCCCCTCCCTCCTCTCTCCCAGTCAGTCGGATGAACGGTCTCTGCAGGCCCGCTCAGCCGGCCCAGGTTTTTCCCGCGGGGGGGTGAGTATCCTGCTCGCTCCCGGTTGTGTCTGGCAGAGGAGACCAGGTCTGGCTGTCCCCGGGTGTCCCTGTCCTCTGTGAGACAATCCTCCCCCTCTGTTTTGGGGTGACTAGTCTCAAGGCCTAGCTAGGCTGGCTCAGGTGCAGGCTGTCCATGCCAGGCACTTGGATCCCCGGTGACAAGGGGCCCGAGGGGAGCACTGGGGGGGTACAACCCAGCCCCTACCATCTCCTGAAACCCTGTCAGGGCCCATCTCCGCTGGGATTGTGGCTCGGGGGATCCCTGTGATGGGGTGGCACCCCCATACCAAGATACAGCCCTGGGGGTTAGGGGTGCCCCATTTCCTGGTGTTGGTGGGACGTGCCTGGCAGTGCCCGCAGTGGGGCCGGGGGCCGGCAGTGCTGACGCGTCCGGGTGTCAGATTACAGGAGGCACCAGGGCTGCTCCCTTGAGTGTCTGGCCGGCAATGGGCTCACCGGGTGCCATGGGGCGCAGGGGACCCCTGGCAGGGTGCAGGTATCGCCTCTCCTTCCTGCCCCAGCGGCCTTTGCACTGGGGCGGGGAGAGCTGCATTGGCTGCCAAGTCCTTCCTGGGACAGCTGGGAGGGTGTCCAGGCCACCTGGGTGCCAGCGGTGGCAGGGGGCTGCAGGATCCCCTGGGCAGGAGCACCTGTGGCACGGGGGGACATGGGAGCTGCTCCCTGTCTTCCCTGGTAGGCGTTTGCGGTGTATGCCGGGGACCCATCACCACCGGCAGGAACAGGTTTGGCCGGCCGGGGGAAATGCTTAGTAGGTCAGCTGGGGTGGAGCTGGGCACGGCTGACGCCGGGGTGCCGCCGGCCCACCCAGCCCCTCGGAGTTAGTGATGGCCTAGGTGCTGGCTGCAGATCATGGGCACCTAGGCCACTTGTGTGTAGGGCCCAGATGGGCTTTGTGAGGTCACCTTGGGTGGGTCAGTCCTGCTGGTGGGCATGGCTGGGTTTAGGGCATGATGGGGGGCTTGGCTCTGCTTTGAGGAGTGTGAGGACTTGTGCAGGCTGGCTGACTTGACAGTGCCTACCCCATCTTCCCTGTGGCCCAGAGGGGCAGGAGGGGGTGGCTGGGGTGTCCGTGCCTTGGTGGGATGCAGTCTGTGGGGCATAGCTGATGCCTGGCTGTACACTGGTAGGGTGTGGGGCTGGAGATTTGCACATTTCAGGGCTGACATGGACAGATGCCTGGGGTGCTGCCATCTCCAGCTTATGCCTACTGTCCCTGTCACTTCAGATAGCGAGGGGATCCTTATGCATAACCCCATGAAATGAACAAAGCTCCACAGCCCACAGGAGGAGCCCCGACTGCCCCGCACCCTGCCCCTTCTCCTGGACTGCCGCAGGTAACTGTCCGCTGCAGGGTTGGGGGACCCAGCTTTGCCTCCCCAGTTGGTGCCAGGGGTGGCGGTGCCATCTCTTTCCCTCCCTGCCTTCTTCCAGCCGACATTCCCACCTGGTCAGACGGCACCTGTGGTTTTTAACCCGGCACCGACCTCACAAATGAATACGCCTTCTCAGCCACGCCAGGTAAGGATTTTGCCCAGAGTTGGAGGAGGTGATAAGGGTTATCCAGTTTTCTGCCTCCTGGCTGAGTAGCCCACACTGCCATGGAGCTAGGGGTGCAAGAAGCAATGTGGTGCCCCTCGGGTCTAGCGTGTGCCTGCGAAGGGGAAATGAGCCCGTGATCCATACCACGACTGCCACCTGAGGACCTCCTGGCCCTGGGGTGGGGGAGGGCAGGCACCTCCAACGAGGATGCCCACCGAGTGACTGCTCTTCTCTCCTTCCTCTCCTGCCCCAAAACTCCCTCTCCTCTCAGTTTCCAGCAGGGCCTCGGGCTATTCACCAGCAGGTACTAACCCGCTTCCCCTGCCCTGCATGCTGAACACCCTGCCCCAACACTGCACAGAAACACCCACCTTGGGTATGAAGGGGCTGGCAAGCATGTGGGGATCCCAGAGCTTGGGGACAGGCTGGTCTGGGGAAAGTGTGGGATGCCTGCTCGACTTTGGGTAGGTTTCTCTGCAGTGTCTCCCCACTTCCCTCCTTGCATGAAGCCTGCAGCACGTGGCTGTGCCTGTGGTAACTCTGGCCCAGGCTATTGCTTCTGCCTGTGTCCTTCCTCGTCCTCCTCTTCCTCCCTAGTTTGCTTGGTCTCCCAAGGCCCTGCAGTGCTGTGCAAGGCTCTGGACCTCCATCAGCCCTCTCGTGTGGAGGAGCTGCTGGAGACAGATCTGGTGACATCCTTGGCTGTGCTGTCTGAGATCTCATCAGACCCATCCCTGCCGCTTGGGAGGTCTCTGCAGAGGACCTCAGTGATTTGGGCACAGGGCAAAGGGCTCCCTGACCTCTTGTCCCTTGCTTTGCTATCCCTGTCCCAGTGCCAGTAACTCCGGTCTCTCTCTTTCCCCTTTTCCCCCTGTATGCGTGCGCTTGCTAACAGGGAGGATTCAGGTCTCTTCAGGTAACACTTTCTCTTTGCCCCGGGGGCATGTGCGCGGACCCTTCCTTCCCCACTCGTCGCTGGGCTGGAGCTGCTGCTCCCGGGGATGCTCTTGCCCGGCGTACAAGCTGGGTCGGGATGAACGGCATTGGCCGGGGAGGGAATAGCGAGCTCCACATGCTGTCCTGTTCTGGCATGGCGGGACTACAGGTCCCATAATCCACCGCGAGTGCCAGGAGCCGGTGCGGAGCACGCCGGGACCCGCCGCCGCTGAGCTGCGTGCGGCCGTGGCCGGCCCCGGGCGCTGGAGCTGCCGGCCCCGGGAGGGCTGGGANGGGGATGGCCTTGGGAGCTACCGAGGCAGGGCTGCATCCCGGCGGGGTTGGGGGGGGTGGTGTTTCCCCAAGTGTGCGGTGGTGGTAGATGAAGGTGCTGGAGTGCCTTCTGACGCTCTGCCTCATCTCTCCCCAAGCATTTCTACCAGAACAGGGCGCAGCCTCCTGCCAGTGCGTCCCGTGTGCAGAGTAACACGACGGCTCGGCCCGGCCCTCCTGCCCATGTGTATCCGGCTGCTTCCCAGGTGATGATGATACCCTCCCAGATATCCTACACACCTTCCCAAGGAGCCTATTACATTCCCGGACAGGTGAGGGCCATGCTCTGGACTCTGCGAGAGGGGGCTGGGATGGGCGCCAGTGGGAGGGTTGCTTGGGGTTGGGGCCCAGATCTCTTTTGGGAGGGTGGAAGGGGTCCCGAGACTCTGAGCACCCATTGATTTGATCAGGGTACTGCTGACTCTGTAGAGAGGCAGCAGACAGTACTGGTCACCTCCCCAGCAGTTCCCCAAGGCACCTGGTGTCTACTTTGCCTGTGTCCTGCTCCCTGCCCTGATGTCCAGCTAGTTCACAGGCAGATTTTGGGTTTCATCAGTGGTTTGGGGGTATGTCCATGCCCTGCAGGGGACATAACTGACTTTTTTCTTCTCCCCTGTTGCAGGGTCGCTCCACGTACGTTGTCCCGACCCAACAGTACCCGGTCCAACCTGGCGCCCCTAGTTTTTACCCTGGAGCCAGCCCCACAGAGTTCGGGACTTACGGTACAGACAGAGGGGTTGCTCCACTCCCTGGTGCTCTTTCAGTGCCAGCACTTTTACATTTTTTTTCCTCCCCTGCCTCTGGCCTTTGTGCATCCCCCTGAGCTGAACACGGTTCACTGTGTCTGATTCTGTGATTCCACTGAAGGCTGTTTTGGGGGACGGGGTGTTGCCTGTTGCCCAGCAGCATATAATGTCCCACTGGTCCATTCACCCCCGTCTTTTTCAAAATTGGGGCTGTTTAATATTTAACTCTCCTGGCGGAGGGCTGGACAGACTTTATCCCCTGCTCCCCTCTCACTTGCTGTCAAGGTGGTGAGCAGTTCACTTGCTGACCCCCCTCAGCTCCTGCTCCCCAGGAGCTGAGCTGGGGTGCTCCGTGCCTGCCCTCTCCCGGTGCTTGGGGAGTGTGGTGTGAGCAGCCCCTCCTCCTTCCCCCCGCTTGCATGTGGCCACCCGGACTGTGACTATATTTAGGCTTGGTTGGTCCTGGGAGGCCCAGCAAACACAGAAATGTGAGCCGAGGCCTTCGGCCTGGCCCCGGCACAGCAGCAAAGCATAACCGGGGCAGAGATGGGCTTCTCCTGAGCCAGGTACGTGCCTGGCCTCCCTCCCTCTTGTCACGGGGCCCAGCCAGCCCCTCAGAGGAGGGAGGTAGCCCCTGGCAGTGGCTGTTTCCTGTGCTTGGGCCAGGACACTGCTGCGCCTTTGTGCACAGCCCTGGGTCATGCTCTGGGTATCTCTTTGAGGTTTCAGGATGGGTGTGCCCCTCACCTCTACTTTGGGGCTGTTGTGGCTCTTCCCAGGGAAGCTGGCAGCTTGCCTCTTGCCCACAGGACTGAGTGGGTGACCTGGCATGGGGTGCAGCTTGACAAATGAGTCAGATTGTCCCCCCTGTCTCCTCTCTGGTCCCCAGGGCTAGGCAGCTCAGGGTCTCCTGCCTTGCCCCCATGCCTGGCCTATTCCAGTGTGTGAGGCCTATTCAGCGTTCCTGTGTGTCCCCTGAGCAGAGGGAGGGTCCCTGACTCAGAGATGAGGCAGTCACCAGAGCAGCTTGGTTGACTTTCAGGGTCAGTGCAGTGGGGAAGGTGCTAGAGCCAGAGGGGGCCAGGACCCAGCCATACCTGTCTCCACACACCTGTATCCCTGTGGCAGTGCTCTGGGGTGATGCTCACAGATGCCCTGGGAGGAGTGGAGTGCCTCTTGAGGGCTGTGCCAGTCCTGGATCTATCCAGTTCTGTCTCTGGCCTTCAGCATAGCTCCTTCCTATGGGCTGGGCTTACCAGGAGCTCAGGCTGCACAGGGAACCCTAGCCCCTCAGCCTGGGTGTGAATAGAGGCTGCCTGGTGCCGCCCTCAGGCTGGTGCCGGCCCTGGGGAGATAAGGGCACGGGCAGGAAGGCGTCCGCCTGTGGAGCCAAGACGCCTCTACCTGACATGGCCGAGTGTCCAGGCAGGGCTCTTGGTGGCGTAGAGTCGGTGGGCACGGTCCATGCCTGCGGGGCCTGGCTGGGCGTGGGGGTGGCGCGGGGACGCTCTCTGCTTCACAGGGAAGGAATTCGGTCAGGCCTGTCAGGCGGGTTGGGACAATCCAGGCCGGATGCGATGGGGGTTCGCTGCAGAGCAGCAAGGTCTCTCCGGGCTCCTGACAGACCCCTGTGTTTGGGAGATCAAGGAGTCTTCAGGACAGGCTTAGAGGATCTAGGCTGGCTGGTCTGACGCTCTCTCCTCTTCTTCAGCGGGTGCGTATTACCCGGCACAGGGGGTGCAGCAGTTCTCAGCGGGGGTCCCCACTGCCCAGGTCATTGTGAGCCAGCAACCACCGATCCCCCCAAAACGAGAACGCAAGACGGTAAGGAGCCATCTGCCTCCAGGCATGGGGGTGCTCATGCACAGGAGGGGGGTGGTGTCAGCCCCAGGTGCCAGTGATGTGTAGGATGGGATGTGGTACAGCGTGCCAAGGAAAAGGGGTGGCACAGGGCTGTGTCCGTGTAGGCTGGGGTGCTTAGCAAGGGAACTGGGGTGCGCGGTGGGTGCCGGCAACCTTGGCCGTCCCGGCGGGCAGTGTTGTGCTGAGTCACGGCTCCCGGGAGGGCGGGGGTGCTGCGGCTGCCAACTGCTGTCTGCTCCCGGAGATGCCGGTGCTCAGAGGCCTCGCATGGGGCCTATTTATAGCAGGGAGCCGGGTGGCTGCTGGCATGGCCCCATGCTGGGGGCCAGGGGTTGCTGCTGGGAAGCGAGGTGCTGGGGTTTTATCATCAGACATATGTTGAGCTCTGCATTTGGTGTTCTGGGAGCAGGTCATGTTCAAAAGGTAGAGAGAACAAGACTTGTGGCTGCACTCTGTCCTGTACTGTAGTCCTAGCCAGACCCATGTGTCCCCCTCCAGTCAGCCTGGAGCAGGGTGCCGTTTAGCTCGTGCTGCACCCACAGCAGACATGGGGCTGTGGGTGTATGGGTTGTGCCTAGGGTGGCATGGAGTTCACTGTGGTTTCTGTGTGCTGAGGCTCGTCTCCTGTGTTTTCCCCACAATGAGCGGGGTCCCAGCAGCCCCTGTGCCAGCACAATGCTGCCTTGGGATCCCCTGACTTCTGGGCATGGGCAATGGCCTGGGGACAAGCTGGCTCCAGCTGCCTGTTGTGATGGCTTGCAAGGCATTGGGACAGGCCAGTGTCTGTGGGACAACGTGCCCTATGGTGAGGGGATGTGGCACCCACTGGTCTCCAAACTGTGTGTGGCCAGGACAGGCACTAGAGTGAATGAATGTCCCTTCTCCGTTTGGAGAAGGGTGTCCTAGGAGTGTTGGGCTCAGGGAAAGTGGGTGGCCCATGTGCTGTGTCCCGCATCCTGCCAACAGCTTCCCGCTCTGCTCTGATTCTTGGACAGATTCGAATACGAGACCCCAACCAAGGCGGCAAAGACATTACAGAAGAAATTATGTCTGGAGCAAGGACCTCATCCACCCCTACCCCTCCACAGGTAAGGGGATCCTCTGATTCCCCAATGGGGGAAGAGGGAAGTGCACGTGGCCTTGTTCAACTCCTCTTTTTTCTCTCAGGCTGGAAGCGGTTTGGAGCCCCAGGCCAATGGAGAGACCCCCCATGTAGCAGTTATTGTCCGGCCTGGTAAGTGCCCGTGCCAGGCCTGGGTGTGCCAGCTGGCATGGCTACAGCAAGGCTCCCTGGTGTTGGCACTGCAGGGTGTGAAACGCCAGCCCCACTACTCTTTGGTTCTTCTGAGGCTTGTGGTCTCAAAAGCATTCCCTGCATACCTGGGGACCATGTCAGATCCAGGAGAGTTTATGGGGGCTATATGCTCACCTCAGCTGTACCCCAGGCACTGGAGGACCCCTGTTGTCCCCGTCACCCATTTGTGATGTGGCTTGGCACATCTGTTCCTACTTCTCCTGAAGATAGAGGGATCTGGGGAGGAATGTGGGGTGAACAGGGGATCAGAGAGTCATCCATTAATGCTACCCACCTTGCAGATGATCGCCCGAAGCCCGCGCTGGTAGTGAGCAAGCCCGTCTCCCTAGAGCCCAGCAAGTCGGCATCCCCGTCGCCTCCTCCTCCCCTCATCCCCGAGGTGGAGCCTGTGGTGCTCTCGCCTGTGACACTGGTGCCAATGGAGCCTCCTGTGGACACGGACACGAAAGCGGAGCAGGGCGAGGCGCCACCTGACCCGCAAAAGACGTTAAGCGCCATCACTACAGTGCCAGGGGCTGCGGAGCTACCCCTTGTGCCCACGCCCAACATGGACACAGTGGCTGCAGAGGAGGAGGAGGAAGAGGAGGAGGAGGTTGCTATTCCCCTCCCAGAGCCCACCCCGCAGGAGCCTATGCCCCCCGAGGTACTGCCAGTGCCCGTTGTTCCCGTGATGCCAGCTGTGCCCCTGGTGCCGGCTGCGCTGTCGCCGCCGCCCGTCGTATCACAGGCCCCTGAAGCCCCCGCCAAACCCGCCTCCCCCAGCCCCCCACCGCCCCGGGAAGAGCCTTGCCCCGAGGCCACTTCTGAGGCCAACGGGGTCTTGGAGGAGACGCCTGAGCCGGTCCCTGAGGCGCCCCTGTGCCAGCCAGTGCCGGTCTCTGAGCCGGTGCCTGCACCCACTCTGGACTCCCCCATTGCCCAGCCCGAAGAGCTGATGCTACCCAATGGGGTGGAGGGCACCCGCAAAGTGGAGCCAAGTGAGGAGCAGCCTGAGTCAGATGTCAGCCCCATCTCAGAGCCTGAGGAGCTGGCCCAGCCTGGCACCCCTGCCTCCCCACCTGCAGAGGAAGAGGAGGAAGAAGAGAGTGAAGGCCCTGGTGAGACCCAGGAGCAAAGCTTGAGCCCAGCCCCTGTCCCTTCGCAGACCTCGGAAGCGACCGCACAAGGTTGGGAATGCTGGGCTGCAGGGTGCCCCAGGGTGGGTGTTGGCTGATGGGGGGGCATTATGTGGGTGTTATGCTAGGCATGAGGTACAGGGAAGGTATTGGAGAGAGGGACAGAGTTAGGGACACAGGACATGTGGGTATGGGATGCTGAGAAGGACAAGGTACCTGTGGATGGTGAGTTGAAGGAGATGTTTGGGGAGTGCATCTATGTGGAGGTGTATGGGGTGGGTATAGAGGGGTGTGGTGGGGTTGTCATGGGGAATGTAAGTGCAGTCATTTTGTGTGATACCTTGTGCAGGGCTGTAGGGTGGGTGTGTCAGGGTTGTATCTGAGGATTGTCCCTAGTCGTTAAGGACCCTGGGAGGTGGAGGATTGGCAAGGAGGATGTGGGGCATGCTGTGTAAGGGTATGCAAGTACACAGGTGCTTGGGGAAAGTTGGGTACTCTGGGGATGTGCTGGTATTTTTTTTTTTTTTTTTTTTTTTCTTTTGTCTTTTAAGCACCCTGCACAGGAGGGTTGGGGTTACACAGGGGTGATGGGGAAGATGGCCTCACAGGATATGTTTATATGGAGTGCCTTGTGCAGGGATGCAGAGGCGTTATAGGAGGGCAGCCTGAGGGCAGATACACTTCTGGGGAGCACTGGTGTGTAGGGTTGCCAGGGACTGGAGTGTATATGGGGAAGAGGTTTGTGTGGGAATGTCCCTGTAAAGGCTGCCCTGCAGAGGGGTGTGGGTGTCTGCAGGGATCCCCTGATGGTGATGGGGAGCTCTGCATTATGGAAGTGGTGTGGATGGGAGGCTTTGAAGAGGTATAGGGGTGCAATGACTGGATGGGGAGAGGTGTGACATATATCTATGCAGGTATATTCTGGGGTGCACGCTTAGGGAGCTGGCTGCCTTGGTGGGCTGCATGTAGGATTCACAGGGCTGCACATACCCAGGTGTGTACACAGTGTGTTTGGGGATGGGGACTGTGATGGGCCGGCAGGACCACATCCCTATGGCTCCATCCTGAAGCTCAGCTGGTGTTACTGGGGCCTCACTGGTGACCCTCTAGCTGGTGTCAGGGAACATGGGGACTATGAGGATTCCTGACTTTTATCTCCTTGCCTCTCCTAGTCGCCATGTCGGTGCCAAAGAAGAAGCGAAGGATGAAGGAGCTGAACAAGAAGGAGGCAGTAGGTGATTTGCTGGATGCCTTTAAAGAGGTGAGTGTCCCGGGGGTGCCTGAGGATCACCCTGTGTCCCATCTCCTCCTGTGATGAACTCTGCTTTGTGCCGTCGTGTCTGGGCCACTGATGCTCTGTGATGGTAATGAGGATCTGAGGCGAGGTGGACACTGAGGAGTGGGGTGGAGGGGACAGGACTAGGCTTGTGGGAGTGACTGCTGTCCCTGTCCCTCCTGATGCAGTCTCAGACCGGTGATAGTGCCTCGGAGACAGAGAACAAGCCCCCCATGTCTGCCCCTGCCAGTGAAGCAGAGGATGTGGCTCCTGCTCGTCCACAGGAAGAGTCAGAAGAGACGTGGGAGGAGAAGGAGGACAAGTTGGCCCCAGAGAAGGGCAAAGCTGCTGGCCAGAAGTATGGATACAAGGAAGGTGAGCTGTGCCTTGGCACAGTCCTCTGCTGGCAGCCACCACCTCTGGATCCAGCAGGGGGGAAGGTGTGGGTGGCATGGTTCCGTTGTCCTAAAATTCACATTCTCCTCTCATCTTGTTCCTAAGCTTGGCATGGGCTGGGGGACAGAGTTATCAGCACAAGGGTCCTGGCAGGAGGCAGGAAGCTGATGGCATCAAGCTTTCTAAGCAAACAATGTCATACCCATGGTGTACCAGGCTAGGGCAGTTCTGTGGTTGTCTACATCCCACCTCGTTGGTCCTTGTGTGGGCCCAGACCTGCCACAGCTCAGGGTGGAGGATGTGGGACAGACCACATCAGAGTCTCCCTCTTGCCCTCCACTGCAGAGCAATGGAAGCCTCTGAACCCTGAGGAGAAGAAGCGATATGATCGGGAGTTCCTATTGGGCTTCCAGTTCATCTTTGCCAGCATGCAGAAACCTGAGGGCCTGCCCCAAATCACAGATGTGGTGCTGGACAAGGTTGGTGCGGCCCTGGAAATTAGGGAGGTGTGGGTAGTGGTCAGGTGGGGGTCTGGCTCCTCTTTGTGCCTTGTCAAAGTGGGGTAGGGACTTTTGTGCTCAGGGTCCTGTTGCAGCGTCTGCAATGACCCTTGAGCCTGAGTTTGGTGGGTGTGGGGGCACCTCTGGGGTCTTTTTTCCAGTTCCTTGTCCCGGCGCTGAGGCTGGGGGATGGATCCATCCCACTCCTCTGCCCCCGGGCATCCTCAGCCGTGTGTACCTTCGCAGGCCAACAAGACCCCACTGCGGGCACTTGACCCCATCCGTCTCAGTGGCATGAACTGTAGCCCTGACTTCACCCCTTCCTTCGCCAACCTTGGCCGGCCTGTCATGGGCAACCGGGGCCTGGTAAGTATCTCCTTGCTTCACTCCTACCATCCTGCTCTGCCTCTCCATGATGATCAAGCTTTCGAGCCACTGTGTCTGGGCCACTGATGTCCATGATGGAGTTGAGGATCTGAGTAGGCGGACTGGGGACTCCCTGGGAGGCAGCCTGGGTGATCCCAGAGCATAGAGCTGAGTTTCTTCTCCATGTGTCAGCCCTCAGGGTTGGGTCCCCGCCGCTCCCAGCAGAGCCAGAGGAAGGAGCCCCGCAAAATCATTGCTACTGTGTCCCTCAATGAAGATGTCAAGCTGAACAAGGCTGAGAAGGCCTGGAAACCCAGCAGTAAACGTGCTTCCGAGGAGGAGGATCCTGAGAATATCAAGACACAGGTGGGAGCTCGGGTGGGCAGGGAGTGGGAGAACCCAGGGAGAAGGTGCCCAGCTCATGCTGACCCTGCTGCCCTTGCAGGAACTGCTCCGCCGCGTCCGCAGCATCCTCAACAAGCTGACGCCCCAGATGTTTCAGCAACTGATGAAGCAGGTGATGGAGTTGTCCATTGACACGGAGGAGCGGCTCAAAGGTGTCATCGACCTCGTCTTTGAGAAGGCCATCTCGGAGCCAAACTTCTCTGTTGCCTATGCTAACATGTGCCGTTGCCTTATGGGGGTGAGCAGAAGTTGAGTGGTCTTCTGCCGAGTGGGCAAAGGTTTTTTTGGCCACTTCAGCTGAGCTTAGTAGTGTGCAGGTCCTTCTGTGTGGAGTGGGGAAACGGGGTGTGTGGATGGAGGACCAAGTTCAAGTCTTAGCAGGGCATCATAAAATTGTAGGGTGGCTTTTCCCTGATTTGAGTAGTGTCAACTTAGATGCCGAACTTTTGGGGGAGACACAACTTGTGCTTATTGTCTGGGTCATACCTCTCCCTGCAGCTTAAAGTGCCCACAACAGACAAGCCCACAGTGACTGTGAACTTCCGCAAGCTGCTGCTCAACCGCTGCCAGAAGGAGTTTGAGAAGGACAAGGATGACGATGAGATCTTTGAGAAGCGGCAGAAGGAGATGGATGATGCCAGTGCTGTGAGTTGGGGTGGGAAGCTGCGGGTGAGGGCTGGCACCGGTGTCCTTGGGCTGGCTCTGGACACTGAACTGGCCTGCTGGGATTTTCCTGCAGCCCGAAGAGAAGGCGCGCATGAAGGATGAGCTGGAGGAGGCGCGAGACAAGGCCCGACGACGATCCCTGGGCAACATCAAGTTCATTGGAGAGCTCTTCAAACTGAAGATGTTGACAGAGGCCATCATGCACGACTGTGTGGTGAAGTTGCTTAAAAACCATGATGAGGAGTCTCTTGAGTGCCTTTGCCGCCTGCTTACGACCATTGGCAAGGACTTGGACTTCGAGAAAGCCAAGGTACTCCTTGCCCTGCCCTGCCTTGCCTTGCCTTGCCCTTCCTTTGCTTTTGGGAGGAATGTGACCATGGCTCTGTCCCTCTGTAGCCCAGGATGGACCAGTACTTCAATCAGATGGAGAAGATCATCAAAGAGAAAAAAACATCATCCCGAATCCGTTTCATGCTCCAGGATGTGATTGACCTCAGACGGGTAAGGTTCATGGAATGTTATTACCTGGGGACTGTCCTCCGTCCTCTGCTTGGTCCCTTGGAGCTGCTGGATGTGTCCTCTGGATACCAGCAGTCCATGTGTCCTTTGGAGGAGAGAGGTGGGTATGTGAGCTGTGGCCAGCCCCAGAGACGCCATGCTAGCCCCAGCCCTTGGTTATCATGGTAGTGGTAGTGGGCACACAGTAACTGGCGGCTGTTTAATGCAGGGGGGCTCTGGAAACCGAGCCTTTTTGTGCCAAAAGCTGCCACAGTACATGGAGAGCAGTGATGGCTGAGGCAGGAGACCAACCTGAGGCTTTGAGAGTGGGATGGCTGGGAAGGGGGGGATGCCTTTCCCTCCATCCTCCAGCCACCTTAGTGCCCTCTTCCCTCCTTTCTTGCCCTCTGCAGAATAGCTGGGTGCCACGGCGAGGAGACCAGGGCCCCAAAACCATTGATCAGATCCACAAGGAAGCAGAGATGGAGGAGCATCGGGAACACATCAAAGTGCAGCAGCTCATGTCAAAGGACAAGAGGAGAGGACCCCCTGGGCCATCCTCCAGTGGTGAGTGCCTGGACTTGGGGGAACTTGAGGCTGCCAGGGGTGAGTTGCTCCTGCTAGACACTGCTCAAGGCTGGACTGCACCTTATGACTGTCCCCCTTGTGCTCAGGGCGCAGTAGCCTGGTCGCAGATGATGGCTGGAACACAGTGCCCATCAGCAAGGGCAACCGGCCCATTGACACCAGCCGGCTAACGAAGATCACCAAGGTGAGGCTGGGGGTGTGGTGTGGCAGCTGAGCCAGCTGCCTGGCCTAGATCCTGCCTCAGTGGGGAAGGTTAGGTCTGACTCTCTCTCTCCACCTGCAGCCTGGATCCATTGACTCCAATAACCAGCTCTTTGCGCCAGGTGGGCGGCTGAGCTGGGGTAAAGGCAGCAGTGGAGGGTCTGGCGCGAAACCTGCTGATTCAGGTAGGCAGTGTGGGACTGGCTGGGTGCTGTGGGACAGTCTGGGAGGGGGTTTGTCCTTCCCCTGGCAGTTCCTGTACCAGGGAGGTGCCGAACTCTGAGACTTCCCTTTTTTCACACCCAGCATCTGATTCAGGGCGACCAGCCACAAGCACCTTGAACCGCTTCTCAGCACTCCAGCAGTCAACGCCTGCCGAGAACACAGAGTCCCGCCGTGTGGTGCAGAGGTGAGGAGCCAGCTCTGCCTTCGTGGATGGAGTGTGTGGGGAAAAGCCCGATTCAGGCTTGTGGTTGATCAGTGTGTAGGCACGTTACAGTATCTGGATTTGCCTCGTGGCAAGATGGGGCCTTGAGGGAGCTTGGAGTCAGTAGTGAATTCTTGTGACAAGGAAGGCCAACCTCATCCTGGATGTCCTCCCTACTATTTGGTGCTTGGGTGACCACCCCTGGGTGCTGGGTCTGGCCTGGGTGTCCTGGGACCAGATGGACATTGGTGGGCTGGAGGGAGTCCCTTTGAGGCTGGAGTGTGAGGTCCCCAAAGAGAGCTGTGGTTTGGATTCATTCAGGAGAAGAGGAAAACGAAGCAGGGCTTTGCCACAGTCTGTGTCAGAAGGAAGGTGTAGGCAAGACAAAGCCATGCTAAGGAGCAGAGTGAAAGGAAAAGGGTATGAGTTGTAATGGGAAAAATAGGGAAAAAGTTTCCCCTTAAGAATGGTCAAGTGCTAAAAGAGCTGGGGATTGGAGTGGCACAGCCTCACCTTGCAGACCTCTGCAGTCTGGTCAGGAAGGGTGGTGATGGGCCCTTCATGCTGTGTGTGTTTTTTTTTCCCCACCCAGGAGCAGCTCCAGCCGTGACAGGTCAGAGAAGGCTGGGGACAGAGGGGACCGGGAGTCGCGTTCGGAGAAGAGCAGCGACCGTCTGGAGCGTCCTGACCGGGGAGAGCGGGCAGACAGGAACAGGTCTGCCCTCACCAAGAGGAGCTTCAGCAAAGAGACAGAGGACAGGAGCCGAGAACGGGAGAAGCAGGGCGGTCCCGAGGCCGTGCGCAAGGCTGCAAGCATGACAGAGGAACGGGACCGGAGCCGAGAGACCAGTGAGCTGGGGAGGAGCAATATCCCAGGGTCTAGTTGCACCTGTGGCACTGCTTGTCCCAGGTGGTGTCTGATCCTTACTCTCTCCTCACAGTTAAACAAGAGCCAACACCTCCTGCAACATCCACCAAGCCTGCCCTGTCAGAAGAGGAACTGGAGAAGAAATCCAAGGCGATCATAGAGGAGTACCTGCACATCAATGACATGAAGGTGAGAGGAGGGGGTGTCCAAGCACCCTAACACACCATATGTGTTCCCATAACATGCCATATGCTTCCCTCCCTGTGTGGTAGCACTGTTGGGCAGGGTTCTGGTGGTGTCTGGATGTGGAAGAGGGGAGCCAGAGCTGGCTGTAGGGCAGTACTGACCCTGCTTTTCCCTGCAGGAGGCCCTGCAGTGTGTGCAAGAGCTGGGCAGCCCCTCCTCACTCTACATCTTTGTGCAAAATGGCATTGAGTCCACGCTGGAGAGGAGCACCATCTCCCGCGAGCACATGGGAGCCCTGCTCTGCCAACTGGTGAAGGCAGGCACGCTCTCCAAGGAGCAGTACTACAAAGGGTGAGGGGCCGGGGCAGCCTGGCTTTGAATTTGGCTCTGCCTTAAGTAAGGCTTAGAACTGAGACGTCCTGAGGTCCCTCCTAGCCAAGGGCATGGGGACTGCTGGATCCCAACAGCTCCCTCTGCTCTTCAGGCTGCGGGAGATCTTGGAGATAGCAGAGGACATGGAGATTGACATCCCACACATCTGGCTGTACCTGGCTGAGCTCATCACCCCGATGCTACAAGAGGAAGGCATCCCCATGGAGGAGCTGTTCAGGTGAGGGCTGTGCTCCTCAGCAGGGCTGGCACAGGGGGCCACTTGGGGGCAGGTAGTTCACCCAGATCTCTTGTGCCCCACAGGGAGATCACTAAGCCCCTGGTGCCCATTGGGAAGGCCACCACGCTGCTGGTTGAGGTGCTGGGCTTGTTGTGCAAGGGCATGGTAAGTGCATGGGACTGCTGGCTGCTGTCTCGAGATGTGGCATCCTGCTTGGGTGCCAGGTGAGTGTGTGGGGATTGGACCCCCCTGCCACCAGAGAGGATGGTGGGGGTCATCTCTTTCAGTGTCTGGGTCATGGGGGTGGCATGGCCAAGCCACAGTATGCTCCTGCCTGGAGATGGCAGGCATAGTGTGCTGATGCAGACTGTCTGTCCCGCAGAGCCAGAAGACCGCAGGAAAGCTGTGGCGGGATGGGGGCCTGAGCTGGAAGGAATTCCTGCCTGAGGACCAGGATGTCAACAAATTTGTCACAGAGCAGGTGGGGGCTTGGTGGCAGCAAGGGGCAGAGGTGGGCCAGGGGAGGACCTTGGGCAGTGTAAGATTGTGGTGCTCCTATGTGCTGCCTTTAACAGCTCTCTGCCTGCTTCCCCAGAAATTGGAGTACACAATGGGGGACAGCTCAGACATGCCAAGTCACAAGGAGCTGACCTCGGAGGAGCTGTGCAAGCAAATGGACAAGCTGCTGAAGGAGAACCCGAACAACCAAAGAATATACGATTGGATTGAGGTGAGGGTGGGGGCACAGCACCTGAGTGTCTGGAGGCTCCCTCCTGGCTCCCTTTCCACCTCACAGTCCTTTACCCTCCCTTCTCCAGGCCAACCTGAGTGAGCAGCAGGTGTCGTCCAACACGTTTATCAGGGCCCTGATGACGTCTGTGTGCCACTCGGCCATTGTCTGTGAGTACCAGGGTGAGGTGGGAGCGATGGGGCTTCCCCTGCCCACACTGCCCCTCTCATGCCCCGTTCCCCTGCAGTTGAGAACCCATACCGCGTGGATGCCATGGTCATCCGCAACCAAGCCAAGCTGCTCCAGAAGTACCTGCGGGATGAGCAGAAGGAACTCCAGGCCCTCTATGCCCTGCAAGCCTTGGTGGTGAAGTTGGACCAGCCTCCCAGTGAGTGTCGTGAGTGCGGGTGGGTTGAGGAGGGGTTGGCAAATGTGTTGCCACCCCACCAGGGTGGCTGGTGGCTGGAGAATAGCAGAGGTTTCCCTTTGTCCACCCACTAGACCTGCTGCGGATGTTCTTTGATGCCCTCTACGATGAGGACGTCATCAAGGAGGAGGCTTTCTACAAGTGGGAGTCCAGCAAGGACCCAGCTGAGCAGCAGGGCAAAGGGGTGGCTCTCAAATCAGTGACAGCCTTTTTCACCTGGCTCCGGGAAGCTGAGGATGAATCCGACAACAACTGAGCAGCTGTGAGGAGGAGGAGGAGGAAGGGGGGAGAGAGAGTGGGGCACCCTGGGGAGCAACTCCATCCCCTTCCACCCCTGGCCGCCATGGACTTGCTGATGCCAGGGCTGAGGGATCTGCTGTGCCCTTGCAGCCCCCCTCTCTTTTTCAGTTTTCCTCTCTCTTCTTCCTCTGTCCTGGTTATGTTTGTAAGGCCTGTACGAGTTTGTCATGATGATAATAAACAGATGCTGACTGAGGCGGTGGCTGCTGTGGGTCCCCTTGGGGACCCTTCTTGCCCCCCTCCCAGCACAGGCACACCGGGTCTCTGGGAGTGGGGCAGAGCACCCCCGGATTCATGTTATGGAGAGGGGGGGATGGGATGGGGACATATCTCTCCCCTCCTCTCCCTCCTCCTCTTTCTCCTCCCCCCTTGATGAAATATAGAGAGATTATATATATATAAACTTATTAAATTTGGTTGGGGACAGGAGCGTGATTTCTCCCCCTCCCCTGTCCTCTCTCTATTCCTCCATCACGCCTGGACCCTCTCCCCTCTATGGTTTTTAAATTTTAAATATAAATCATTCCCCCCCCAGCTCCTGCTCTGACACCTGGGGAGGGTGCCGGGGAGGAGGGGGGGTGGCCCCTTCTCTCTGGGCCAGGCTGAGTCCCCTCCAACACCCCAAAAGCTCCCATCCTCCTCCCAAACGTTTAAGGCCACAATTGGGCAAGCGACAGGGCGGCCCCCTCATCCGCGTCCCCTGTATTTATAGAGCGCCGGATGTGACGAGCCACATGTGTAATTATTAAAACAAGGATTCAATTACTGGTCACGTGAATTTGTAAATAATTTTTTTTCTTTTTTTTTTTCTTTATGAAGTATTTAATTGAAGATTTAAAGGCATCTTTTCACCTTAAAACTGGAAATAAAAGAACATTGCTAAATAATGCCCCGTGTGCCACTGTTGCCGCCCCCCGTCCCATGTCCCTTGTGCCTGGGCTGGTATGTGGATGCCAGCCTTGAGGACGGACAGGGACCAGTCTCCCCTGTCACTGCACAGCAGATGGTAGGTACCCCTCCACTCCAGGGCTGGAAGGGTGGCAAAGGGATTGGATGTGCCTGGAGCCAGGTGCCCTGGACTCCCTTCGTTGGCACTGCCTGGCACAGGGTCTCTGGTGGTGGAACAGACAGCCCTGCCAGCAGCCTGGCTGTGGAGCAGAGCCCTGATGTCCCCAAATGTCCCTTTTTCTACAGACATGAGTGACGGAACCTGTGTGGTCTTGGGATAGGAGATGGGAGATGTGTGCCAGGTTCTCCCCTACCCCTTCCAGTGTGGGAGGGCATTTTTCTATCAGCCCTTTCCTGCCGTGTCTTGCAGCTGGAGTGGAGATGGGACACAGCTGGTACTTGCTGGGGTTCTGCTGTGGAATATCCCTGCTGGGGACAGAGGCTTGTCCCTCTTGGGACTGGAGGCTGGTCTTAGCTGCCTTGGGCTGCCTCTTGCTGAGTCACCCTGGCCATGGCCCAGAGGGTACAGAATAATTAACTGGAGGCTGTTCCCCAGATTAGAGGCTGATCTGTCTGAGCTGCAACCCTGGCAGCACTAATGCTGGGAAGCAGTTGGCAGGGAAAGGCCTGGGGATGGGGACTGGGCAGAAACTCCCCCTGACTGGGAATGAGTGAGTGATGAGAAAGAGGATATTCTTTGAGCTGTTTGAGTAACCTGCTTGCCAGGGGAGAGAGAGGGTGGCACCCTAGTAGTGCCCTCATGTGCCAGGGAAAAGGTACCACAGCATTAATTGCCATCAGTAGGTTTCAGAATGAACACAGGCTGACCCATCAGCGCTGGCCTGGATCTCCTGCAGGGGATGTTGCTGTCAGACGTGATGTTCCAAAGCCTGCACCCGTCTGACCCCAGCCTAGTTCATCTGGGTGGGAGGCTCTGCCAGAGGCTGTGTGCTCCCTCCCGCACAACCAGGCCCTCGGGGGAGGGTAGGGGCAGGCAGACCTGAGGCTGAGGGGGTGCCCTGTTGCTGCAGGGTTCAAGCCCCTTGTCCCCCCCCGCGATGCACGGGGGCCGGGGCCGGAGCCGGGCGGGGCGGCGCTGTCCGCGGTACTGGCACGGCGCTCTCCGCGGTTCCCGGCCTTCTCCTCCTTCTCAGCCCCCTCCTCTTCCTCCGTCCATCCTCCTCCCCGCGCCCCCTCCTCTTCCTCCATCCCCCTCTTCCTCTTCCTTCAGCCCCCCTCTTCCTTCATCCTCCCCGACTGCCTTCATCCCCCCTTCACCTCTCTCCTCATCTCCCCTTCCTCCTCTTCCTTTTGGCCTCCCTCTTCCCCGTTCTCCCCTTCCTCCCTCTCCCTCATCCTTCATCCCCCTCCGCCTCCTATTTCTCAG
>VZRN01002326.1:766209-796197 GCA_013397935.1 Dasyornis broadbenti
GTACACAGAGGAAATTGGGGTATCTAAGTGTGTTGTGTATACAGAAAGCTTGAGGGCTCTGGAGAACTTAGGTACGTATAGGGTGATGGGGGCTATAGATGGATGGGGTTTGGGGGCTGGGGGGTGCTGCTCTGGGGCAGCTGCATGGCTCAGAGAGTGCAGGGAGATATGGGGGCATGCGGATGTGTAGAGGATGGGGGGGTTGGAGCAGTTGGGCTTCAGTTCTGGGGGAGCTGGAGGGTGGGGGTGATGGTACAAGGGGACTGGGAAGGGAGTGTGGGACTGGGGTGCTGATTATAGTCCTGAGAGCTTATGGGGGTGCTATGAGAGAGAGTTGTTCAGGGGACTATTGGGGGTAGTGCTATGGGGGCTGGCAGGGGTTTGCTGCAGTGTGTGGGGTGCAACAGGGGTGCTGCTATTGTTCTGGGGATGCTGCAGGAGAGAAGAGGGCTGTTATCGGAGGGTGTTCTGGAGGCTCAGTTGGTGGGGGCTAGGACAGTGTTGAGAGTGTTGCAGATATGCTGGAGGGGCCCTGGGGGTGTTGTTGCTAGGATGTCACCACAGGGTGCCCCTGCCCACAGCTGGGAGTGGGGGCGATCCTCTCTGCAATTTCCCAAGAAAGCCAGGGTGTACCCTCAGATGCGGGTGGGAGGCAGCACTTTTGAGCTCCCCTATATCCCACCTCACAGCTGGTTTACGTCAGCCAGGCCCACCTTGGTGCAGGGGAAATGAGGCTCTTGAGAGATACCCTGCCTTGGCCCCTTTGGGACTGGCCTTTTCTGGGAACTTCATTGACAGGAGGCACCCAGTGCCTGGGAGTCAGTGCCCGAGGGTGTGGGCATCCATCCATTTGGGGCGCCAGTGCCAGGAGGCCAAGCTGTTGTTGCAAAGGATGGGTGCAAATGTTTTTACTGATCGTATCCCTTCTTGCTCCTTTCCATCCTAACCCAGAAGTGGGGAATTGGAGAGGGGAATTTTAGAGATAGTGGAGGAGCAGCAGCCCCCTGCAAGCTGCCTCCCTCCACACACCCAGGACCTGGCCTGGTCCAGCCTGGTCCAGCTGCCCCTACCCCACCCACAGCAGCTGCCAATCTGGGACGGGTGCCTGGTCCCCAGTGCCAGGCTGGGGCCGTGTGTTACCGCTGACACAGGCAGAAGAGTTGCCTGGGCGTGAGTCACCGGTGCTGCAGCAACGAGTTGTGTCTTGTCTCAGGCTGGACAAGAAGCTACTACCACAGGGTCAGTGGGTGTGGGACTGACAGGGCTGCTGGGGAAATGGAGGTGCTGAGGTTGGCCTCGGCTCTTCCTGCAGTGGCTGTGGACACGACGCTGTGTGTAGAGTGGAAGGAGGTGAAGGCACTGTCACCCCTGAGTGCCACTCGCCCGCTGCCCCGGCTGGTGCGCCAGGCCTCCTTCGACAGCCAGGACTTCCTCCAGGTACCACTGAGCCCAGTCATGTCCAACCGATGTATCCATGTGCCAGTACCCCATCGCGGGGCACCCGTCCTGGCCATGGCCCTTCCAGCTCACAGTGGCTTGGGGCTGCTCTGACGTCAGCCATGAGCCGGGCTGTATCCTGGGAGAAATCAGTCCACGGTGCCTCGTTGCCATGGCAATGCAATTTGTTGCGCGCCTCCAAATCCCACATTGCTTCCCCCGTGGCCATGGGCTCAGGGCCTGGCATGGCCGGGATAGCAATTGGGACATACAGCAGGATGTCCTGGCATGGTGTGTGCTGCCAGGGAGTGGGTGCTAGGGAGCCGGGCTGTGGTGGTCTTGCACTTGCACGTGTGTATGCACAAGCTGGGCAGGGCACAGTGGCACCAAGAAGCACAGGGCACGTACACATGTGAGTGCACACAAGTGTGCAGGTGCATGTGTGTGTACACTGAGTTCAGGTGTGAGTGTGCAGGTTTGTGTTTATGGTCAGTTTGTATCTTTGAGTGCCTCTGTGTGTGTGCACGTATGGTTACCTGAGCAGGCACATGCAGGTGTGTTCACAGTGTCAGCATACGGTTGTACTGACATTGTGGGAGCATACACACAGGCACAGGTGCCCTACTGTGACCATCCCTCTGCACACAGGTATGCCTGTAATGTGTGTGCCCAAACACCCCAGGCTTCAGTGGGTGGCCAAGCCCCCTTCAGGAGCATGGGGCTCTCAGAAGGGGAATGGCGCAGGGGCTGTGACCATGCTGCCCACTCTGGCAGGTCAATGTTGAGGACACTGTCGAGATGCTGCCCAAGTCACGGCGCGCGCTGACCATCCAGGAGATCGCTGCCCTGGCCCGCTCCTCGCTTCATGGTAACTGCTCACCTAGGGGCTCATCTGGGAAAGGGAGCTTTCCTGAGGTGAGGGGTCTGGCCCTTGGGGAGGGCCTGGGAACCACCCCTCCGGAGTTTGGGAGTGCTCAAGGGGTCCCTGGTGGCACCCAAGAGGAGGGTATGGAGGTCCCAGGTCCCATGGGCTAGAGACAGGGAGTGCTGGGTCATGGCTTTGTGAAGGGAACTTGGGGTGCCCCAGGGCATGCTGACGTGGGGGCATATCCTATAGGTATCTCGCAGGTGGTAAAGGAGCATGTGACGAAGCCGACAGCCATGGCGCAGGGCCGTGTTGCCCACCTCATCGAGTGGAAGGGCTGGTGTAAGCCTGTGGAGTCACCTTCTGCCCTGGAGAGCGCCTTCAGCTCTTACTGCCACCTGAGCGAGGGCGAGCAGGAGGCGCGATTCGCTGCTGGTGGGCACTACGGGCACGGCCAGTGGGCATGGTCCCCACTGTGGCCCAGGGCAGGGGCATTGGGATGGGTTGTCCCTATCCGTCCGTCCGTCCGTCCGTCCGTCCATCCATCCATCCATCCATCCATCCATCCATCCATCCATCCATCCATCCATCCATCCCATGGCACTATGGGCATAGAGGTGCGATATAGAGGGCAGTGGGATTTTGGGGGCATCTCCCTGCACGTGTTTGACTCATGCCTGTCCTGTGCCAGGAGTGGCGGAACAATTCGCCATTGCTGAGGCCAAGCTGCGAGCCTGGTCCTCAGTGGATGGGGATGACTCCAATGACGAGTCCTATGATGAGGACTTCCTGCCCTCCACAGAGAGCTCCCAGCCCACCGGTAAGTGCTGTGGGGAGTGGGCAATTTGTCCCATTGCTGGTGTGGGTGTCCCATCACTGAGGGTTAAATGAATGGGATGCCCACTGCCTGGCACATTGCCCAGCCTGGCCACCTCCATACAGGGCAATGCTCCTGCCTGGCGCCTGCACCCTGTGGCAAATAGTGCCTGAGTCAGGGATGGGGAAACCCTTAAATGTGACACCTCCCTGGTGCCAGAGAGCGTTTTGCTTTTCCTTTGGTGGTTACCAGTGCCATGCATGCAGCAATTTGTGGGCAAAGCAGGCAGGCACGGGACTGCTCCCAACCTGTGGAGCACAGGGCAGGGGGCAGCTGATATCCCTGGTGCCCTCAGCCCTGGACTGACCCAGGCATCCTGGTTTCCCACAGAGCTGACTGGCACGATGCCCGCCAGCGTGCTGCTGCGAGACCTGCTGCAGGGCCACCTGTGCCAGCTGGGTGTGCGGCATGGCTCCTGCGAGCCTGAGAGCGACTCCTCGCACACCCTCTCCCCTGAGACTCTCTGCTCCAGCCTCTGCAGCCTGGAGATGGTGTCCCCCTCTGAACTCACTGCCAAACTGCTGGGCTCCCTGGGGGGTGAGGACCTGCTGCTGCCCAAGCTGCCGCCCCCAGCCAGCCAAAGTGCCTTGCGGGGCCTGGCACGGCTCCGGTGCCAGGACTCCCTCTACTCCGTGTCCTACGCCGAAGCCTGTCTCTCGCCCACCGAGGATGAGGTGGTGCTGAGCAAGGACTTCCCACTCCGCCGGAAAATCTCTGACGTCGCCTCCTCTGGGGTGGCATCGCTGGAGGAGGAGGAGGAGGCCGAAGAGCCCTGATGCCTCCTGGGTTGCCCTGCCTCTCCTGGTGGGGGTCCAGCTCCCCTGCCAAAGCCCTCTGGCCAGACCCCATGCTGGGTGAGGGACAGGCCCTGCAGCTGCTCCCCCTCGCTATCCGGGTGCAGGAGGGGTTCAGGGGGCCACTGCAACGCCCTCAGCCAGTGTGCCCCCACCATGCCCCAGCTCTGCTTGGCCGCATCATTGCCCTCCTGGATTTTTGCATGAGAGCAGGGAAGGGGCATAGGGAAGGGCTTGAGGGGGTCCGTCTCCTTCCCTGATGCCCAGATGTGCCCCCAAAAACTGACAAGACTAAATAAGTGGGGCAGGTTGTTCGCATGTTCTCCCCCAAGCCACCCTGAGCTCCCCTTTTGGGCACAGCTCCCTCCCCCACAATGGCATGGCTGAAACTCTCCAAGCATCCTGTGGTGCCTCTACCACCCCAAGCCAGGGTGGTGGTGGGTGTTTTGGTGTGGGAAAGGCTTTTCTCCTCTCTCCCTGGCCAACTTTTATTGGACCGAGTTTAAAACTGTGAACTGCTGCCTTGGAGCATGGAGCTGCTGGAGAGGTGCTGTGGGGGTGCCAGGGGTGCTGGGAGGCTGTGGATGTGCCACGGTGCTGGGACTTTCTATACTTTTGTATGTGCATGGGACTGGCACAGGAAGACTGTAGGGCTGGATGGGCATGGGCCCCCAGGCTGGGGACTTTGGGCCACCAGGACAGCAGTCCCAAGCCAGCCCTGCAGCATGGGGCTCAGCCCAGCCAGGGCCCCCCAAGTCTGCTGTGAGGCAATGCAGGGTGGAGAGAGGAGGTAGGAAGTGGGACTGATGTCCCCGGTGACAAGTCATTCACTCCTAGCAGGGAACCAAGTGCCTACATGAAGGGTGACCAGCCCCCCTGTCCTGGCTGGGGGTGGCACCCCCCCCCTCGGGGACCTCCCAGGCCCGTGCAAGGGGTTCCAGGCACATCGTTTGGGGGAGGAATGCCAGTTTTTGCCAACGCTTGCGCACCCCTTCCCGCATGGCACGTGTTTTCGTGGGGCTGCTCTGCCCCTGCATGCTGCTCCTCACCCAGTCCAGCCCCTGTTCCCTGGCCCTGCACCCCGGGGTGCCCCCTAGCACCCACTGCACCCCCACTCCCCTGCACTCCTCAGCACTCCCATCAACCCCTGCCAGGCACAGCTCCTGTTCTCCCTCCCTGCTATGGGGTGCCCGGTGTGGGGCTGGCCCCCCCTGCCGCTGCATCACCAAGCTGTGAGGGGCTGCAGGGGCCAGCAGGCCCAACACCACACTGATGGCCCCCTGCCACCCACTACCACTCCCTCCTGAGGGCAGCGGATGCTCCCCACGGTACTGGGATGGGCTGGGGGGTGCGGGGTGCCTGTGGATGGGTGGGGGGCTTTGCTCTGTGTGTGTGTGCATGTGCACACCTGGGAGCGCATGGGCATGTGCACGCATGTGCATATCTGTGGGAGCTGCCTAAGCCCCCCACCCCGCTGCGGCGGTACCTGTGGAGTATCTGTGGGGTGCCTACACTATGGCACCCCCTCCTCCATCCTGCCAGGTCTTGAATAAAGTCAATTGTGCGAGTGCTGCACAGGGCGCCTCTTCTTGCAGGTGGGAGGGCACCTCCTCCCCAGAAGGCCAGGGGGGTGGCAGGCCAGCGGTGGCAGGGATGCATCCCCCTCTGTGGCCCCACAGGGTGACGGAGGCCTCGTCCCTTATCTCACATTCCTATGGACAGGGTGCCTAATTATGGGCATCTGGCAGTGGTGGCTGGCGGGCAGTTGGACCCTCCCCACAGCAGTGCCTTGGGGGTGCAGGCAGCAGGCGCCATGGCATCGCTCAGCTCAGCCTCCATGTACCGTGCTGAGCTCCTCAGTGCCTATGGGCAGGGGCACAGCGAACCCCGCTTCGAAGGCGACCGGCAGCATGGACCCTTTGGGGCACGGGCACATGAGGCATTTGGGTACCCAGGTACTGGGAAGGGAGGGTGGGGGGGCCCTGCTACCCTGGGAATGGTTGCCCGAAGGGCTAGCCAGATGACCTGTATCTGGGGACAGTGTGGGACACATCCCAGCATAGGTTGGGAGGGCTTGGAGGGGAGCCCTGACTACCCCCCAGGTGCCCCATGGCTCTCTGGACTGTCCTCCAGCTCTTGCTCCCCAAGTGCTTTTGTGCTTGCCTTGTAAGTCCCCAGTAAACCCAGTGTCCCGGCTGTCCCCAGGACCGCCGTGCAGTCTGCTCCCCCCTCTCCAGACCCTTTAGATCCTTTTATCCCCAGAACCTTCCATAGCTTTTCCCCACCGACCCAGACCATCCCAGCTGCCCTTATGTCCTCAGCTCCCCTGTACCCCAGACCCTTTGATGTCACCTGCTAGGCCCCCTTTTCTTGTACACACCCAATAACTCCACTGTCCTCCTCCCCCTCAACCCACTCTCCCTAGAGGAGAGTTTCCTGGTCATCCCCAGTGTCTTCAGCCTCCTGTGCTATTCCCCTGCTGTCTTCAGGTTGTCCAGCGCCCCCAGAATCTCTCAGTGCCTCCAGACTACTCAGTACCCCAGGACTCCCTGTTCCCCTTGCAATCCCCCTGCACCTTCAACATCCCCAAACTCCCACTGCCACCTGCTACCCCCAGGCCTCCCTTCCCTAGTGTTTCCAGACTCCCCTACACCTCTCAGTGCCCCAGCCCCTGGGCACCATGTCCCCATGCCCACCAGCCCTCCAATGTCCCCAGAGTCCCCAGGCGCCATGTACCCCTGCAGCCTGGGCACCTGGGTGCGTGCCCAGGGTGACACCTACCAAGTGGTGGCCGACGTCAGCCAGTTTGAGCCCCCTGAAATTGTGGTGACCACCTCCAACTGCCATGTCGCCATCCAGGCAGAAAAGGTGAGGCACCCAAGGAGGCAGCATCCCCTCCGTCCATGGCACAGTGGGGGTCCTGCCCATGACAGCCCCTCCTGCGGGTACTGGGGGCAGGGTGGTAATTGGGAGTGGCCCTTACTGGCATGGGGGTAAATGGGAGCCGTGCTCTGGTGATGGGACAACAGGTAGGTCCTGCTCTACTGCACCTTTCCTGTGCTGGGGTAACTGGGAACTGTCCTCAGTTCCTCAGGAGAATGGGGCAACTGGGAACTTCTGCCCTGTTGCCTTCTCTGCTGGAGGTGGCTATTGGGAACAGTCCCTAATGGCACTGGGGTAGCTGGAAATTACCCCACAAGCCAAGACTTGGGCAGCTGGGACCTGCTTCCTGCTGGCAATGGGTAACTGGGAACTGTCCCTGAGTCACTGGGATCTTCCCTGTTGAGCTCCCTGCCGGAGCCAGGGTGACTGGGAGTTGCCCCATTAGAAGCACTGGGGCAACTGGGAATGTGCTGTGTACCACCATGGCACGCTGCGTTCCACTGCACCAATGCTGCCTCCCTGCAGGTGGCTGAGGACGGCACTGTCTGTGACACCTTCACCCACAAATGCCAGCTGCCTGAGGATACGGACCCGCTGTCAGTGAGCTGCACCCTCACTGAGGCTGGCACACTGGTCATCACTGCCCGGCGCCGTGCCAGTTCTGGCCCTGGGCAGCCCCCACAGCTGCTGTACCGCAGTGAGGCCACGCTGTGAGTGGCACTGGGTGACCAAAGGCTCCTTGCCCCAAGTGGTGCCAACCCCAGCACTGTGGTGAAGCTCAGCTGGTGCCCACTGGCTGTGCCCTTCTCCACCTTCTGCCCCACAGTGCTCTGGCTCTGTTTATAAAGTCCTTTTATTAAATTAATATAAAAATCTCTGTATTTACATGGGGAGTGGTGCACAGCAGAGCGGCAGCAGGACCCCCTGTTCCCAGCCATAAGCTGCTGAGCACAGGGGACAGTGCCCACCCATGTCCCTGTGGACACCCCAGCCTGATGCCCCTCTCCTCCCCTGTGCCACCCCGAGCAGCGACATCGTGGTGCCCATGCAGGGAATGAGGGCAGTGGCCATTCTGGGGGGTGTCAAGGGCTGGGGGGGTGCAGAGGTAGTGAAGTGGGAAGCCCCAAGAGCTGGCAGGTAGTTGGGGAGCGGGGGCTGGCTGGAGGGCCTTTAGCTGGTCCCCAGCACAGGAAGGGGGCAGTGGCACTTGATTGAGAGTACCCACTCCTGTACTGAGCTTGACATCAGTGGGCTCAGGGCAGGCATGCCCCAGCACCTGCCAGGGGGGCTCTGTGGCTTCTGGGGACACGGGAGGGGGACCTCAAGGGTCTCACTGGCCCTTGGGGGTGTCATCATCATCGTTGCCCCCAGGACCAGCCTCGCGGGGCATGTGGTGGTGCTGGTGGCGGTCCCAGAGCTGGCGCAGGGCGGTGGTGTCGGCCTCGGTGGTGCTGGCGGTGCTGTCACGGAAGCTGGCGAGCGGCGGGCGCACCTTCACCCCCTTGCCAGTCAGCGAACCCTCGATGGCCTTGCGCAGCTGCAGGCACCCCAAACCCATGGGTAAACAGCTCCAGGTGCTGCTCTGTGCCCCTCCAGCCTCCCTGCCCCTGTTTACCTCCTTGAGGGTCACCATGCCCACCAGTCGCCCAATGCTGGTGACAAATGCATGGTCCAGGCCCAGTAGAGAGAAGATGGTGTGGGTCTGCAGGAAGAGGGAGCTGAGTTGGGGATCTGGGGGATGCGGGCAGGGGTCTGGGGTGGGGTGTGGGCACACCTTGTGCAGCGAGGTGTGCTCCACCAGCTGGAAGGGTGCAGGATCAATCTTGGCACTGCTGAAGTCCACCAGCTGGTCCAGCTGCTGTTCTTCCCACTCCAGGATCTGGGGAGGTGCCATCGGGCAGGGTGAGGGATATGGCCTCCCCACAGGTGCCAGCAAGCCCCAACCCCCCCTCTTCTTGCAATCTTATGGAGAGATCTGGGTCATCCCTATCTCCCCACGCCCACCTCATGCCTTGGCATCCCTTTGGGATGTCTGGGATCCCTGTGAGCAGCAGGGTCCTGCCTCTGCCCACCCCCTCACCTCTGCTGGGGTCATCTTGTCACCCAGAATCATCTCCTCCTGCAAGAGAGATGTGTTGGAGAAGCCTGGAGGGCAGCAGGTGGTGCATCTGCACACCAGCTGCAGGCAGAGTACAGGCAGGGCACAGCAAGCGCACAGGCAGCACATGCAGGCAAGGCACAGCAAATGTGCAGGCAGCACACGGGCAGGTCAAATAACGATTGGTTGACAGGACATCGGTTACACTGTGATTGGCCACGGTTGGACAAGCTAAGCTTGTGATTGGTGGAGAGAATGCAAGGTGTGCCACAATTGGCTGAACAAAGTGGGCAGATCCCCCCGCTTGTGATGGCTGGGAGGCTCCATGTCCCAATTCCTGGGAATGTTTGGGATAGGGAGGATGCACACCAGGATTGGTTGGATGGAATCATAAGCATCCAACATGGACTGCACAGACATAGGTCTGATGTGATTGGCCAAGCAGAATCTTGCCAGGCCTCTGATTGGTTCAGACAACTCCTGCCAGGCTCTGATTGGCTGGCAGGAGCTGTGCCCAGGTTGCGTTTGGCTGCAGCTTACCACAATGGACATGCGGACGCGTTTGGCCTTGGGATAGGCTGTGACCTGGGCCTGGCCCGCAGGAGAGACAGCAGTTAGGGGATGGGATGGGATGGAGAGATACAGAGAATGGGCAGGGATGGGCAGGGATTGGATAGCATGGCATGGGATGGGGTGGGATGGGATGGAAAATAATGGAAGGGGATGGGAAGGGACAGGCAGGGTTAAGCAGGAATGGAAAGGGATGTGACAAGAATGGGCAGGGCCAGGAAGGGTCAGGCAGGGCTGGGCAGGGCTTGGAGGGGCCAGGCAAGGCCATTCAGGGATGGGAAGGGATGGGCAGGGCCAGGCATGGCCATTCAGGAATAGGCAGGGCCGGGCAGAGCCAGGCAAGGCCATTCAGCAGTGGGAAGGGCTAAGGAGGGCCAGGCTCTCACCTCAGTGGGCTCTGTGGCGGCATTGGCACAGAAGAGGCTCTTGAGGGCGATGCCAGTGTGGTCGGTGGTGCCAGCTGTGGGTGCAAAGGGGGTGTCAGTGGGTGGCTCACAGAGGGTATGGGGGGGCCGTATTCAGACTCACCCAGGGGGCTGTCGGCCGGGCTGCTGGGCACCCGCTTCAGCGCCGGCTTCAGGGGCTTGCGAAGTGCGGGGCGTGCAGGGGTGCCTGAGGAGGTCTCTGTGCTGATCTGCAGGAAGATGGGGTGGTGGGGTGATGGTGGTGGTGGGGCACCCTGACTGGGCATCCCCTCAAGGCGGCTGCACTCCTCACCTGGAAGCGGATGCTGGAATCGGAGAGCCGGTGCCCATCCTCGGACAGCACCTTCTGCCGCAAGGTCAGGAGCCGGCGCTGGGGACTGAGCTGGTTGCTAAGCAGGGCCCCCACTTGCGACCGCTCGATGGAGCCCAGTAGGATCATGGACTCTGCCAGACACAGCAAGGGGCCACATTGGTTCCCGATGTTCCCTCTGCCACCAACCCACCATCCTGGCACACTCCATGGCTGTTGTGGGTGCTGGCACATCCCCTGCCTGTGTCTCACCAGCTGACTCCACCAGTGGCAGGTTCTTCATCTTAGTGCTGTGCAGGACCTGTTGCAGGTCCCGGTACTTGCAGTTGAGGGTGACGTAGCGGATATCCCGCACCATGATGTCCTCCACCCGCACGTTGTATTTCCTGCCCAGGGAGGTGAACAGTGGCTTCAGAGTGATGCCACCTGCTCCTGTCATGCCTGGTGAGGGGCTTGGGGTTGGGTCAGGGGACACACACTCACTCGTGGTGGCCCCAGCCCAGCTCAGGGAGGTAAGGAAGCTTCTTGATGCGGATGATGCTGTCATAGAGGGAGGGCTGGAGGCTCTGGGCCACGGCGTTGGCCAGGATGACAGCGATCATGACAGGCAAGATGTGTGAGATCTGCCCCGTCAGCTCGAAGACGATGACAGCCGTGGACACCGTGTGGGTGACAGCACCCGACAGTGCGGCCGCCCCTACAGCCACCCCCAGGAGACATGGGGGGGCTGTCAGGCATTGCCCACCAGGCTAGGTACCCCACCCTGGGTTCCTCCCTCTAGGGCCTCCACCACATCCAGAGCGCTTGGGACCATTCGGGGACATCCCCAGTGGTGGTATCACTCCCAGTTCCAGGGGTCATCACCTCAGCTGTGGCTCAGCATCTCCAAATGATGCCCACCACGGTGTCCCCATTCTAGCTTGGTGCTTACCCACCACGGCATAGCCCCCTGGCACGATGCGGTAGATATTGCTGTCTGTGTGGATGCCGTCAGGGAACCAGGCTGCCATGCTCTCCCCCACCAGGCGCCCAAAGGCTGCCCCTGCCAGCAGAGAGGGGCTGGGATCAGGCACAGGGCTCTCCCAGCACCCGACCCAGTGTCACGCCCTCTCCTCTGCCTGGTACTGCCAGGGAACGGGACAGCTGGAGGCACCCAGTGTGGGCTGAGAGGTGGCTCCCTCCTCCCGCTGTGCCCACACAGGGTACAGGGTCTCACCAATGACGAAGACAGGCATGAAGGCTCCACAGGGCACTGGGATGGTAGTGGCCAAGGCTGACATCCAGAACTGTGGAGCAGACGTGCATTAGTAGCCTTCCCTGACCCAGCCCTGCCTCCTGCCCCTGCCGTGACCCGCAGCTAGGTGCTGTGGAGCAGCACATGGGCACCGCGCCCTGCCATGGGCATGGGCTCCTCCCAGGGGCACCCTGCCAGCTCCTCCCTGGTGGCACTTGGTGGCATCTGGCCAGCACCTCCCTGGTGGCACCTAGGAGCAAGCAGTCAGCACCTCCCTGGTGGCACTGTGGTGGCTCCCAGCTAAGATCTCTTTGATGGCATGCCAGCAACCACCCAGCCAACACCTAAGTGGACTCTCAGAGCAGCCACCCAGTGCCTTCTGGTGCCACCTTCCTGGCAACAATCTGGCATCTCCCTGGTGGCATCCAGGAAATCCTCTCCATAATCTCCTGGTGGTACCTTGGGGATGACAGGGGCAGGAAGCACTCACCTTCATAAGGATGAAGACAACAAGTGTGACGAAGACATTGGAACGGGGATGGCGCCAGGCCTCCAGGATGCCCAAGTATTCAAACTCATCACTGAGGCCCTGCTTGGCCCACGTCTGGTTGTCAAAGAGTGTCACCAGGGTGTCCTTCTGGGTGAGCTGGTGATGGGCAGGGATCAGCTGGGGCTGGTGGGGGCCCTGGGGTGGGGACTGGTGTGTCACCCCACAGCAGGTACCTGGCCAGCCATGAACTGCCCAAAGCCGGGTGGGAAGGTCAGTGTGGAGATGATCAACGTCACCAGGGCAGGGAAGAGCAGGCGCCTGGCAAGGTGGCACAGGGCAGGGAGCGATTTTGGTGCAGCCTCAGCTCCACCACCCCACTGCTGGGGACTGCTGGGCACCTACTTCTTCATGAGGAAGCGGTTGATGGTCTTCTGGCGGCGCATGAACTGCACGATCTTGCGGTTGAGGTAGACAAAGAGTGCGCCCCCAAATCCGCTGGCAATCCTGGGCAGAGCCAAGGAGTGAGCACCCACGTGTTGTGCTGCCACCACCAGCATCACCAGCGCCACCACTGCCACCCCTGGGGCCATGGGATGGGTGCTGGGATGGCTGCACTCACCCGATGACGGCAAAGGCAGGCAGCTCCTGCAGGTCGAAGGGGAAGTCGAGGCGGAAGCGAGTTTTGAACAGTGCCGTGATTGTCTCTGGGGGATGGTGGGGTTCAGTAGGGCTGGGCAGGGGACCCCTGTGCCCTCACCCTACCCGAGGTACCTTCGTCCTTGTTCCAGACAGCGAGGACACGGAAGATGAAGGCGCTGAAGGTAGCAGCGAAGAAGCCACGCCAGTAGTTGCGGACGGCAAAGAAGGTGGAGGTGACCTCGATGCTGAAGAGGACGCCTGCCATTGTGGGGGAATGCACAAGGGAAGTGGAGAAACCTAGGCAGGCTCCTGGTGCCTGGCATGCTTCCCACCCCGAGTCCCCACTCGTGCACAGCCCATGGGGGTCTGGCTGCCCCATGGACACGCTATGGGGCAGTTCAAGGGCTTCCCTGGCAAAGCACATGGCTGGTCCCAGCTGGCCTCAGTGAACACGGCACAGTGGGCCAAGCATGAGTCTGCATGAGCAAGAGGGTAGTGCAGGGATTGGGCAGCGACATGAAGGGTGGCACTGGGATGAAGTGGAGTGCACACAGATGGATAGACAGATACGGTGGCAGGCAAAGGGCAAGGAAAGAGTCAGACACATCACCAACCTACGGGCAGGGCTCAGCAGGACTGGAGTGGGGAGCTCCCTGGAGCGCAGGGCGGTAGGGGAGAGGACAAGAGCAGATGTTACACATCTGGGACAATGGTTCCCACTCCTCCCTTCCTCCTCCCTGCTTGGCAGCACTGCCCTCTCCCACATCAGCTGTCCTGGGAGTCCTGCTTGCCTCGCCAGGTGGACCCTGCTGCCTGGGCGGGAGGTGTGGGGGGTGTGGGAGGGCCCGGGGTGACCCTACCTCCGATGGGGGCGGCGAAGCAGCAGCCAACACCGACAGCGCAGGCAGCTGCCAGCATTTCAATGTTTCTTGCCTCATTCTGTGAGGGAGACAGGAGTGAGTGGGCACTGCCTCCACAACCCCAGGCATTGCCAAACCTTCTGGTGGGCACAGGTCAAACCCCCTGGGGCCAGCCTGCCTTCCTTACCTCATAGAAGCCCCCAAAGAGGGAGAGGAAGCGGCTGAGAAGGGCTGCGCACATGCTGGCGATGTGGACAAAAGGACCCTGTGAGGAAAACAGGGGGACTGAGGACATTGCCCTCATGCCCACTCCCTGGCTCCCTGCTCACCCTGCCCCAGGCACTGCCCTCACCTCCTTGCCCAGGGGCATGCCGCTGCCCAGAGCACATGTCAGTCCGATCACCTTGGCCACGAAGGTCTTGAGGGTGAGGTACTCCTTCAGCACAACGCCCCGCAGGATGGTCTTCATCTCAGGGATACCTGAGCCTGATGATGTGGGGACAGCCTTGACCAACAGCCATGAAGGGGGGACACTGCTCTGTAGTTCTGGGGGTAATCCTTGGTCTCCCACAGGGAGATCCCAGAGACACCTCTTCCCACAGTACAATTGGCAGGAACAGCCCCATGATTATGTAGGAACAGCTCAACCCATAACCCCATGGGGACCCCAATCTCACAGTCCCCAGGAGACCCCCTGAAGATCAGCTCTTAGCCCTAGGAAGACCCCCAAGCCTGCTAGCCTCATAGCCCAGGAGGACATCCACCCCTTAACTCACAGCAGACTCTCTGAAGACCAGCTCATAGCCCTTAGAAGAGCCCCAACCCCATAGCTCAGGATGACATCCAAACCACAGTCCCCAGGAGACCCTCTGAAGACCAGCCCATATCCCTAGAAAGATCCCCAGGACCTCCAGGAAGACACCAAGACAGCTCCCAAGGCACAGCCCTAGGGAGTGGACACCCTGTTTAGGGGGAAGGCAGCCCCCTGATGCCCTACCCACGGCCTGGGGAGCGAGAATCTGGGTGAAGCCAGCTGAGAAGGTGATAAGCACAGTGGGGTAGGTGACCCAGGCCATGTATTGCAGCAGCACGTTGGTGTCCAGGCCCCCGTACATCCACTTCTGAGCTATGGGAACAGCCCATCAGGTGGGTTGTGAGTGGCAAGGCATGGCCCCATGACATGGCCACTCCCTGCCCTGCCATGGCCCCAGGAACCCACTGGTACCCACTTACCTTGGAGGCAGGTGGCGATGGCAAAATCCATGGCCCAGCTGACCAGTGCCATGACCAGCCCCAGCAGGATGAGGAAGACCCAGTCCTCTCCCACCTTGGAGATGAGGAACCGCTGGCACTGCAAGGCGCAGACTGTGGACACAAGGACACGTTCAGGGCTGGATGCCCCAGGGAAGGGCACACTGAAGTGGCAGAGCCAGGCTGGCAGCAACACAAATGCTCACACCCAGTGGCACTGACCCAGCACTGTTGGTACCGTCTGGCACAGGAGCACCACTGTGTCCAGCTGTCACAGCCAGCAGACTGTGCACAGTCGCACACGGCACTGCCGGACATGCACCTCCCACCAGTACAGCCTCCCTGGCGTGGCCCCAGGTAGAGGGGCTGGGGGCCCCCAGTCCCTGCAGCGTGCCTGGCTATTTTGGGCCATTGTGTCCCTGCTACCCGGCAGGCAGGTGGCATTGTCCTCGGCGCCGGTGTCCCATGACAGCCAGAGAAACTCTACCCGTCACCACTGTGGTGGAGTGGGCAGCTGTGTCCAGACTGTGTTGCCGTGGGGCTATGCCCACCTGTGCCCATATCTTGGTGACCCTTACCACGGCAGGGGGCACAGCGGCCCTGGGTGTACTCCAGCAGCTCGGAAGGGCGGCGGGGCCGGGGGGTGTCCCCCTCCTGCAGCCGCAGCCGGGCCGCCTCATCCTTGGCGAAGGTGCCCAAGTCCTGTGTGTAACGCCCATACATCTGGGGGAGAAGGAGTGGGCAGGGGTGTCAGGGTGGCTGGTACCCTGACTCCTGCACCCAAGTAGGGAAAATGAGTCAGGGGAGTAGTGGGCATGCTGGCATGGCCTCCCAGCACCAGGGGTGCCAGGTAAGGGAAAAGTCTTGGCATCCCAAGGCAAAGGGGTGGGGGTGCCTGTGGGCGTGCCTGCCTGCCCTCTGGGGCGTGGGAAGGAGCCAGGCAGATAAGGTGTGTGTGGATCGATGGTGATTGTTTTGACCACGTGCCCAAAGCAGGCAGCTGTACCAGTCTCTGGCCCCGCCCAGGTGCCCCAGGCTCCGGGCTGGGCTGGTGGAGGGTGGGGAAGGGCCTCCGGTGATGGGAGCGTGGCCAGCTTGGCCAGGAGACTCTCTGAGGGCTAGTATTGGGGTTGTGTTGGCACTCTGCAGGCACCACACCTCGACATTGCTAAGGCTGGGATACCCCTCAAAAACCGCCTTGGCAGGTCACAGGTGACATGAGCTGGCTGGTCTCAGCTGGCAGCAGGGAGGCAAGAAGACAGTGCAGTACAAGATGTACCCCCAGTTCCAGGAGAGAGGGGGCCATAACATCAGGCCCAGGGCAGTTCCTGGGCTGTGAGGAGGGGGTTTAGGGAGCAAGTGGGCAAGTGGCTCTGTGCCCACATAGGGAACACACTCCTTGCCTCGGTTGCCTCCTGCCTGGCTGTGGCACGTGGCCTGGCCCTGACGGGGGGTGGCCCTGGCAGTGAACCTTGTGCTGGCCAGGAGCTCTTTGTGCCCGTCCTCCCCGCTCAGCCGGGGCCATTTGTCCCGCGCTAGCGGGCACTGCCAAGGACTCGGTTGCTTGGTTTCCGCCTCACTCCCCCCGGCACGACCTGAATGCCAAGCGCCAGAGGTTGGCCCGGCACAAAGGGAGGCTTCAGGACCGCAGGGGCCCTGCCAGGCTCCCACGTCGGGACAACGTGAGCCCCATGCTGATGGCGTGCCCACCCGCCGTGCCGTGCCAGCGCAGCGCGTGGCTGCCCAGCCGGGGCACAGCTGCCCTCCTCCCCGGCACGGCCCATGCCGGCGCCCGGCGGAGGGGCAACGCCACGGGTGGGCACCGCGCTTGCCACGTGGGCAGCCCAGCCTGGCTGCTGTGGCAGTGCCCACCCTGGATGCCCGGGTCCCGTTCACGGCCCCCTGGCCTGCTGGCACATGACAACTCCCCGTGGGGACGGCGTGAAGGTGCACTGCTCACGGGGCAGCGCTCCTGCCCAGTCCCTTTGGTAGAGAGCAGAAAGCAGCCAGAGCGGCGCCAGGTGGATTCTCTGCTGTCTAATACCCGGGTTGTGCCCAGCAGCGGGAGGAAGGGAGGGTGGGGATGTAGGCAGGGAGAGGAGGGTGAACTAATTTCCATTGCTGACCCTGTCTTGGCACGGATTTTTCCCCCAAACTCCTGCTCAGCGTGGGCTCAGTGGCTTCTTGCCCTGTGGAAAAGAGCTGGGGGGAAAGGCACGGCCACCTTGAGGGGCCAAACCAGCATCAGCTGCCAGAGGAGGACCCTGGCCCCGCACGGGGTCTTGCTTTCAAAGGCTCCCTTTGGAAAAAGCTTGTTTGCTCTGGAAGATGAAATGGGCCGGCACCCCAGGAGTGCTGTCACCCTGCCAAGCACTTGCCTGCCTGGCCCCACTGCTGACCCATGGCCAGCCCAAACTGAGATGGAAGCACCCCCAAGCTGAGTGACCCCCAAACTGGCTCTGTGTCTACCTCTTGGGGCTGTGCCAGGGGCTGCCACACTGCCCTCCAGGTGTTGGGGCACACAGTGGGATGCCCAGTCGCAGGGGCTCCAGCCTGGCTGGAGGTGGTGGGATTTGCTCCCCCTCTGCCTCACTTTGCAGCTGACTCCACTTGCAACAACAGGGATGCAAGCAAAGGGGCTGTGCCACCCCACTGCCACCTGCCACCCCGTGCCACCCCATGCCACCCCTCTGCCCCATGCCACAGCCCCACATGCAGGACATGGGACCCCCACAGGTGCCCAGTGCTGAGCAGCCACAGCTACTGTGCCCACAGCCCTGGCATGGCCATGAAGACCAGTGGTGGGCTCTCTCCTTCCTCCTCCTCCTCCTCCGCTTGGGTTATTTTTCCACAAAGGCCTTTTGAAACACAAACAGCCCCGGGACTCCGGCCTCTGCCGTGAAGCAGCTGAACAATCACAGTGCCGGGCGGGCAGGGAGCGGGCACAGGGGGGGCTAGCGGGGGGCACTCGGGGACACGGGCACGGGCCAAGGCCTCTGTGTTGGTCCTGGGCTCCTGCACTGCAGGCACCGGCTGTGCCACAGCCCCTTGGGCACTGCCAGCCCATAGTGCCTGCTGTGCCCAGGCGATGCTGTGCTTGGGGCGGGCACTGGCATCTGGTGCTGCCGTGTCCCCGTGCCAGCCTGTCCCATAGCACTGAGATTTCCTCGCAGTGGTGCCCACCTCCTTATGGCTGATGCCAGCCAAACTTCCCCCCCAGATTTCCCCTAGGGGAGATATTTAAAGGCAAGGGGGTGGGGGGTCTTCTGGGCTGGCAGCGGGCAGACAGAGACCAGGGGGTGTGTGTCACGCTGCCCGTCTTAGCCAGGCTCTAATCACCCTGAGCAGCTCTGCAATGAACAAGAGCAGTTTGTCAAGCTTAATCCCCCCGCAGAGGCCCTTTGCTCCCCACCACAGCAGCCTGGCATGTGAGGGACACTGGGGCTGATGTGCACCCCAGCAGCCTCTGAATGCCAGGGGTTCCCACAGACACCTGTCCAGTATGGGGACCCCAGGGTGGGATGCCGTGGCCTGGGGAGACTTTTAGGTCCAGGGCCCCAAGAGCCACGGCCATGGCATGCCAGGGCTGGTGAAATCTGGGGAGGGGAAGGGCATGGGGTAGAGACAGAGATCTTTGGGCATGGCTGGGCACAACCCTGCAGCTTAGCTGTGATGGCTTGGCTGTGGGCACAGGCAGCAAGAACTGTCCCCAGGGCTGTCCAGCTTGGACCAGGCCATGCCAGGTTCCAGCTGGATCCTGACCCTCCTGGCAGGTGCTGGCAGGAGCTGGTGGTGGCTCAGATGCACTGGGGAGGGCTGGGCACTCTTCTTGCCCAGCATGTGCCCAGGCAACTCCCAAAATACAGGTGTGAGGCTATGGGACAGGAGCCTGCACCCAGCCTCACCCACCAGCCCTAGGCACTTTCATGAGCCTCACTGAGCCTAGAGGCCATGGGGATGGGCACCATGGAGTACTCAGGACATGAGTGCTACTCTGCCCAAAGAAAAGGAGGGCAAAGTCTGCTGGTGCCAAGCACAGCTGCCCTGATGCCAGCCCAGCATGCCTCTCCTCTCACGCACTGCCCGCAGGCTCCTCCGCCCCATGGCGCCCAGCTGGGATGGCCTCTCTGCTCACCCACCGTGACCAGGGCGCCCAGGGGGGCCGTCCGGAGCTGGTGGCAGGGAAAGGCACCACCCCAGTTCACCCCTGCTCCTGCCCCCGACTGCTCCCTGACTCAGCTCTGCCGGGAAGAACTGTGGGGTCAATAAGGTCGTGGAGATGACGGCAGGGCCGGCGCTCCCATGGCTCGCTGGTCTCCCACAGCCACCTGACAGTGGCAGGGCAGGGGCAGCTTGGGGTGGGCGCTGAGGGGCACCACCAGAAGAAGGGCTTGGGTGCTTGGAAAGGCAATGCAGAGGATACAGAGCAGCAGTGCCCTAGCGCTGCCCCGTGTTCCCATGCTGGGTGGGTAAGGCTCAGTAGGGCCTGCTCCGCACCCAAAAACTGGCTCAGGCTCTTTAGGGCAGCCGTGGGCACGACAACTCTGTGGCCACACAGTCCCTGCTTCCCTGCACACCTCCCTGGCCCTGCCTGTCCGAATGCCTTTTCCAGGGCAAAGTACCGTCCGCCTTGGACACCGTCCCAAGTAGAGGCCCGGGAAAAGCACCTTTGCCCGTCATGTCTGAGGGCCATGAGTAGTGGAGAGCAGTGGAGTGGCGGGGAACACAGCGGGGAAGGAGGACATCCCAGGACAACGGGACACCCTGGTGCCAGTGGGGAAGCCTCGGAGGAAAAGGAGTTGTAAACATGGGGCTAAGGTTGCAGGTGGGGGAGATACGTTATCTTGGGGACAGAGGGCTGGGGACGTGCAGTGCGGGGGAGAGGTGCCCGGGCGGCGCCTCTGAGAGCCCCCACAGCGTGGGCATCCCTCCCCAGTGATGAGGGGTGTTGGCAGGGGGCGCTGAGGTGTGTGCAGGAGTCCTGCCCTGGGGGTGGGGGCTCAATTGGGCTCCTCCACCGCCGGGGGTCTGGGAGTGACACCCTAGACAGGAGACAGCACACCAAACAGGGCACCGCGGAGCTCTGCCGCCCTGAGCAGGGCAGCACCCCCAGACCCCCAAATTCCCCGGGTGCTCCATCGCGCCCCGTCGCGTCCTGTGCCACACCGTGCCACACCGGCACCCGCCCGGTGTCCGCGGTACTCACCAGGGTCTGCTCATACTGCAGCGCCCGCTGCGCCTCGCTTTCGGAGGCCATGGTTCCGCTGCTGCCTCCGCTCCGCGCCGTCCCGGTGCCGGTGCCGCTACCGTTGCCGGTGCCCGCAGCGGCCGCGGCTCCTCCCGGACCGCGCGGGGCGGGCCCGGGGCACTGCCCGGGGGAGGGATCGGCGGCGCTCCGCCTCCGCCGGCANCCGGTACCGGCACCAGCAGCGCCGGGCACCCAGCGCCCGTCTGGGTCAGGGGATGCCCGGCCGGAAACTGTCCTCCGGCGGGAGCCCGTCCACCGTGGGCTTTGCCCAGGATGGCACCCGTGGACAACCAGTGGGTGCAGGTGAGGGTAAAAGCTGGCGTGGGGTGACCATGGGCCAACTTCTCCATGGGACACATTGCTCCCTCTTCCCAAAGGTACAAGGGGCTGGCGTGGGGCTGGGCGCTGCTTCCCTGTGGGGTTTTCCCCCAGTGAGATGTGGGAAGACCGGGCCGGTGCTCTGGAGACAGTCACCCCCAGGCTCATGGCCATGCCTGGCTGGGGGACAGATTGGTGGGGGCAGAGTGTCCGAGGTCTGTCTTGTAATGAAGGGCATGGTGGCACCTATCGATGCCCAAGGAGGGCAAAGCACCTTGGCACTGTTGGGACTCACCACCCCAAAGCTGGCAGGGAGCTCATCCTTACCGTGATGCTGCTCAGCGTCCCAAAATTGTCAGCTCCTAGGGAGGGAGGTGGGCTCCACTCTTCTTTGATGAACTCACTCGGCAGTAGAGGCTCAGTCCTCTCCAGAGAGACACCGGGGTAGAGTTTGGCACCGGCAATCTTTGGGACAGGCGCTCCAGCATGGCAGGCTGGCTGCTGGGACCTCCGTCTCACTGCCGCCACAGGCTCAGGGGCACCCGAGGCAGCTGGCAGGGCCAAGCTCACCCTCCTCCTCAGGGCACAGGATGGCACCTTTGTGGCAAGAACTGGATGCAGGGAAAGACAGAGCTGTGGCACTGCTGGGCTGGTGCTGCAGGATCGGGAATGGGCTAGTTCTCACTGCCCAGGTGCCACCCTCTTGGTTTGACGTCGGCACCCCCAAGAGTGGGTGATGATGGCTGGGCTGGGGGCTGGGATATGTCCTGTGCCGGTCTGGGAGGGTTCATTGCCTGACATGAACCGGTTTGAGGCAGGGAGGTGACAAAATGGGTTGCCTGCTCATTGTATTCCCAGGCACGGAGCTCCCTCCTTGCTCGTCAGCTCCTGGCACTGCCCTGTGGCAGCAGGGACGCTCATCCGGAGGGGAAGCCCTGTGCCAGGACACATGCTCTGCCCACAGCCACCAGCGTGCCTGGCTGTGGGCCACCAGCACACTGCAAAGCCACCACAGGTGATGCCACCCTGCTGGCACAAGCACCTGCGTGGCCATGGGTGTGCACAGGGCAGGACACCCAGCTCAACACACAGGGCTGTCCCAGACCAGTGTGCCCCAGCGCCATTCTTCTACTGCTCTACCACTACTCCAGTCTAGCCTAGTGTCACCTTTGGTGCAGCCCCAGTATAGGCTAACACTGTCCCACTGCGGTATGGTTTTTGTGCCACTATGCCTTACCGCTGTCCCAGTAGAGCCCAGTGTTACTTTCCCTACAGCTCTGGCGCTGTTCCAGTATAGCCCAGTATAGCTCTGTCTGACTGTCTCAGTCATCCCAGTGTATAAAAGCATAGCACAGATAGCCCCAGAAATCCCCCAGTCCTCCATGTTAGGGACTGAAGGGCAGCATTGGGTCTCCCATGGGCCCCACAAGGCCTTAGTCCAGTGCAGCTGTACTGGGATGACTGGGGTTGCACTGCTCCGGAGCATGCGTAGAGGTCTGCCCTGCACCACCATGGGTGTCTGTGCCCAGCCCTGGGTAATTGGTTGGCTGTGGATGCTGCAGGGCAGGGCCTTCATGGGCCGCAGCCGGCTTGAGCCCCAAGCGGGGCTCTTTGTGCCACCATGGAGGTGTGGGAGACAGAGTCCTTCTGTCCCTGTGCCATTGCCAAGCACTGTGTTGGCAGCCTCCACTGTGGGCAGAGGTTGGCATCGTGGCTCCAGCTGTGGGCACTGTGCACTGCTCTGGTCCTCCCCAGTGTCACTCCCCAGTCCATAGGGGTGTCCATGCATTGGCTTCCACACCCCTTGTCCCGAGATACACATCCCCAACCCCAGCAATGCCAGGGCCTGCAAATTCCCCTGGAGCCCAGCACAGGATGTAGGGCACAGCCCTGTGCCTGCTATTGCTAGGAAAAGACAGGAGCCAGGTGGGCAATAGCTCTGGTTTTAATAAATACATCTTGACCCCCGTCCACTGGCACCATAAATTACATGAGAAACCCGGCTGAGACAGGGTGGGTGCAGCAAACAGGGACCACAGGGACTTTACAATATGTACAAAATGGGCACGATGCCCACTGGCCAGCGGGGCTCGGAGCCTCTATGAGCCCGGCCACTGCCCACAGGCATGAGTGGGTAGGGCAGTCCTGGCATTGCAGTTGTGCTGAGATGGGGTGCCCAGGCTGGGGGCCTGGCCACATGCACCCCACTGTGCTCCTCTGTGCCCCCCGCCCTGCACAGGCAGGGGCAATAGGTAGTGGGGCCCCCCCATGCCACCCAACATCACTGTGTGCTTGCCCCGCTTTGGGCAGCAGTCACTGCTCAGTGGCTCCGTGACTCCACCTTGGCTTCGTGGACCTTTTCCTGCGCATCTGAGGGGGCTTCCAGGGCTGTGGGGGAGAAAGCAGGGCTGACACATGGGCACAGTGTGTGCCAGGAGGGCACTTGGGGTGCTTGTGCCAGCTCTGGCTCAGCAGCGAGGAGACTGGGAGGTGCAGGGGCTGCCACAGAGTGTTTGGGCAGTGGTGCCATGTGTGAGCACAGCACTCACCACGGCACTTGGCACAGCAGGGATTGTCCCTCGTGGCAGGGCTGGCGCAAGCAGATGGAGGGCATTCCTGGCGCTGGCAGTGCGTCTCCCCCGACTGGGAAGCAGAAAGAGGGGCTGAGCACCAGCTCCTCAGGCTGCAATGGGTGTCTGAGGTGCTGCTCCCCCACCCATTCTCAAAGTCCTGGGAACCAGAACAGTAGCACCTTCCCTTCCCCTGTTGCTGCCCCAGGCTGACACACTCACCACACACCAGCACAGGATACACTTCATTTCTCCGAAGGGGGGCACAGAGGGATGCCAGCTCTCATTGTTGAGGTACCAGCGGCGCCCAAAGCGGCATGCCCGTGGTGCATCCGCCTGCATGGAGTCAGCCAGCTCCAGGACACTCTTCTCTGGGGCTGCAGGAAAAAGCACTGGGAGGATGCCTGACTGTGGCAGGGCAGCCTGTGGCATTGGCAGTGGGGGCACACAGGGGTTATGCAGGGAGAATGGAGGGCAGGAGAGGGGTGCAGGTACCTGGGCACTGCTTGCAGCAGTCAGAGGGGCTGGCGCGCACGGGGTTGGCACAGGTGAGCCGTGGGCACTGCACCTTCTCACAGTGCACTTCACCTGTGGCACCCTGCAGGGGCGGCACAGGGCTCAAAGGAGGCACAGGGCAGACGGCACCCCATGCCCTGGTTTGAGCCTCAGCTACATTGCCCAAGAAATGAGAGCATCCACAGGTGCCACACCAGACTGGGGGGCAAGCTTGGAACCCACACCCACCTTGCAGGTACAAATGGCACATTTGATGAGGCCAAAGGGGGGCACAACAGGGTGCCAGCGAGTGCCAGAGCCTCGCCATGTCTTGTCGCCGTCAAAGTAGCAGCCTGTAAGAGGAAGAAGAGGAAGTCACAGCCCTTGTGACAGCCTTTGCAGAGCTGCCCCCTCAGCCCATGCCTGCAAGGACTTACCCTCACTACTGTCTCGTGCCCGCTCCAGCTTCAGCTCTTCCTGCTCTGTCTTCTTTTCTACAAGGACAATGAAGGCCATGAGGGGGTGACCATGGTGCCAGCAGCAAAGTCTCTGAGAGGCACCTGCCACCTTGTTTTCACAGGGAACCCCCAGCCCACGACCCCCCATCCCACAGGTACCTTTACAGATGGGGCAACACAGCTCTTCGGGGTGCACCTGGTGGGTACAGTTGAGTGGCTGGCACAAGATGGGGTCGCAGATCACTGTGCGCTTCTGGGGAGAGCAGGGATGGGGTTCATTACAAGGGGGCATTACAGATGGGTACTGGCCCTCCTGCACACCCCCTGGTTTGTACCTGGCAACTGCAGATGGAGCACTTCTTATCATAGTCGGGTGCCCAGCGGGTGCCGTGTGCCCGGTACTGACCCTCAAAGAAGCAGGAGTTAGGGTCCTTCTTCAGCTGCTCCAGGTCCCTGGTCTTGGTGCTCTCAGAGAGCTCAGCCTCCCCCAGGGACTCCCCTGGGGCCAGGCGGGTCCCTCCTGTGTGGCACTGGTTGGGAATGTGCACCTGGAGGGGGGCAATGAGCAGGACGTCACTTCCCATGCTAATGCCTGGCTGCTCTCCATGGTCAGGGCTGGTGAAGGAACGATCCATGGCCGCAGAACACATCACGCTGTAGTTCTGGGACCATGTGACAGAGTGATCCTGTGTCCTTCCACCCTGCTCCAGGCAGTGACACATGGCTGGGGACCTCAGGCAGCAGTGGGGATGGGTAGGGGTGCCCTGCCCTGATGAGGACCTACCCGTCCCCGCATCTCCCCATTGGGGTGTGCTTTGGTGCTGACTTGTAGGAAAGCAGTGCCCTGGGCCAGGTGCTGCAGCAGGTCGGCATCCAGGTCCTTCACCACCCCCTGAGCCTGTCAGGGCAAGAGGAGCACCAGGGTGGGCATGAGGTCTGGCCCAGCCCCTACTGTGGGGTGCCCTGACTGGGTGCCCACCTCACCTCAGTGCTGTAAAAACCCTTGAGCAGGCGCTTGTGCTGATGGGGGCGGGTGCCCATCTCCCCCAGCTCGGCCACCCCATGGATGTGGGCACTGACTGTGCCGTCGTTTGGGCGTCCCAGCCCAGCCACCGAGATCTCGTAGTGCAGGTGGCAGTGCTCATCCAACGAGAGCCAGGCGTGCCCCCCAGCACCACTGTGCACTGGGGGGGACACCAGCTGCCCCGCCAATGCCACGGGTATCTCTGTGCACAGACAGGGACCATGGGAGGTGGCGGGTGGTGTGTGGGAGGGCTGCCCCACTGCCCTGCATTACCACCCAGTGTGTCCCTGGTACCTGTGTAGCGGGCGAGCAGCCCACTGTAGGGTAGGGAGATGATTTGGCCCCGCAGCTCACCCTCCGCCCAGTCCTTGGTGGCCACATTGAGGAAGAGCTCATTTTGTAGAAGCATGTGGGCATCGCGGGCGCTGGGGCTCTGCCAGGCACCGCAGGCCTGCCACCAGTGGGAGACCGTGCAGGTTGGGACAAGGACTCATCCAAAGTCCCTGCACCATCCCTCCCAGTGACAGCTTGTGCTCACCAGCCCATCCTTGTAGCTGCGTGTCATGTCAAACAGGATGTTCCTCTTGCTTTTCCGCCGGGGTTTGGTCTCCAGTGTGATGCCCACCACCTCACTGGCAGTGCCCACCACCTGCACCTAAGGGCAGGGTACCAAGGGGAAGTGCAAGGGTGGCAGATACCCTGGGATGCTCAGGAGGGAAATGGGTGCCTGCCACCTACGTGGTACTCCAGGGTGCCATTCTCATGCAGTGCCAGCTTGGCTGAGCCCACAGCCCCGGTCTTGGTCGGCAGCAAAGCATCTGCTCCACACAGCACACTTTGGATGGCTTCAGCCCGGGGAAAGAGGCACAGGAGTGGGTGAGGTTGGCATGGGGACGAGCACAGCAACCCCCCTGCACCCCAGGGTGCCTGCCCTGTGCTCACTGTCACAGCTGCGGCGGGTGGTGATGGTGCCGGCCAGCTGGCGTGCGTGCCGGCCCTCGGTCTCAGCCACGATGCGGAGCTGCCCCTGCACCAACCACTGCAGCTCCTGGGCAGACAGATCACTCAGCACCTCCGCGAAGTCGGGGTCCTGACATGGGAGGTAGAGTGCCATGGATCAGCCCTGGTGCTCTGGGCACCATGGTTGCCGGGGCATGTGGGAGAACCGAAGGTTTTACCTCCACAGTGATGTTGGCATGGACTTCCCGTAGCGTCTGGCCCTGGTGCAGGATGCGGACCCTCAGTAGGACCCAGGGGGATTCTGGACATGGCAGAGCGGAATGGACCCACTGGACTAGGGGTCTGCAACCACTGTCAAACCCACCCCTCCATGCCTAATGCCTCCAAAACACTGGCACTTTTTTCCAGCCGCCTTGCCCTGTGTGCGTGGACCCTCACCATTCCCTCCAGCACCCACTAAATCCTTGCACACCCACATCACAAACCCATCCTTCTTGCACACTGACCCTCACACCCCACATGCTCTGCAGCAACCCCAGACCCCTCACATAGGTGCACACCATCCCTTCCTACCATGCACATCCCAGATCACACAACATACAATGTATGCACACCTCACCTCCATCCTACACCACACACAGCCCCTATACCCATCCTGAGCCCTACACCCAGCCCAGACACGTCCTGTCCCCACAGATGCTGACCCGTGCATGCTGAGCAGCAGACATGCCATGCATCCCTTCAGCTCTATGCAGCCCGCTGCGGGCAGTGCCTCCCTCCCCTTCCCTGCCCGCTCTCACCCCTGGCTCCAGGCTCCAGCAGCCCCCGGGCCATAAGGATGAAGTGCAGGTTGTTCTCGGTGTCACTCAGTGTCAGCATGGCCATGCCCCCAGCACCCAAGTGCAAGGGGTCCAACGAGGTCAGGATGGCACTGAACGTCTCTGTGAAGGGACAGGGGTCATGAGGGACATTCTGGGGGTGGATACCTGCTGGGTGTACATGTGGGAGCTGGACTTACCTGCGAAGAGTGCCCGGTGCTTGAGGATGTGCCCATGGACCTCTCCAGAGGGCTGCGCCCGGGTGATGAGAGATACACGGAGCTGTTCCCCCCGCAGCAGATGAACGTTGGCTTTGGACACCGTCCTCCACATCCCGCAGAGCTGTGGGTGATGGATGGAAGGGCTGGGCGGTGGCTGGGGGGCACCGCGCAGCTGGCGGTGGTCAGAAGAGGCACTGTGCCCCCTGCCCTCCCAGCCCCTCTCACCATGCCATCCTCGGGGACAGCGCTCTTCTGCACGGGGTGTTCAAACAGCACGTTACCCTGGGGGTCACTGAAACGCACCCGGCTCGGCCGCCCCAGCCTGCGGGCATCCGGGGGGTGAGCAAGGGCCAAGTACCTGCCGTCCCCCTCCCCTGGTGCCGCCCTCACTCAGCATTAGGCACAGGGGTGTGTCGGGGAGGGCGCACAGAGGGTCACCAGGGATTTGGGGTGGCCAGGAGAAGGATGACGTTCCCCTGGGGTGCCAAGTGCCAGGCTCTGCCCGCCCATTCCAGGACTAGCCCAACACTGCTGTCCTGCCAAATGCCAGCTTGGCACGGGCTCTCTGGGCTCCCCTATCCTGCAGTGGTGTCTAACTGGCACAAAGCAGGATGGGGGTCTCTGCCGGGAAAGGCACCAGGGCAGGACCCACTCGGAGCTGAGTGCTCAGGCTGTAAATAAGGAGCATTTTCGGCTCCGCTTGGCTCCCCCTGTCAGAGCTGGAAATTAGTCACCACTTTACTATGCAAAGGGGCCTGGAAGAGAGAAAGAGCAGAAGAAACTGGAGCGGGAAGGAGGGAGGGAGAGGAGAGGCTCTGCTGCTGGAGGGCATCCGGGGAGGGCACGGCAAGGATGGGGAACCCTGGCAGCAGTGCTAAGGCACTGCCCACCGGCAAAGCCTGCAGTGTGGCACAGCAGTTCTGCCAGCTGCACCCACGGGAGCCCTGGAACCGTTCCCATTTGTTCCCAGTCCAGACCTGGAGGCAAATGGGTGAGGCTGGGCCGACACTGTGGGTGTGCCGAAATTCTGGCCGCTGGCCTAGGCTGGAGCCCCAGCACATTGCCTCCCCCTTCCCCAAATCTCTCACTCTGACAATGCAAGGCTGTGGCACCATGGGGGGATGTCAGAAGAGAAACAGAGGCACATGCATTGTTGCATTGCTCCCTTTTCCAGAGAGCTGCCTGCTGTGCCGGGCTGGACAAGGCACAAGGGCAAGACTCACCGCTCATAGCTGATGGAGAAGAGCAGGGAGGAGCGCAGCAGGGTGAAGCGAGCCTTGGCCACTGCACTGGACGTGGGGTGCCATGGCTCTGAGCCACTCGTCAGCAAGGCCACGAACTCTGGGGAGGGGATACTGCTGACGAGGGGGAGCATGGGGGGTGCCCCACATTGCTGCTGCCTGGGTGGGTGGCTCACCTGTGCGGGCATCGTCGCGAGCCAGGCCTTCAGAGCTGAGGTAGGAGCGGTCATTGTAGGGCTTGTCCAAGTCATCCTCCTTGTCCTGGAAGTACTCGAAGGTGTCGAAGTGGGGTGCAAGGCTCTTGTCTGGGGGGCCTGGCATGGTTGGCATGGGGTGTACAGGGGAGGAGACCATCATACCAGGCTGCTTGTGCCCAAGAGCTCGGGATGGGGGACAATAATAAATCCCCCCCTCTCAAGATAGACCAAGGTGTGCCCTGTTAATCACTGTGGGGCTCTTAGCTAAGGTTGGGGGCATGCTGTGCACAGGCACACGGACAGGCAGGGCATTTAGCCCTGTGTGTCTTCCCTGCACTTCTTCCAGGCTGTTCCCATCACAGCTTCCCCCTGTCTATCATGTTATGGGCACTGGAGACTTTCATAACAAATTGATTAGCCCTTTTCAGAGGGGTGGTGCAGTTCCCCCTTTCCCAGGCCAATGGGGGTTGCTGAAGAACTTAGGGGGCTCCCTGCAGGGAAGCACCCACTCTCCTCACCTTTGGGGCACGTGTGGCAGCAGTGTCCAGGCAGCAGCGTAGCCCGGGGACAGGCAGGCACGGGGCAGTCCTGCTTCATATTCTTGCAGTTCACTTTCCCCACGGGCTTCCCCCGGTGGTTTCTCTGCTGCAGAGGGCCAAGAAGACCCCGGGAGAGCCGTGCCAACGTGTGCAGGCCATTCCAAGGTGTGCCAAGTCATGCCCTCCCGGCACAGCCTGGCTTCCCCCATCTTTTTCCATCTGGAGCCCCCGGACACCTTGTGCGGTCCTCAGATGCCTGTACGGCAGCCAAACCTGGGCCCCCTCCCCACGGCCCCCAGCCTCCTGACCAGCTGTGCGTGGCCCCGCCAGTCCCGGCCTCGGGGGGTTGCTCGGAGTGAGGGAGGGGGCCGGAGGCCATCCCCGAGGAGAGGGAGGAAGAATGAAGCCTGATCGTTTAAACCCCCTTCTCCTCCCCTCTGCTGCGGGGGAGGACATCCAGGTGTCCGACTGGCTGAAAGGATCCCGCTTCCCTCTTCCATGGGAAGGAGAGGAGTGTATTGAACAGAGGGGTCGAGCTGCCAGCCCCCTCCCCAGCAGGGCCGGGTCCTGGGGGGGGCTCCCAGGGGAAGGGGTGTGTGGGGGCACTCACCGACTCGCAGTGACAGATAACGCAGCGCATCACCCCGAAGGGCTCCCCCAGGTCCGGGTGCCACGTCTCCTCCAGGGCATAGAAGTGCCCCCCGAAGGCGCAGCCTGCGGAGACCCCACCACCACCCACCGCCGTCCCCGGTCACCTCCGGGCCGCGGGCACCCCCTTGCCGCAGCCCCCGACCGGCCGGCACCGCCCCGCCGCCCGCTGCGCTCCGGTGCCGGTCTCAGTGCCGGCCCCAGCCAGCCGCGGGGCCCAGGGCGGAACGCGGGGTGCCAGAGAAGGGGGGGTGCAGGCATGCGATGCACGGACGGGCGTGGGGGTGGCAGGGAGGGGGTGCCCGACGCGGGATGAGCGATGGGGGGTGCGGCAGCGGCTTGTACGGGACCGGGGGTGCGCGGAGCGGGGGAAGGAGGGGTGTAGGGCAGGGGGCTCCTACCTGCCGCCCCGCCGGGGGGCAGCGGGTCCGTGTCGGGCCGGATGGGCAGGGCGAGCTTGGGGCGGGCGGCGCGGCCGGGCAGGGGCCGGAGCGGGAGCAGGGCGAGCAGCAACAGCG
>VZRN01002326.1:796427-814195 GCA_013397935.1 Dasyornis broadbenti
CCCGTGCCCCAGCCCCGCCGCCCCCGCCTGGCACGGGCAGTCCTCTCCTGTCCTGTCCCATCCTGCGGCACCCGGGGCACGCGGCTGCCCCGCCAGGCAGGGGGTGTCCCCGCATTCGGGATGTCCTGGGGATCCCCCCTATTCATTGCTCCCCCTCTCCCCGGGATGCGGTATCCCCGAGTGCAGAGCATCCCTACTCACACGCCAGCCCCAGGGTATGGGGATCCTGAAGGATGGGAATTGGAACTAGATGATCTATAAGGTCCTTTCCAACCCAGCCCAGTCTATGATATGATTCTATGGTATAACCCTCCCTCAGGGCATCAGGCACCCTCAGGGTTTGGGCATCTTGAGGATATCCCCTCCCAATTCACACAATGCCCTCTGGGATATAGGGCATTGTGGAGACACCACCACCACAATCCACATCCCTTCCACAGGGCTTGGGGTGTTCCTGAGCACCGGACATCTCAGATATGCCCCCATTCACATGCTCCTCTTCAAGGCCATGAGAACCACGGAAGTCTCATCCACATAAGCCCCCTCGGGAATAAGGCCTTTGCAGGACACACCCATTCAAATGCTGGTCTCCTCAATCCATATGCTCTCCCTGGCGTGGGGCATCTCCCCATCCACACAGTCCACCTTCAGTGATGAGCCCTTCTAGAGTTCATTGCTCCCTACTGCCCAGGCATGAAACGTCCTGGGGACTACTCCATCCACTCAGTCCACTCCCAGGCCACTTGGCACCCCAGGACACAGGGCACTGCAATGCACTGTCCATCCACAGCCCCCTGTGGGACATGGACCAACAGAAATCTCTCCCCTGCAGCCAGCCCTTCTGCAGGAGTACGGATCCTCCATCCACTCAGCACCCATGAGCATGGGCTCCTGAAACAGCCAGATCCTCCCCCAATCCGCATTGCTCTCTGCAAAGGCACAACCAACGCCCCCCAGCTCATGCCTACCACATTCCTCAATTTCTCCAGCTCCTGCACACCTTGGGCAGAGCAAGGCTGCAGAGTGGGACCCTGGGCTCCTGCCCACTAGTGACAGTGGCTGCAGGGGAACAGGAAACCGGATGCCTGGGTTCTCTTGCCCAGGGAGGGAAGGGGCATCTGGAGGGGGGTGCTGTGAGAGCAGCACCCAGCACCAGTCCCACTCTTCAGCCATGCCTGGGCTGCAAAGGGTGGCAGAGGTTGGCAGTGAGTAGGCACCATGAAAAAATTTGGGGACAGCATCATTCATCTGGGGAAACTGAGACACGAACTCAGGGGAGGGGGAGTCTATGAGGAGTAGGGGCAGCGTGTGTCACTCATGTTCCTGTTGCCACCCCCGCCGAGGGAGAGGCTGAGGGTGGTGGGTGCGTGGCAGGCGGGCGCCCGGCAGGGGGAAGGCGGGTGGGGAGGGGAGGACGGGGAAGCACGGGGCTGCCAAAATCAACTCCGGGCGGTGCAAACACCCGTCCAGCTGCACGGTGTAGCTAGGGAAACACGGCACAGCTGGAGCACAACAGGCCCCTGCCTCCCCAGAAGGCTCCTTCTGGGCCTCCCCGCAACCCAGCGAGCAGCTGGGGGGGGCTGCAGCCCACCGCCCCGTGCCCCAGTGCCAGCATGGGGTTCTCCATCCCCGACTTGTCCACTGCTGCCCCATCCCATTCCCTACCCTGATTTGCCACATGTTTCCATGCAGCGAGACTGCTCACCCGGGGGGAACAGTGGGGCAGGGATGCTTGGCCATGCCGGGTACCTGGCCCATGGCAGGAGCTGGCAGAAGGCAGCAAGGAGCAGCCGGGCTTACCCCGGCAGGACAGCCCTCTGGCATTGCCAGGGCTGGCACTGCCAGGACCTCGGGCATCCCCCCAGGCATGGCTGTCCCTGACACCCTGCTGCTTGCAGGCACGTTCTGCAAGCAGGGACCATGCCTGGCAGCAGGGCACTCCTTGACCCCGTGCCCTCCCCGTTTTCCCCAGCGGTGTCACTGACCTGTCCCCTCTCCTCTCTCCCGACGTCCTCTCTGGCCGGGTATCCAGCGACGCGGAGGGCAGGGAAGGGCTGGGGTCTGTGTGGCTGTGCCAGCGTCGCTGCACGGTGCCCGCTGCAGCGCGGCAGCGGCCCTGGGGACGGCGGGACGTGAGCGGGGCTGAGCAGCGAGGAGGCGGGCGATGGCTCCCAGCTGTCCGGCCGGTGCCAGGAATCCGGTGCTGGCTCCGTGCACCCAGAGCTCGTCACAGTCTCCTGGCTCGTCTGCGGGACACGGGGAAGAGATGAGGGAAGCTCCCTCCCCTTTCCCGAGGAAAGGAGAGACGGGGAACCGGCCTGGCTGCAGCCCTCGGCATGGGGAAATCCGAGGCACGGGGTGGCAGCGCTACGGACGGGGGGGCTGCAAGGGTGACCTGGCATTGCCAAGCTGGGGCCAGGGTGGCACGCTGGCATGGCTCATATCAGGCTGGGAGGGTGCTGGTCATCCCTGCCCAGGGAAGGGAGCATGGCCACTGCAGTGGGGGCATGTGGGCAGGGAGGGAACGGATGACACAGCCATGCCTGGGCTGCCCCTGGAAATGCCAAGGGGTGCCCTCATCAAGAGGCAGAGATGGCTTGACAGAGCCTCGGGGTCCCTGTGCTTTGGAAAGGGGATGGTGTCGGCCAAGGGCAGTCCTGATGCCGGTCCCGCCAGCTGCTTCCCAGCGCCCGCACATGTGTGTGAGCTGCAGCGCCCTGCACAAAGGCACCTCTGAGGCTCCAGAGCGGGGCCTGGTGCCAGGACATCCCCAACGGGGCTGCCAGCTGCGGGCAGCTGGAGCTGTACCGGGATGGAGACAGCTGGTAATGGGCAACCTGAAGCCTGGCACCTTCACCTCTCCACCACCTCTACCCAGGGCGAGCACTGGCTTGTCCCCAGTGGGCAGGTGGTTGTCCCATGGGGTGTATCCCATCACAGCAAAGCACAGGTGGGATGCCCCAACGGTGCCCTACAGGGCAACCTGCAGTTCTGCCGGGGCTTCATGGGCATGTGCTCTGCCCAGCAGTGAGAGTCCCATGGAGAACTCCAGAGGGTTGTGGTGCCAGGGCTGTGCCATGCCTGGTGTGGGGGCGTCTCAGCAGGCCCTCACCCGTGCTCTGCCCCACGCAGCTCCCATTGTCTGGCTTCATTAGCTGCTGCCTGCTCGCGGCTTTGAACATGAGCCGGGTTCAGGGCGACAGGAAGGAGCCTCTGCTCCCCAGGGATGGGGTCGTGGTGAAACTGTATGCCCTAGCCCCCCCTTTCCACAGCTTCCCACTGCCTTCTGAGCACCCCAACACTTCCTCCAGGCATGAGCCTGGAGACGGGAAGGCATGTGGGGCAACCCCTCTCCATAAAAAGAGCCCCTCTGGACTGCCCCACCCCATTGTGGGGCGCAGAGAGCCTCAGCCTCCCCAAAGCTTTGTGTTGAGTACGGCTTGTGCCGTGTCTAATCCCCTCGGCCTCACACACACGCGGCCGGGTGAGGGGGGGCTGTCGTAATGGGTGGAAATATCTCATAATTCACGTTGGACACAGGGATTACAGCCGTTCTGGCAATATTTGCACAACTGGTAGGCGACTTGCAGGGCTGGGCCATTCCAGATGAAGGCCAGGGGTGTCTGGCGGTGTAGGGAATTTTCAGGGTGGCAGGTACAGAAGAGGGATGAAGTTTTGGGGGAGCGATGTAGCAGGGGAAAGTGGCTGTTTTCAGTCTGTGAACACAAGGAATTTATTATGGAGGGTGCATTGCTGACATGGTGGAGGTGGCTGGGGCTCTTACCTTTGTCCCATCCCTCTGTGGTGGCCACAGCTCAGGTAGTGGAATGGAGACCCCAAAACAGTTTCATCTGCCATGCCAAACAGATCCCAGTAGTGTCCCTGAACAAGATGCCTGCTCCCTCTGCCTTGTCAACCCCATAGAACTCCCTGCTCATAGAAGCACCCAAAGGTGCTGGTGTTCCCCTGACCCCAAATGTCCCCTCTTCAAAGGTTTTGTGGGGTGACCCCAGCTGGAGGAAGCGGGGGGGGGGCATGTGGGGCATGTGGAGGCCTTGTTTGGCATGGGGATTAGCAAGCTCCCAGAAGTGATGGTGGTCTCCCCCCTCCCCACCGGACATGCAGGCAAATATTTGTGCCCAGACTTCGCAGGACAGCGAGAAGGAATTTCATTCTTGCGCCCACCTGCGGCTCGGCTGCCTGGCATTAACCCCTTCGCCTCTCCATGGGATGGAGGCAGAGGGACAAGGTGCTCTCCCAGCACACTCCATGCCCCCCATTGGAGTGGGGAGCTTGGCCGAGAAGAGGGACAGGAAAGGAGGCACAGCGGAATCACCCCAGATGCCAGCAGAGCCGCTGGCACAAGGTGCTCTTGTCCAAAGCAAGAAGGGTTTGCCCATGGACATCCTCTGGGCAGCATGGAGGGCTTTGTGCTGGGGTGCTGGGCAGCATGTGGCTTGCTGGGAATTGGGAAAAGTAGAACCCTGCCATCCTTCACCCCAGACTGCGGCATCCCCACCAAGGTGCCCCTTGCAGGTCCCTTTACCCGGCAGCGTGGGTGTTCTCCTGGGACTGCTGTCTGGGAGCAGTGCAAGCACCAGGTTGAGCGGGGAGTAGGATTTTGCCCACGGATGTTTATTGGCAATTTGCATATGTAGAAAAAAAGCCCGAGGGTCCAGGAGTGACCCTGCACCCGGGGACTGCCCGTGCTCGGGGAGGGGTAGCCCGGCTAGAGGGACCCCCGCTGCCTGGCACCCGTAGAGCCCCGCTGTGCTCCTTTCCCTGGCCCCGGAGCCAGCTGTGCCCTGAGCAAACCGGGTTGTTTGCTCACGCCGGGATTAACCGCTCTCTTTGTTCCTTTGACTTTCTCTTTCCTTTATGCCGGACCCTTTTATGGGGGCTTCAAAGGGAGCTGGGACCCCTCTCCCTGCCTCTGAAAGGCCAGGTTTGCTTCCCATGCTTGCACTGCCATCCTGGGGGTGCCCACCGAGCACATCTGGGTGGCCTGCGGGGACAGCAGCTGTGCCACCTATCCACAGTGTCCCCCACACCCCGGCGTCTTCCTCCTCTTCCACCCCCCTTCCCTGACTCCTGGCACCTCCTGCTGTCTTCAGCACCTTGGCAAAGTGGGTGCGAACGGCTGTCCCTGCAGCGGGATTCCCAGCACTTTGCACCCCGTAAGGAGAGGTGGGAAACTTGGCACCGGGATCCGGCCAGCTGTGCAGCCCCGCGGCCCCCACCTGGCTTCCTGTCCCCTGCCAGAGCCCTGGTTGCCTGCTTGGCTCCCCCGTGCCCCTCTGGGGTCCCTGTGCCTCACTCACTGCCCTCACACTCTCTACCTCTACAGCACGCAACATCCGTGGGATCGGGCTGGGGCCAGCAGCAGGGGCTCTCCCCCGCATCCTCCTCTGCCCCCCTGACATGCGCAGCAAATGCTGGCATTGCCCTTTCCAGCAGAGGAATACCAGGCTGCCCACGGGCACAGGCTCATGCTGCCTGCCAGCTTCTGGCATTGTTGAAAAGGAATATTTTGGAGTAAAAGGACTATTGTGGGCACCTTAGGATGCCCATGGGGGTCTATTAGACCTCCAGTTTCCAGTTGCTCTCCAGTTTCCCCTAATGGCTTTGTTTTCCTAATCGAGAAGGAATGCAGGGCACCGCAGCTCTCCAGCCTGGCATTGCTAATGACTTTGCACCCAGGGAAGGACAGGGAATGGACATGGTGGGGGCACGGCAGGGACTGACACGGGCCCGGTGGCAGGCCCGAGGCCAGTGCTGGCAGAGGGGCTGAGGGTGCTGATGGGCGGGATTGCAGCTTGTCACGTCCGCAGACGGGCCACGGCCTTGTTGGGGAACACTGGAGGTGTTTGACCTCGGTGCTCACGGGTGCCGTTGCTGCCAGCTGTGCCCAGGAGAGCTGGGCTGCCAGTCTCGTCCTTGGAGCCGTGGCACCCGCTGGACCCCCCATCCAGGCACCCTGCAAGGTGGGCTGTTGTGGGCTGAGCAAGGCATAGGACAGGTGGAGCAGGGCTGGGGTGTTTACTTTAACTGTTGTCACCCGGCCAGGCGCTGCCGGGAACTGCTGTCCACAGGGACGGGGGTGGGAACGTGCGAGAGTGTGTGAGAGCCGGGGTGTGAGAAGGAAATGCACGGACTGCAGGGAGACTGGGAGCAAGAGGATGTGGGCTGGGATCGGGGTGTCCCCCAGAGGGAAACGCGTGGAGGGCTGCTGGGGTAGGGAGTTATCTGAGCACGAGCCTTGATGCATGCCAGGGAAGTGCACATGTGCACATGTAGGCTTGAGGGTGCACGTGGGACGTGTGTACACGTGTGCAGTATGGGGACACACACACGTACACACGGGTAGGAGATGTGCACCCCCTGCCAGAGTGTCCAGCAAGGGCTGACTTTGCTGGGGAATATCATAGCCATGCCAGGGCATGGTGCTGAACAGGCCCCCGGTGCTTCTCCTACCCAGAGAGGGGGCATCAGCGGGTGCCTCACCCACCCCACTTCCAACCAATACCCCTGGCAAAAACGCCCTGGGACCAAGCACCAGCCAGACCCCTGTGATCCATCACCCTCCCCAGCTCAGAAGGATCCCATGCACCACAGCCATCCCAGGGATCTCTGGCTCCCTGAGTCACCTCTGGGTGATGGATGCAGGCGTTAGAGCACACCTCTGGGTGAGGGTCACCAGGGATGAAGTCCACCTTTGGGAGAGGATTTTTGATTGCTTTCATACCTGGCTGCCACAGCTGGGAGCAAAACCTCATTAGGCCTGATGTTCCCTGCGGCTCTCCAGTGCAGGGTCACTGACACCATCCCTTCTGCAGGTACCAGGGCCACCCTCTCCCCCTGGACAGGCAAAGCTGAGGTACTGACCACTGAGGGACTGGCTGCCGAGAGCTCAGGCCAGAGAGCAGGTGAGCAGCCACGGAGGGCGCCCAGGGACGCCCTTCCCGAGCCCTGAGCCAAGGGAGGAAGCGGCCAGAGGCAGGAAGCCGTCCCCCGGGCCCGGGGCCCCTGCTGCGATTTTGCTTGAAGGTCAGCGGCGACACAACAGGAAATCGTGCTGCCTCGGCTGGGCGGCCAGGCCGGAGCCGCAGAGCCGCGCCGTGCTGTCCCGGGGCCGTTCCCGGCCTCTGGCACTCCGTCCCGGCTGGGCGGCTCGCGGGGAGCCCCCGCCACCACTGCCCTCCATGGAAGGGGGCAGGAGCCAGGGAGCAGCCACTGGCCCCAGGGTGGAAGATGCAGGGCCGAAGCTCCCAGCCGAGCATGGAGCTGAACAGTGAGTGTATGGCTAAAATGGGGGGCTGGGGTGTGCAGGAAGAGACAGTAGATATGGTGGCCCCATAGCCAGAGTGTCCCCTGCTCGATGAATCCCACAGATGGGCATCAAATCCCAAGGGTGGCTCTGGACTGGTTGGACCTGGCCACTGCCAGCATGCAAGGGCAACTGAGCATCTTTCCTTGCCCATCCTAGGGAAACAGGCTGCTCTGAGGGCTTTTGGGGACAGGTGTAGTGCCAGCACAGGCTGCGAGGCAGGAGGATGCACAGAGAGCCTTTGGAGAAGCTGGCAGGATGGGCAGTTGCTGGGCACAGCAGTGTGCCAGCAGCACTGGGGAAGGCAGCGCTAGCAGGGGAGCACTCAGCCAGGGCAGCAGCAAGGAGCAGATGTTCCCTGTGTGACACTGCAGGCTGGGATTCCCCGAAGTGCACATGACGCCTGGAACTGCTCTTGGCAGGGATCCAGAGGGCTGGCCCTGGTCTGCAAAGGGAGTACAGCCCTGCTTCCTTGCCTGGAGTGGGGCCAAAAAACCTGGCAGAGACATGGCAGGGCGGCCCCTTGGAACACACCACTGGTGTGGAATCCCCGCCTCTCCCCAGTGAACACTGGGCACCCCTTGCTGGCTGACTGGAGAGCAGCACCTGGCCCTTGCCAGCCCCTCAGACCTCCCCCTGCACCCCCCATCACGGGGCCACCAAGGCTACCAATGGGCTGGGGAGAGGACTTGCCCTTGCAAGTTTGCTTCTGGGCTGGCATTGCCCAGGGAGGTGGCACAGTGCACAAGGCAACCCCATCTCCTCCAGGACTGCTCCTCCTCACATCTTTCCTCCTGCATGTGAAAGAGGACCATGCCAGCCCAACACGGCTGGTCTGTGACAACAGGCTCATCCAGAAGTACATCATGGAGGCCAAGGACATGGAAGAGAGAGTGGTGAGGATACAGTCCCCCACAAAATCCAAGGCCAGGGAGACACGCACAGTTCCTGGTACCTCACCTTGACATCTCTCCTCACTAGGGCCAGTGCCAGGCCCTGCCTGCACTCAGCTGCCCTGCGGTGCTGCCCTTGGTGGACTTCACTTTCCAGCAGTGGAAATCCAAATCGGTGAGAGGGGCTGGGAGGAGGGTGCTGGCACTGGTGTGCCAACAGGATTGGAGAAGGAATCTTGGGTTGGCACAAGCACCAGAAATGCTGAATGTAGGCATAGCTGGGAGCACAGGGAGGGTAGAGGACCCCATCCAGACCTAAGGTGCGCACAGGAAGGAATGAAGCCCTGGGGGTCACTGTCTGCTCCCCCAGAATGAGACCAAGCGGCGAGAGATCCTGTGTGACCTGGCCCTGCTGGTGGGTGCTGCTGCAGGGGCCCAGGGCCAGGTGAGCGAGGAGTGTGGGGCCAGGCAGCTGAGCCAGCTTTACCGACAAGCCAACACCTTCTTCCTGCTCCTGCAGACCTTCAGCTGGGAGGTGAGACCTCCCCACGTGAGCCAGACCATGCTGGCACAGGTGCCAGCTGGGCTGGGTTGGGTGCAACTGTGTTTGTCACTCTTCTGTCCCACTCTCACTCCTCAGGCAGGACACTGGGAGCCCAGCTGCTCTCCACACTCCATCGAGCAGACCCACATCACCAGCATCTTCCTCACCTACCGGCAGCTGGTACAGGGCAAGCTGCGCTTCTTCTTCCATGACCTGGCCAAGGTCTTGTGCAAGCAAGGACAGGGAGACAGCAGAGACCCTCCATGTGGGTCCCAGTGAGAATGCACACAGGGTTCACCACCAATGAAACACTAGAGCAATCCTGCTGGACACTAAGCTGTGCTCTGGGTGCCCAGGACAATGCCCACACGGAAAGAGTTGGCACCTGTTCCTCAAGTCTTTGTTGACCGTGCTGTCCATGGAAGCAAACAGTGACACTCATGTGCCAGCAGGCACAGGCTCTGCTCCCACCCAGGCAGGCACCTCTACTGTGAATGCTTTTCGATTAAAGAGCTATTTTTCTAAAGGGCTGTGCATGTCCTTGTGCCCAGGCCCGGGGCAGGAGTCGGCTCCTCTGGGATATGCTCCCAGTTCTGCCCGGTGCCCGCTCCCTCCTGTGGCAGCCGCCAGTGCTGCAGGATCTCCCAGCATGGCCTGGCGCAGGGCCTGAGTGGCCACTCCTCCTCTCTGTACCCACCTGCCTCTCCCAGACATAGCACAGTCCGTGCCCGGAGCGAGTGCAGGTGGAGAAAAGAGCCCAGGGCAGATTTGGACTCCCCATCTTTTAGGAAGTGGCAGGGTCCCCCTTTCCCCCCTGTGCAGGTGTATCCAGTCCCTACCAGCCTCATCTCTCAGCAAGCAACACCAGGTGTAGAAAACATCCCAGTTTAATTAAAACCAAGGCAGCCTGCCTCAGGATGGTTCCTGAGGGAATGGTCTCCAGTCCTGAGGCAGGTAGGCAGCTGTCCCAGTCTGGCTGCTCCTGGCCAGAGCCAGGGCTGTTGAGCACAGGCAGGTGGAGGTGAGGAAATGCCATCAGGCAAGACTGGAGCACCCAGCATAGTGTCCACTCAGATGTCAGGCATCTCTCTCCTTGCAAATGGAGCTGTGGATCCCAGAAGGAGTCAGAACACACTGGGATAAGGATGGGGTCCGCTCCCTCCTCCCCAGCACTGAAGAGGTCAGGCAGCATGGATGCTGGGGCAGAATGTGGGGTCTCAGGGCTCCAGCAGGATGTCTGTTGGGTAGCCCATGGAGGTGTTCTAGAAGGCCAACTTCTTCATCAGCAGGTAAACACGAGAGTCCACCTCAAACCCGTGCAGGTTGTTTGCATCTCCCTGCAGCCGCATCAGCAGACCCCCGTAGGACACGTAGGCAGAGCTGCAGTTGGAGGAGAGGAGCAGTGAGAGCAGGGAATCCCATGGGAGACCTGGCCCGAGAACCCAGTGCGCCCCACACCACCCTGCGGCACTGGCCCAACTGACCCCCCTCACCCCCCAAAAAGCACTCACAGGCGCGTGGCCGCCTCCGTGGAGGTCTCGTCCCCCTCGATCCGGTATACCTTGCCGTACATCACATACTCAAATTGGTCTGCCCTGCAACAGCACAGCCTGAGATCATTGAGGAATCAAACTTGGCCATTCCCTCAGCTCAGTGTTCTCTGGGAGAAGGTACCTCACAGCCACAGCATCAAGTAGATTGGAAAAGACCTCTGAGATCATTGAGTCCAACCTATGACTGAACATCATCTTGTCAACTAAACCACAGCATGACTGCTACATCCAGTCTTTCCTTAAACACTTCCAGGGATAGTGACGCCACTATGTCCCTGGGCAGCCCATTCCAAAATTTAATCACTCCTTCCGTGAAGAAGTTCCTCTTAATGCCTAACCTTAGACACCTAACCTCAGCACTTCACCTTTTCCCTTGTCCACGCCCATGTGGGTCCCAGCAGGGCCCCATACCTGGATGGCCGGTCATCTGTGGGGTTGTACTCGCCATCGTCCAGGGTGCCGTCCTCATACAAGGTGCTGGCAATGACCAGGCGGAATTTGTCCCCTACAAGGAGGCCAGAGGAGCAGTGAGAAGGTGAGGGCACAACCAGAGCAGCAGCAGACTCAGCCAGAACTCAGGGTGGTGGCAAAAGGCCACCCTGGCACAGGGTGCTAAACAAGCCCTGTCCCTGTTTCGAGTCCTCCAACAAGATTGTGGGGAACATGTGAAAGGTCACACTGGATCCTGTGTCTCCTTGTTCCCCACATCACACAGGAAACCAGAGCCACCGGGACACCACTGCTGGTGTTTTCATGGGATACAACAAGATATTCACTGGGTGAGTCCCAGAGGGCAGGTACATGAGTCCATGCAGCACCAGCTCCAGCCCCTGTGTGCTTCACCGAGGGTAATATTCTGTTTCCCACACATTTAGTGTATTTAGTTGTAGAAGTTAATTTCAGATCTCCCTTAAAGCCTGATTACCACCAGCTGAGGCAGCTTCCCCAGACAGAATCTGTGGGGAAAGGGGCACAGCTGAGCCCAAATACACACAGGGAGGTGGACCAGTACCCAGCTCAGCCCCAGCACACTGAGAGTGCCTAGAACTTCCTGTGACCTGGGAAGAGCACAGGGGCCCAAGGAAGCCTGCGGCAGCTGATTCCTTGATCACAGCAATTCCTGGCTCCATCCCCTCTAACCTCGCCCACCCCAGCTGACATCACCCTGTGCTAGCAGCCCGATGGCTTACCGAGGTCCACGGGGTAGATCTGGATGTTCACATCCAGGATGAGATCCATCTTGAAGGACTCGCTCTCGCAGTGTAGGCGCGACACTGGGGAGAGCAGCAGAGTAAGGAACCAGGACAGAGAAAATCCCCGACAGCTGGGTGGGAACGGGGCCCTCGGGCTGGCACCCAAGCCATTTCCAGATGGGTTTGGGGATGGATGCCAGAGCCGGGGAGGTGACGAAGGTGTGCAGAGGCAGGGAGAAGAACATGGTGGAGCGGGGAATGCGAGGCACCGAGCCCGCGAAGATGTGGGGGGCACAGTGGCCGGGCTGGCGAAGCCCTGGCGTGGCAACACGCGGAGGGGCCGGCGCAGGGATGAAGCACAGGGGCCAGCGGCGGCGGGAGGGGCGGACGGGGGACCGGGACGGGCGGGTCGGGGCCCAGCTCACCGCGGTCGAACTTCTTGCCCTCTGGGTCGATATCCTTCACATCGAAGATGTCTTCGAAAAGGATCCCGGCCATGGCGGCGACTCCGGACCCCGGCGCCGCTCCCGCCCGGCGCACACCGATGACGCAACCGCATCGCCACGGCAGGGCGGAAGCGGCTTCATGGTGGGCGGGGCCACTTCGCTGCCGGGCCCGCCGGGCCGGCGGGAGCGCGCGCAGTCCTCGTGCCCCGCCCCCGTGCCTCGCCCCCTCCTCTCCCGCGCGTGCCCGGCAGGGGGCGCTGCGAGGCCGCGGATGGAGCGCCCGGGTCCCAGGGTCCCGGGAGGGGTCCGGGATGTCCCCGGGGCTCCGGGTGTCCCCGGGGGTGGGTCCGGGGTGTCCGCAGGGGCTTTCGCAGTCCTCGTCCCACCCTCGCCGCATGGGACAGATGGGCTTCACCCGCGTCTCCCGATCGCAGCTGGACATCGGTGTGATGAGCTGCGCGGACTCGGCCAGCTATGGGCCTTGGGGCTGCAGCCACTATTGGTTTCTTCCTCCTCCCACGCCCGCCATGGCGGGGAGGGACGTGTGACTCCGTCCCCCGTGTCCTGCCGATGAACCGTGAGGGGAACAGGGGGGCCTGGCACGGCCGCGGGCGGCTCACACGTTGGGCGCCACGGGGTGCTCCCATGACTGGCATCTTGTCAGGAGCTGCCGGTGCGGGTTCAAGAGTTCAGCCCTGTCCCCCCGCGTTCCCCGAATGCCACCACCAGCCTCCCTGAACCAATTTTTCCCTGGCTCAGGAGAGACGTGGCAGTGGGGACTCTGCACCTTGTTTGGGCAGTGTGTGCCCACCCAGATGTGGCACAGGAGAGGGCTGGTGGAGCGGGCAGGTGTCCCAGTGTGATGGGGACTGGGGAGGGCGGGTGGCATGACGCCGTGTGTGTGTCGCTTGCCACCATCTCCCTAGAGATCGTGAGCGGAGACATCTATGGGATATGGCTCCCCGTGCGTCACTCTTATGCCTGCAACGAAGTGGCTGCGTGGGGACACAGCCCATGCTGTCCCCGGGAGCCAGACATCTCCAGGTCGTGGTCCGGGGTGGTACCCAGTGCCGAGGTGCCCCAGCATCCGCACCGGGAAGCCTGACACAAGATGCCTGTACTACCCAGACCCACACAGGTGTGACCTCTCCATGGCATGTCCCCTCTGTGACACGGTGCCAGCGCATCCTCACGCATGCCTGAGGCGCAGGCAGCGGAACGGGGCAGTGTGGTGACACGCAGCGGGGACACTGGCGTGAGGGGGGTGCTGGTGCGAGGGGGCTGGTGGCCTGTCGGGGGGGCGTGGGCGGTTCACGGCGGGGTCACCCCGCGGCGGTGGCACTCAGCGGGGACAGTCTTAATGCGCTAGGACGGAACCTTGGCTCCTTCTAATCATCGCCTGGGTGGGCGACGCCCCCAAGCCCCGAAGCCCCCTCCCCACTCTGCCTACCCTGGCTAGGGGTGGGGCACAAGCCTCCCCCAGACTGTGGGAGCCATGGACAGGCTCCCCTCTGGGGCAAGGTGCGGGGTGGGGACCCTTCCCCAGAGTCTCTGTGCCCTCCTGGCATCCTGCACCGCGGGTGCCCTGCCCGCTTGTCTGGGGTGCAGGACTGGGCTGTTGGGGACCTGGACACCCCTGCATGAGGGGGCTGTGGGGGACACACGGGGCTGTGCAGGTTGCCAGGGGGTGGCAGCAACACACCGAACATGGCAGGACACCCCAGGGTGTGCCGGAACGAAGGGAGTCCTACCACAGCCAGGCTCACCAGTACGACCAGTTGCCCTTTCCAGAATCCTCAGGGTGCCGTCCTGGAGGGACGTGACCTGCCTGGAGGGGATCAGTCGGCCGGCGCAGGGTGGTGTGGGGGCCAGGGCTGTTTTCCGGGGAGGGGTCCATGCGCCAGCCCCCGCTGAGTTCAGGGGTACCCATTGGGATCCTGATGTGATTCAGGCTGGAGGGCCATGGCACAGCTGTGCCCCCTGCTTGGAGGCTTTCAGGGCCACTGCAGGGTGACACAAAGGGCTAATCCCACCTGGCTGTCCCTGTGCGCCCCTGCTGAGACCTGGCACACTCAGTGCAGGCTAGCAGGCAGCTGAGACTGTGCTTACCAGCCGGCGAGGCAGCCCTCAGGGGTGCTGCTGCCCACTGACCCTGCCAGACGGCCCTGCCGTCTGCCTCCCTGCCCTTGTGGGACAGAGCACACCTGAGCCCCGACCCTGGGCAGGGTCATGGGCACTCAGCCACCTGCAGGGCCAGATGGGGAAGGGGGGCCGGATTTCCAGATGCCACAGGATCAGGATGGCAGCAGGAGACTGGCACAGCCGTGAACCTCCTGGGCACTGGCTGTGTAGCAGGACCACGGTGCCAAGATCTGTCCTTGTCCCCAAGCCCTCTCCTTGGCCCCATGGCCATGCAACCCTTGGGGCAGGATTGGCTGGGGGGTTGCTGGCCCCGGTGTAAATCTGGCCGGGATTGGCAGAGGATGGGGTACCCTGCTTTTGCCTGCACTCCGTGCCCATCTGCACTGGCTGTGCCATGTGCCAGCTGCTTCACTGACCCCGTGCCATGTACCATGCCGTGCCATATTGTGCCACAGGAGTGTGGGTGGCCAGAGGGACTCGTGCCTGGCTAACACCAACCTTGTGCAGCCGGGGCTGAACAGACAGTCCTGGCGTGGGTGCTGCTGGGTGTTGGGGGATCAGCTCTGCCTTCGCTGCCTTTTCCCAGGGAGCACCTGTTTGCCAGCCAGGTGCCTGGCATCGCCTCCTTATCTGGGATTAAACACACTCTCCTCAGATCCAGCACCAGGTGCTGCCCCTGTGCCCGTGGGACCAGCCCTTCCCTACCCCATGCCCCTCCATGCCTGCTGTCCTTCCCCCATGCTGGGAAGTCCATGTGTTCCTGGGGTGAAGAGTCTTTCAAATACTGGACCCAGGCTCCCCTTGCTCCGGTCGTGCAGTAGCCCTCAGGGTCTTTGTGTAAGGCAGGCAGCAGCTTCAAAGCAGGGCATAGAGTGGGACCATCTGTGCCCCTGCCTCGGGGCACCCCCTAAACAAAATGGGACCTACACTTCGGCCAGGGAGGTGTCTGTGCTCCCTGTGTGATGGATCTTGGCAGTCCCAGTGCCCGTGGTGCCAGGCTAACCCAGAGCAGGGGTACGGCCCCCCCTCCTTCGTTAGCTGCTTGTCTGTTATCTCCTGCCGATAAATTATACAACACAAGCGCCTTTGAAAGGCGGCCAGGCCTCCATCCGGTGGGGCAGCCTTTGGGGGCTCCACATCAGCCATCGTGGGCTGCTGCCATCTGCTTTTGCTGGGGAGGGGGACAGGGACAGGATTTTGGGTGCTGCCGTGGTGATGGGGTGATGGGGTTGGGCTTCCAGGCTGCAATATGCACCGGAAGGCAAAGCAGAGAAGTAGTGGGGATGGGAAAACCTGCCTGCACCCCGTGCCCATACCTGCTGCTTGCAAGTCTGCCTGCATCCTCGCTCATATGCCCATATCCTGCTGCCCAGTTTGGGGTGTGGGGCTGGTGGCCGGTACTTCAGAGGCAGCAGTGATCGCTGTTATCCGCCGGCACAAAGGAGCCGAAAGGCCGCCACCGTTACGGGAGCAAACAAGGGCAGGGTGAGGCTGGGATGGTGGGCAACGGCCAGCACCTGCTGGCGCCTGCCACGGTGGCACCCCTGCCCATCCCCGTGGGGCAGGGAGCAGGTTGGCACTGTTCCCATGCCCAGGAATGGGTGTGCCCCCGTGCACCCCCATGTCAGGGAGCCAAGGCCATGTGGGCTGCCCAGGGAGTGCTGCCAGCCCCTGTTGTGCATTCCTGTGCTTTCCCACCAGCTCTGTGCTTGCCCACATGGGGTGCAGTAATGTGGCGTCTGGGTGCCCATCCCTGCGCCCTGCTGGGCCAGTCCTCACCTGGGCTGGGGGTCGGGCAGGAAGAGATGAAGCCGAAATTAAGCTGTTAATGAGCCCGTCTGTCACCAGGCCACCAATTACCCGGGCTGGGAACGAGGAGATGATGGAGTGTGACTGGGGGAGGGGAGCTGGATGACAGGGTCTCCAGCATGGAGGCAACTGGGGGGTGTCACCATCTCTCGGCAATTCCTCATTGCCACCAGGCACATCTGTGGGGTGGGGGACACAGGAGATCAAGGGGTTACCAGGCCACAGCCAAACCAGAAGCCCAAGGTATCTGAGAAGAGATTAGAACCTTCTTTCTCCTCACTGAGGTCCTGAGTGTAAAAAAGACTTCTGAGGAATTCAACCCCAACCACCGTCCCTGACTGGCATGGGGGGTGTCACCAGTGTCATGAGCTGGCTGTTCTCTGCAGTCAGAGCATGAAGGGGGATGTGTCTGCGGGAAGCAGAGTCAGTGACTCTACCCTAGAGATGCTCACTGATCCTCTGGCTGCTCCTGGCCCCCGGGAAGGGGTACAGCAAAGAAATGGGCTTATAGCACACCCCCTCCTACTTCACCCTGCTCAAGTCTCTTGTGATGCATAGCAGAGGCCCCTGTCTCCGTCCCTGTCCCCAGCTGGGATGGGCCAGGGAGGCCGAATTCCTCGGGGCTGATGCTGATGTCAGTTTTTCCGCAGCACCTCTCAGAGTGGGGCCGAGTGCCTGTCCAGGCTGGCAGAGGGACAGGCCATCTCCCCAGCTGTCATCACACCAGCCTGTCCCCATGATTACCCTTAGCAGCACCCGGCCCCAGGAGGGACCTGGAGGCTGCTGGAGCCTGGGCTGGGAAGCTGCAGGAGCGATTCCTGCTCCTTCACGATGGAAGGAACTCTGTACTGGACACTGGCAATGTCTGGCAGCTGCCTGCCATGCCCCTGCCAGACCCACCGAGCTGGAGGGTGGGCTGGGATGAAAGCTGTGGGATTTTGCTGGGCTCGGAATTAACTTAACGGCTTTGGAAGACAAACAGATTAGGGAGCTGCAGGGATCGGGGCGAGGATCAGCTAAATTGGAAACAGAGGAGGGCGGCAGCATCCTGCCCAAGCCCCACTGCCCCTGCCCAAACCCCTAACCCAGCCCCATCCCTGCAGCACCCCAGCCCAGGGTGCCTCCATGAGGTCCTCACAGTCCCCTCCCATGACCAAAATGGTGGTGGGGCTAGTTCTTTCTTCCAGTCTGAGTCTTGGCCACATGTCAGCAGCCTCCGGGCGTTGCTGCTTTCCCCTTCCCACTCTCAGTGCCCCCTCTCCCTGCCCTCCCTTTCCCCAGTGTCCCCACTGCATCCCAGCCGTGTCCCCTCACGCCTCTCCTCACATGCCATGAAGCCACAGCTCAGAAACAAGTGGCCCCAAAATAAGCTTCCTCCTTGGACTCCATAAATCTCAGCAAAGCACTGAGTCATGGGGTCGTTCCTGCAGCCCCCTTTGCTGGCAGGGTGCCCTGCCCCATCCCCACGTGTCTGCTCTGGCACCCTAGGAGGCTGTGGGGTTGAGTTGCTACCCTGATAGTATCAGGTCCTGGGGGCAGCTCCACTCACTGGAGATCAGATCACCAGTAATGAACAACATCTGGGCATGGGGGCTGGGGACAGAGGGAATGGAGGGGACAGCCCTGTCCCCCTTAAGCAGCCAGGCACATCTCTGGGGACACTGGGCAGCACTGGACCAACAGGCTTCACTGCCCATTTTAGAGTGACACCCCCAGTGCTATTCATGACCCGAATCTGGCAGCTCTCAGCCAGATTTTGATGGTGCAGTGGGGAGAGAGTGCCTGGCCTGGGGGTCCCCGAGGAGGAGCGGGCAGTGGTGAGGAAGGCTGCGTGCGGGGACAGCCTCCTGCTGCCGTGCCC
>VZRN01002326.1:814241-857461 GCA_013397935.1 Dasyornis broadbenti
TCCCCCTCCCGCCCCCGCTTCCTGCGCAGGCGGCCCAGGGAGGCGATGAAAGCAGCCCCAGCAGATGTTTCTGGCTTGTTTTCATCTCATTAACTGTTTCCTCTTTTATTATGGGATAAATTATTAATTGTTCAGTGCGAGGAAGAAAGGGAAGAGAAATCCTGACGGAGAACTCGGAGGCTCTGGGGAGGGTAGCGGGCAGGAGTTGGCACAGCCTGAGGCAAGGGGAAGGCAGGCGGGAATTGGGATCTCTAGGGTGGAGGCAGCTTCTTGCAGTGCCACCAACCCCCAGGTATCCTCCCGAAAAATGGGGGCCATGTGGGATGCAGGAGGTGCTCTGGGAGTGGGGCAGGGGTTGGCTGCTGGCACCTGGCCTCTGTCAGCAGCAGAGAAAGTAACCCAGACAGACAGGGCAACAGGACAGACTGCCCACGTGGGACTCAGACATCTGGGCACCAGACTCCAAGCCCCCTGCCTGGAGACTCCCGACCCCTAGTCCCCACCGTCTCTGTCCCCTGTGATCTGAGAACAGACACACTCACTGCACCTCCTGGCCAAGGAACGGGGCTCAGCCTCAGCCCCGCCACCCAGACACCCCCAGCTCCTCAGCCCCTGCCCCCCTGAAATATTCATGGCCTGCAATGACAAGCTAATTTAATTGCCCTGATGAGAAGCTGAATAATTTACATTCGTTTTCGAGCAGGGTCAGAAGACATCATTAGCAGCTGATCTGGGAGCAGGGAGGGGAAGCAGCCGAGCCCCGACCTTGCTGCCTGGGGACACCAGGTGGACAGTGGAGACCCAAAAGCTTTCCCATGTTGGAACTCCCATGGCTGGGTAGTGTGTGTTGAAGTCTGAAGTATCAAACCTCCCTGACCATTCTATGAACCCCCAGCCACGTGGGGTGGGAAAGTGACCCCAGCGTGGTATGTTTTGTGGCTTCCATGGTCCTGGGGTCCTGATGGGCCCTGAGACACAGCCTCCCTCCATTCTGTGGCTTTGACAATGTTTAAGACAATTGTGATCTTTAAGTCTCTTACACATCCCCATCATTTCTGCTTTGGTTTGCAGCCAGCAGTGATGGCTGGGATGAAATATGGCTGGGAGAAGGGCCTGGCATGCTCCGGATTCCTGAGATAAGGGGGACAGGCGGGACAGGGACCTTTATTTACATTTTTTCCTGGAAATTTCAGCCTCTCTCTGGTGAGACCCCATCCGGCTGCCATGAAGATAAGAGGGGCTTGCAGAGGGGCTGGTGGGGGCCAGGATGCCTTTCAGGAGGCTTATTCCCCCCTCAAGCCCGATTCTCACCCCAGTCCGTGTACCCTGTGTGAGTGGGTGGCAGAGCTGAGCACCACGGTGGGGCTCAGGACTGGCTCCTTCCCCATCAAAATCCATGTTTCTTCCTCTCCGCTGGTATGACATAGATCTGGGGGGCCTGATCCACCATATCCCTTCACCCCCACGTATCAAGGGGAAGCTTTACTGGGCCCCACCTTGGTGGGGAAGGCACAGCCTGGGATAACGCTGTTGAGATGGCCATACCAGGAAATTTCAGGCCAGGGGCCACGGCAAGGGCGGCAGCCGGCTGCCTGATAACGCCTGGATTTCCTCCCGGCACTGTCCAGCGTCCGGCTGGTGAGGAGGGATGTGGTGGGGGGGCTGCCCAGCAGCAGCTCCTTGTACCCTGGCAGGAGCAGTCCCAGCTGGCCCCTGGCCCTGGAGGACACAGCAGAGAGGTTTGGCACTCCAGCAGTGCTGGGTGTCCCAGGCTGCACTGGGAACATCTTGCAGCACTGGGAGCATTGCTGTCCCAGGGAGGTATGGGTGAGGGAGAGGAGCTGCTGTGACCTGCAGGTGCCTCCTGCACCTGAAGCCCCGAGGGTCCTGCCCCTCTTGCCCCCACGGGGTCAGCTGGGGAGTCTCCCTGGGAGGTCTGGCATGGCTGGGGTGGGGGACAGAGCCACTGCAGCCACCCCAGTTAACAGAGCTGGCTGGGTGGGGGCCCAGGAGTGTCCCCACACCCAGGTGTGCAGCCACAGGCGCACCTTTGCACACACAGATGCTCACACACAGCTGCACACAGTACTGATATCCCATGCAGGGACAGACACAAGGACCTCCTCCTCCCCCAGGCCCGCATACACGCACAGACAGGTTCACAGGTGTGCACAGACCTCAATGTTTGCACACAGCAGCACATGTACACCAATACACACACACCAACACATCCAGATGTGCACATCAGCAGATGTGTGGGCGTGCACACAAGGGCACTCATGCATGTGCACGCACACCCCCAAATCCAAATGCACACACACATGCACACGCTCTACACCCACACCCGTATACACACACAGGTGGACATGAACCCCCCATAAATGCACACACAAACACACACGAACTCACACACACACAGAGCTGTCTGCCTCTGCCCGCATGTATTCTGCCTGCCCGGGGTGCTGGCGAGTGCTCTCCGTGCAGCCACTGCCCACTGGCCGCTCTCTGAAGTTTGAGATCGAGGAGGAATTTTAAATGAATTGACCCCTGACCCGTCCTGCCTACAAGGGGAAGCCAGACCCCGAGCTGCCCCCAGCGGGATGGGGATGGGGGGCCCCGCGGGATGGTGAGCCCTCAAAGCCCATGGAGGGCAAGGGGGGCACCCTGCCTTATTCCCCTTTTTTCTGCACCCCATGTGTCCCCCACCTTGGGGCGCACCAAGAAGGATCACTCCAAAACCTCACCGTCTGCAGCACTCATGGCTTGGGATGCAACAGCTGTGTGCTCCACACCAGGAGGGTTCCGTGGGAGCGGGATGCCCCTGCCATGCCCTCTGCAAAGGGTTCCGGGCCCCCTACCCTGCTCCTGCCTGGCTCCCGGCACCCTGCATCCCGCCAAGGGGTTGCAGTGATGGCAGTGTAATTAAAAACGCAATTAAGCGCTGCCACTTAGCAGAAAAGTCATACAGTTTGGGGATAATTATCTGACAATATAACAAGTTGCCCAACATTAATCAGGCACTGATCTGCTCCGGCAGCTGTGCTCCCAGCTTTGGCCCCTGTCTTAATGGCATCCTTCAGGAGACAGCAATAAATCAGGCCCCTACGGGGGGCCCTGGGGGCAGTATGCTGTCCCCTGCCTGCTCCCTGCCTGCATTTGGGGGCTTTTGGGGTGCCAAAGCAGCACCCTTCCCACCCAGCCTCAGGCTACGTCGTTCCCGCCTGAAGATACTGAGAGACACACAGGGCAGCGGGGCAAGTCCCATGGGATCAGCCCTCACCCTAAGTGGAGGGAATAGTGGGACACCCCTTGAAAGGACACCTCTCTGGTGGGGATGGCTGTGCCTGGGGGAGATGCCCCAGGCTGGGGCTTGCCCGCTCTTCTCTTTCGAGAGGCAGTCAGAACTCCCTGCCCCCTCCAGGGATAGCAAAGGGACCCCGGATAGTTGGGTGAAAAAGAGTGAAAGGGGACACACCAGCTGCCAATCCCATCAGCGATGTGGGGTTTTAATGAGTATTTATGGCTTGCATTTGTCAGTGTTAATGAAGCCTTTGCTCTGTGACAATATTAACTCTAAAACAGAACAGTTCCTCCCATTGCAGAACCCCAGCATGGCCGGGGACTGTCTTCATCCCGGGCCAGACCCATACATTGCCCCATCCTAGCTGCCCTCCCACTATTGTTCCCTGTCCCGGATGCTGAGGGGTCCCACGCCACAGGGACTCCTCGATGCCACATCTTCCTGACCTGGAGATGAGTCCTTTTGTCCCCGTTCCCCAAATTTACCCCCACAGCCAATGTGTTGGCACAACTAGCTTGCAGTATGTACCTCCCACACTCCTTTGCCGCAGCCCCGCTCTCTGCCTGTCCATGTCCCCATCTCTGTCCCAGGCTGCCTGTTTCGGAGGGGGAAGCACAGCCCTGTACAGCTCTGACTTCTAAGGACCCGAGATAAAAGCAGAGCTCGTCGCCTTTGTTCGAGCTCCGGCCGGCGTGGGCTGAGGAGGGGGAACCTGCCAGAAAGAAACCAGCAGCTTAACACATTCACTTCGCCCCTAATTTGCCGGTTCTGCCACAAAATCCCATTACAAAGGGTTTAGCGCTGCGCCCGGGAAGAGGTCACCGCCGGGGGCCCCCGAGGAGATTTTCCAGTCACAAAAAGCACGAGAAAAGAGCAACCCCATCTCCCTCGGGCACTCCCCGGCACGGTGAGGGATGGGCACCATGTCCCGGGGTCCCCTGTCCCTGCCCTTCTCCTCCACCCTGCACCTGGCAGCAGGAGAGAGCAGTTGCAGAGGTGCGGCTGGGTCAATTCACCTTTATGACTCCAAAACCAAACAAAATGCGGATTGGCATTGATCCGCAGGTGTTGAGTAGGGCCATAAAACACTGGTTCCAGCAAACGGGCACTGCTGGAGAGCCAGCTGCACTGGGCTGGGTCCCTGGGGTCTGGTGGGGAATGTGGCTGTGGTGGCGATGGGGTGACGCCACAATTGGGTGTACAGATAGGATGCTGGGAGCTCTGGGGAGCCCAGAGCTGCTCACGGTACCCCTGTGCCATGAAGTCTGGCTGTGCCAGACTGGACGGGGCCACCTGCCAGCCCCCGGCACCCTGCTCAGCTGAGGTGGGGGGATTTGGCGGACGCTGATGGCAGGGAGTGTGCATGGGGGTATGAAAAGGGCAGAGTGGGTACGCATAGCTGGAGCTGGCCACGGGAGGATGGGCAGGTGTGCACCCTTGGGTGCAGCTGTATGTGCGGGAAGCACACAGTGATGGTGGCAGCCCGTGCAAGAGTGGACACACCCCTGTGCAAGTGTGCACAGACCCTCGTGGGACAAGGACAGAACAGCTCAGCAACTACCGCGTGGGATAGTGGCACACACAACAGCTCCCTCAGCACACCGGGATGGGGGCATGAACCCCCGGGATGGGGACAGGGCCGGGGCACAGCTGTGTGCTTGGCACTGCTGCTGCAGGCTTGGGCACGCTGGCAGAGCAGGGAGCAAGCCCCGGCGGCTCTGAAAGGAACGAGGCGAGCGCCCGGGCGGGATGGAAATGAGTCCCCGGGGGTGCGCACAGCACAAAGACATCCGCTGGGGTGGGCCGAGACCTTCCCAGCCCCTCACCACAATGTTTGCAAATACCAAAGGCCACTTATTGGCGGGGCCGCCAGCGGGGAGGGCAAAGGGGGCTCCCAGCATTCCCCTCTGGTTGAGGGCTCCTCAAGGCTCTGCATTGCCCCATGGATACCCCATGGCACCCCAGATGATGGGGTGAGGTGGGCAGGGGGTGCCCATTGCCTTTGTTGGTGTCTCGGTGCTGGAGCCAGGGGAGCAGGGAGTGCTGGGGAGGAATGTCCCCGCTCAATGCCCACCATGCTGGGGCTGACAGCCCTGAAATCGGGTTGTCACATCCCGTCTGGGCAGCCCTTCACCTCCATTTGTGGGGGCTTGTTCGGCTCCCGCCTCATTCAGCCAACACAAACAGCACTTAACCCTCTGGCTCCCACTGGCCCCGGGTGGCAGCTGTCGGCCCCAAGCAGAGCATTGGGCACCAGAATGTGTGGCTGCCATCCTGCTGCAGCATCTGAAGGGATGATGGAAGATACCCCATGGAGCCAGGTTCTTTGGAAGGGAAGTTTAGGGTACTCAGGACCTCTCACACTCACCTTGGAGTCCCCAACAGACAGCTTGAGCCAGGTCTTGCTGCCTGCCCCAGGACTGGGGGGCTCACACCAATCCCTCTGAGACCCTACACGCTACCACCGCTGCCTCCCTCCAGCCCCCACGACCACCCTGAGACCCCTTCCCACCCCCCGCGGGGACACCCACCCCACAGCAGCCCTGGCTGCCAATGAAAGCAGGAGCAGGAGCCTTTCCTTTGACACAATTAAGCAGCCCGGGGTCCCAGCGCCTCGGCTCGCCGCAGTGTGTTAAATTAATGTAGCAGAAAAAATCATTATGCAGGGACACAGATGGAAGTGACCAAGCAGAAAATGCGATGTGCAGCAGCAGAGGACCCCTCTTACCCGTGTAAACACGACGGGAAGAACAGGTTTCCCAGCTCCCAGGCGAGGAGGTGACCACAGCCTGCTGGGGGGTTTCCCCCCCACATTGCCACTGGGGCAAGTCCCAGATGGAGCCAGACACGGGGGTCCCATGGGCAGGTGAGGGGGCGGATGGCGGGACCCCCGGGCAGCAGCTACCCCAGGTTTGGGAGGGCTTGCCAGCGAGCTGGGCAGTGCGTGTGGCCAGGCCTCCGCTCACAATTACCATGTCATTATGTGCCGGCACAGCCGTGGCTAACGGAGCAGAAAAGCGGTCACTGCTCAGCACCTGTAGGGAACGGGGTGAGGGGGCCCTGGGGGAGCACCCAGCTACATGTATACATCAGTGGGGGCTCATTCCCTGAGTACCACCACCTAGAAGACCTCTCCCTGGGTGCAGACCCCAGTCTCACCTGCCTTTGTGGCCCTGAGGGATCTGCACTCACCCTGGGGACCCTCTCTGTCCCCAGGGGAGCTGTCCTGGAGAACAGGACTGCTCCCCAGGGAGGTAAGCTCAGGGCAGACACAGTCCTGGGGCTCACCTCAGCAAACACAGGGCTGCTCCCAGAGACCCTTCAGAGCAGTAACCCCGAACACTGGGCAAAGGGTCCCCACACCAGCACCAAGCATGGGGCACAGTGGGATGCAGAGGGAATGGAGGGGTACTGAGCACATGCGAAACACAGGGTCAGATGTCACGAAGGCAAACTGTCCTCCTCCTCTCTCATGGGTCCTACCTGCTGCTTGGGCAGGAGCTGGAGACTTCCAATTTGAATCCACAAGTGTTTTAGTGTGCTGGGGCTGCCCTGAGAGTGTGTGAGGCTGCCACCACTCCTGAGGGTCCCCAGATACCCTAGCTCCCCTCCTGACTGATCTTATACCCCATGGCCTCCTCCAGCCTGGATTATCCCCAGCTGGCCAACATGTGGCAAACAAGTTTACACACTTGCCCTTGTTTTCCAGGAGCTCCCCGGTGCCAGCATTTGGGCTCTTCCTGTGCCACAGCCCTCTTGGGGCTTGGGACTGTGGGACATGAGGATGGATGGAGGATCAAAGGGGTGGCTGGACGCTGGCACAGGGTTATCGCACTGGGGTGGTGTGGAATGATAACCAGAGCTCCTTCCTGTCAGCACTGTGGGGTGTGAAAGTAGAATGGGGATAGGGACAGTCCCCAAGCCCCTGTCCCCCACCTTGGGACGGTGGGTGCCTGCTCCCTGCTGCCTCCCTGTCTGGCTTTGTTTCCACTGGGCTATGTTCCTACCCGCCCAATATTCATGTGGGCCCCTTCCCTCCCCGGGGGGCTGCTAATCCCCCCCGAAACGGGCCAGGGATTGTTGACCGAGCTGCCATATCCCTTGAACAAGCAAGCCTGGGCCCCGCAGCTGCCGCTGGATTAAGAGTCACCCTTTCACTGCCATGGCCCCCGTGCCAAAGCCCCTGCCCCCCCAGTATGCTCAGCCCGTCATCCATGAGAGAGGGGCAGCCAATGGGACACCAAGGAGGTGGTTATTTGGAGAACTTCTGCAGTCAAAGCTGACAGGTTTAGTGTGGCTCTGCCAGCACCCAAAATGCCCGATCTGCTGGGTCTGGCTTGTGTTGGCAGTGCCTGGGGAGTGGGGGCCAGGAGCGTGCCAAGGTGCAGGAAGGAGCCCCAGGAGGGCGTCGGTAGCATGGCACTGGCATCGGTGGCTGCCTGGTGGTCCCTTTCCTGCTGCCACCAGCCTTGGCAGGAGCACAGCTGTGCAGGCAACGGCACACGGTGAGGAGCAGCTCTCACGCTCCAGAATTGTGGGTCATCGGAATTACATTAATTAGCGTGTGCTAACAGTATCTAATTAACACCCGGCTGTGCTGATGCAGAGCTTGCTAAGCCAGGCACCTGACCCCTGCCCTGCTACCTCAGTTTACCCACCTGCAGCAGGGTGAGCCTGGCACCTGGCACTCCGTGAAGCCAAGAGACATCAAAACAACAGGGAAATGTTGCAGCGGCTGGCTTGTTATTGGGGCCAGCCCTGCCAAGTGCCCCATCCGGGGCAGCCTCTGGCTATCTCGCTATCTCAAGAGCTTGCTCTGGGTCGGGGTGGACACGTCCACACGCCAAGAGGGTGTTGCTGAATGCCCAAGCCAGGGTGGCTGGAGGGTACCCAGGGATGTCTCAGGAGATGAATAAATAGAGGTGGGAAGGGCAGAGTACCATGGTTCTGTCTGCTCCTGCTGCCAAGAGGAATGGTGGGGGCTGCCCTTTGTAAGGGGAGTCAGGCACCCATGGGTGCTATTCATACCTGGAGAGATTAAAAAACACCTCTTAGTTCCACTGACACGCCCCCAGAGCCCTGCAGCAGCTTTCATCCTGGTTAAGTGCACAGAGCAGATAAAGGGTCCTCAAGAATCCTCAAGGAGCTGGCTGAGATGCTTGCTGTCCTCAGCGTGCATTTTTGGTGGCAAGCATCCCACCCCTCCCTCACAGGGATCCCGTGAGCCCTGCAGCAGCCTCAGCAGTGCTGCTGGGCACCGACTGTCATGGAGAGTAAAGAGGAAAACCTCCTCGCCTTTGCTCATGCTGTGCCCATCCCAGCCGCTCCTGGAGAGTCTCTGCCTGTGGGTGACGTGTGACACCAGCTCGAGGAGGAGCCCTCCTCCCAAACAGCTGGGTGTGATGGGTCCCATCCCCCGGCAGGTGGGCTCGACCCTCCCAGTGCTGTGGGAATATCTGAAGGCTATGGCTCCATGGGACACAGAGGGTTCTCCAACATCAGCATTTAGGGGCATTTTGGGGCCAACCCCATCTTGGCAAGGGGCTGGTGCAGGGGGAAAGGCTGCTTCAGAAATTGCAAAGCCCGGCACAAGCTGTCCTGCCTTCAATGCAAGCAGTGAGTGTGAAGTTAAGAGATAAAGAGGGAATTAGGAGATAAAGTCTGCATAATCCCAGTTGCTCTATGCAATTAAAATGAGCTTCACCCCGCTGTAATTGGATGGAAGCTGCCTGCCAGCGTCAGTGCGACCGGGAGCGTTGGGCAAGCAGGCACGGAGGATTCACTGCACTGAGCAGGAGACTTATCTCCCAGCCAGAAAAACCAAGAGGGCAGCGGCACAGAGAGCGGGAGTTAATGAGATGAAAATGGAAAGCCTGGCACAAAGGATTAGCTCCCGGCCGACTCTGCTGCTGAAATCCCAAGGTTCCCTAGAAAGGCTTTCCTTGCATCATGGATGCATCCTGCCTGGGCCTGCTTTGCAGAGGAGGCATGTGCTTGGAGCAGCAAAATTTGGCTCCTCCCCACCATTCTGACCCCTCAGTTGGAACTGGGCTGTCCCAGCCACCATCTCCCCCTCCTCCATCACATCCGTGCCCCAGTGCCCACCACCCCCCCAAGAAGGTCCCTGCACAAGACTATCCCTAACAGCATTTACAGCTGCTGGTATTAAGCAGAAATAAAAACCCCCCAAGTGCAGATTAAAAGGACACTGATGGAATGCCAGGAGAAGAATTACAGCCCTAATAAACTGCTGCCTTCTGCTGGGGGTGGGTGACAAGGGGGTTTACGAGGCCATTTAAACTTCACTGTCAGAAAGGTGTATTAAAGCTATAAAGGTCTCGTTGCCTCTCCTGTCCTCTGGATGCCGGAGCATGGCTGTGGTCATAAATCCACCTGCTCGCAGCCCAGGGCGAGGGGCCCAAAGCCCCTTGTCCCTGGGAAAAGCCAGGAAGAGAAGTGAGGCCTCCTTGGCTGGGGTCTTGGAGGGTGACGTCAGCCCTGGCGCAAGATAAATGCCGACTGTGGGCCGGCAGGGACAGGATTATCTCGGCGCAGAGGCCGGGACGTGCCTCGTCCATCACCCACTGCCCACCTGCCGGGAGTGTGTGAACAGCCCTGGGACCAGCACACCCTGTCCGCTGCCTGCCGCCTGGGCCCAAGGGGAAATGGGACAATGGCTGGGACCACAGCATGGCTGCCAACCCTGTCAGGGACAGCTCCTGCCTCATACCAGCCCCCAGATGTGCTGCACCACGGCTCTGCCACCCAGGTCCTTGACCCCGTAAGCCCCAGTGTCATGGGACAGGCCCTCCCCATGCCTCTGCCTGGCTGTCCCCCATCCTTGCACTGTGCTGAGGGTTTGTTAGCACAGCTCTGATGGCGCTGGCTCACACACCTCGGCACTCCTGCTCCAGTGTTCCTGCCCCAGGCTTGGCTCATCCTCCTGCTCCGCTTCCTGCAAGGCTGGGCTGTGGACAGAAGCATCCACCACCTCCACGGAGAATTTTACCTCCCACCTCTCTATCAGTGCCTCCCATGGGGTCCTTCTGTGCCATTGTGGGATGGGGATGGGGTCAGGCACAGGGACAGGAGGAGGGATAGGGACAGGAATGGGGATGGTGCTGGAAGGTACTTTCCAGCAGAAGTCACCTGGTACAGCCTGACTCACTGCCCTGGGGATGGGTCATGGTTTCAGCTTCATCCTCCCGGGGTGCAGTCCTGGTTCCCCGCCTGGGTGACGATGGGGACAGTGGGATGGGGGAAACTACACCAGGGCAGAAGTTGAGCCACTCTGTAAGGTGGTGGCATGAGACACCTTTGTTTCCAGGCGCCACTGTGGGGCTGCTGGGCTGGCAGGGATGTGCTGGGGGTCAGTGGGGCTGGCTAGGGAGCCCCAAGAGCAGGCAGGACCTAGTGCAGGGAGTTCAGAGTGGATGATGGTTGCCTCTCCCCCTAATATACTCTGCTAGGAGCCACTCACTCCCTTCACTGCCCCAGTTTGGAGGCCCTCGGTCTCTGCTGCTTCCCACGCAGGCTCATTAGCGAGTTCAGAGCGAGAAAACCCGTTAATGGCACGAAATGACTTCAGGCTGTGACATGGGGAGTGGGAATCCAAGCCCAAACCCTCACACACAGCGGGGACTGCTGTTTTTCCTATTCCCTTTGAACTTCCCCAGCGGCCCTGAGCTGTGGTTCCCCTGAGCACGGACCAGGGCAGCTGGGACGGTGGGGCACAGCAGGGTGTGGCACCCGAACCCCCCACCCGCTGCTGCACCGACCCTTCCCCAGGCTCAACCCATCCGCCCTGGTTTCGGAGCAGCGCCCGGATTCAGGGCATCATTCTGAACTGCTTGGCTCTTGCAACAGGATGGGTCATCGGAGTTTTGGTTTTGCCAGGCTGCCGGTTATGCCATCCTCAGGTGAAGGCGTGGGGAGGGGGCGCTGCCCGGGCCCAGCAAGCACTGTGCCGGTGGCGAAGCCAGCATGCGGGAGGTGGCCCGGGCCCCCCCGTGACTCAGCCTGTCGTGGCGGAGGCAGAGGTGGGGTAGCGATACCGGAGCTAAAAAAAACCTGGCCGAGCGCCGGGGAGAGGAAATTTCTCATTAGCCAGAAATGTGTGGCTGAACCAGTCTGACACCCGGGGCGGCCCCTGGCCCCAGCGGCAATCCTGGCCTCGGCTCCGAGGGAGATCAAAGCGAGAGAGGGGCAACAAGGGGGCTCAGCAGCAGTTGGGCTGTGGCTGTTGGGGGAGTGGGGCAGGCAAAAGGGTTTCCTCATTTGGAGATGACAGATTTAGGTGTCAGGAAGGGCTGGGTGGGCAGTGGCATGGGCGATGCTGCCACGTGGGGCACAGGCATCAATGCCTGTCATACTCCAGGACTGGGCAGGGGTGATGGTCAGCAAAACCTGGGCAAGGCAAGCTGCCAGGGACCGGGGCATCTCTACCTCTTGCTCCCAGCCATGTAGCAGTTATATGCTCCCCTCGTTGCCAAAGGAGCCATTTCCAGCCAGGGCAGCACTTGGTGGGAGTGATGCAGCCCCTGGCACCAGCCCCAGCTCTACCAGCAAGGCCACCACTGCTTTCCATCTGATTCCCCCTTGAACATCCAGCGTTTCCCACGCTGCACTGGGTTGAGGCATTGCCCTGGTCTTGTTTAATAACTCAAAGCTTCTTTTTGCCTCCTGGTCCGGTGTTGGGTCAGATTCTGCTCCCCAAACGTGGCAGACAGGCACAGGGTGATTGATGTGGGCGCATTTACTCGCTGGTTGTGCTGCCAAAGACGATGTCAGCTCCCAAGCATCTGTAAGAGAGCTGCCTCCTGCTCCCCAACCAGCCCCCTAGCCCTCAGACCCCTTCTCCAGAACATCCTAGGCTGGCTGGCAGCTTCTGGGGGTCTTGTCCCCGTGGCCCTCTGTGGGGATGCTCAGCCCTGATGAGGGGCTGAGGCTGAGGCAGGGAGGATGCGGTGGCGGCAGACAAGGACGGATGCTGCACCATTTGCAAGTCCTCTGCTAGCAACCAAAGGGGACTGGAAGGAAGGAAGGAATGGAAAAAAAATGATTAAAAAAATTTCTTTTTTTTTTTTTTTTTTTTTAAATAGTAATAAAAAAAGCCCTGGGAAAAAGCCGTGTTGGGTCCTGGCACGTGAACAGAGTCTGTAAGTGGTCTTAAAAATTACCAATAAATAATCTTAACGGGAAACAGAAGGAGCAGAGCTGGGGTGTTCGTGGGTGTTTTGTGGCTTCTTGTGAGCATGGGAAAACTCGCCGCGTTGTGTCCCTCGTGCTGTGGGGACAGCCCCCTCCCAAGCCATGGTGTGTCCTTGGCTCCAGCCATGAAGCATTGACCCGCCTGGCCGGCGTCCGGCCCATCCTTGGCTGAGTGAGTGCAGGATGTGGCCCCCAGTACAGCTGTGCTTGGCCATTCCCTTGAGCACAGGATGGCAGTGGGGACAAGGCAGGATGGAGGTTGTGGAGGAAGCCTGTGCCCTCCCTGCCTTGTGCCTCGTGCTGGCCTGCCGGGTCACAGATGTGCTGTGCCAAGCCGTGCCGAGCCATGCCGAGCCGTGATCCCTTCCAGCTGTGCCGGCCCCAGGCGGCTGACGGGGCTGCGGGATCCTCTCCCTGCCAAGTTGTCGAGGTGTCAGCCAAGAGTTAGCAGGGAAAACGCCAAGCAGCCGGCGAGCCGGCCAACCCATCATCCTCAGCCTTCCTCCTCCTCCTCTGCTGTAGAGAGCCTCCCAGCCTCCCGCTGGAGCCCTGAGCCCCCGGGCCACCCCAGCACGGTCCCCTCTTAGCACCCAGTGTGCCTTCACCCCAGCTGTGCCCCCAGGACCTCCCACCGCCACTCACAGGGTGTCCCCCCCATCTTGGCCCCTCCACCTGGGGCGCATGTCCCCCTCCTCTGGGTCTGTCTGGAAAGGGACGATCCCCCCTCTCCGAACTTTCCAGCTCTCTGCAGAGTGGGAACAATCGTAGCCTTTGTCTTCCCTTAATCTCCTGGTTAGGAATTAAAAGGGGGGAAAAAACCCAGCAGCACAAAAGGCTCTTTTGCACGGGCAGGAGGGGGGAAGCACAGGGCGCAGGCTGAGCACAGGCAGGGCTGCAGGCACGGCTTGCCTTCCCCCCAGCCCAGCCTGGCCACCATGCTCCCCAAGGGCCACCCCATGCTGCTCCCATCCCCATGGCCCCAGGATATTCCCGCAGTGGCACCCGAAGACTGATGGCCATGGGAGCATCATCTGGTCCCCTCAGCCAGTCAAAAGGTCCTCACCCATTGGCTCTTCCAGGAGGAGGCAGGGAGCATCTTTTGGAGGGGTCTTGAGCTGGGCTTGCACCCACGTGGGGTCAAGTGTCTCTTGCTCACGGCCGTGGACCTGCTTTTACCCACACAGTGCTCAAACACAACCTCACCTGCCCAGCATAGGGCTCCCTGACACCCAGAGCCCCCAAGAACCACACAGGCACCACAAACCTCCATAAAATTCCTTAAATAATTTAATTGAAAAAAAGTCTTTCCATTAAAAAATATTTTTACAAACGCACGCTCGCATTGGTTTCCCTGGCTGCTGTTTTTTGCTGCTGATTTTCTTTCACCATGGCACACAGCTTTCCCCCAGATCTGTATGGAAAGGGAGGAGGCAGGTACAGGATGTGGACAGCGGCTGGGTGCACCCCTGGGGGCACCCCTGAGGCTCTGGGGAGACCCAGGGCTGGCTGCAGGGATGCTGTGTCCTGCCCCATGGGAGCGGGTATGCATAGAGAAGGGTGGGAAAAGGGGTTTGTTGTTTAAAATGAGATGAGGCACTCCTCAAAGCAAAGCCAGGCCAGGATGGAGGGCTGAGAAGGGGATGTTTGAGATGCACCAGGGCTGGTGGGACCCCAAACCTTGCAGCAGCAGGGGCTGGGGGGCAAGGGAAGCAGGGGCAGCCCCTGGGCCCCATTGTGCTTCTGTGTGGGGGGCTGTGGGGGGTTAGCAAGCCCCAAATAAGCTCTGACTTCTTCAGCCACTTGCTCTTAAAAACCTCCCAATACCAGGTTCCTCCTCCTGATCTGGGAGAGGGGTTAGGTCTGCGCAGCGCTGCTGTTTGGGGTCCCACCGTGGGAGGGCTGGGGAGCAGCCAGGGTAGGGAGCAAGCCAGGATGGGAAACCCCAGCCATATGGGGCTGTGGTGTCCCTGTCAGCCAACATCCCAGACACATCCCACAGAGGAGATGGTGGGATGTAGGGAGACTGTTCCCTGCTACAGGACCTGCTGCCACCTGCCCTCCTGGACTTGTTTACTGTTCCCTGTGGAGGGGGATTGGGTTAATAAGAAACCCAAGGGCAGGCCTGTTCCAAGCAAAGTGGAAAAACAGCACCTGCCCTGTCAGCCTGGGGAGGAGGGGATCAGGATCAAGCACTGGAGAGCATAGGGGTGCACCCCCTCATTTTGGAGAGACACCACTTGCCCCTCTGGACTGTCAGCAAAGCACCCCAACAACCAGTTAGCAAGGTGTACTGCGGTCAAAGGAGACCTGAGAAAACCAGGATGAGCAACTGGGGTCCTACTTGTCTGCTGTGGACAAATCTGCCCTGGACTGAGGGCATGGGGGTCCCCAGATCTGCTCTCCCAGGGTGTTACCTTGCCACCTGCAGCTGGCCCATTCACCCTGGTGTGCTCCTTCTGGCTCGAGGAGCAAGGCCAGTAATTCAGAGGTGCCAGGGGCTGCTGCAACTTTCCTCCTGGGGGCCAGACTGCCCCGAGGCAGCAGGGGAGGAGCAGTGTCCTAGGGAGAAGCCCCAAAGCTGTGCGGACCCTCTGGCACTGGGATGGGCAGTGAGCATGGCTGTTCCTGGCTTGGCTTTCCCACTCCCTATTTGGTTCCCACAGTTCCAGCTTGACTTGAGGGTAGGGGGAAAAAATTGCGATCTCTAGTACATTAGATAGAATTTCCTGACTGCCTCTGGCCTGGGACTTGGAGCCTTCACCCTACATGCCCCATGGGGAGCATACTGAGTCTCCCAGCACCACAGGGGTGGTACAGCATCACCACCTGGTCCCTGTGGGACAACTTGAAAACATGACAGCAAGAGAAAGGGGGAGCAGAAAGGGGCACACAACCAGCTTGGGGTTGGCCAGGAGGAGGAGAAGGATGACCCTGGTGGGCAGCGGAGCTGCAGGCAGCCGGGCCCATCCAATGAGAGCGCGATCGAGCAAAGGAAACTCGGGTAAAATTCTTATTGCCTTTATTCTGCCCATTGCCTCCCACAGTCCTGCGGCCAGCACACACCCACGCACGCATGCACACACTCACGCACACTCAGGCACACTGGGAGTCTCTCCCTCGGCTCGGAGGAACCGGGCTGCAGTGAATCCTCAGGGAAAGGTGAGTGAGTCTTTTGGCAGCAATCACAGCGTGTGTCAGGAGCGGGCAGCCGCGCTGGCGGCACCTGCTCCGTCTGCATAAAAGAGGAGGCTGGGGGAGCTGCGGCCCCCGGCGCAGCCCCCGGCGCAGCTCCGCTCTCCGGCCCCTCGGGGGGAGCGCGGCTGCCGTCGGTCCGGGGGTGGAGGGTCCCTGTGCAAACGTGCTGACGGCCTCGCTCTGCAGTCCAGAGCCGGCCAGGAGAACCAAGAGGGTAAGAGATGCGGAGCTGGGCACCTGGTCTCCCTCCCTCCCCTTTCTGCTCCCTCTTATCTTTTTTTAATATATCTCTTTTTTTTTTTCCTTTTTTTCATTTTTTTTGCCTAACTCCCTGCATAGTAAATTGGGTTCGGGTTCTGGCGTGCAAAGCCAAGAAAGGGAGCGAAGCCTTCCCTTCGGACACGTTCCAGTGCAGACCCTTGGGCAGAGGGCTTGCCAGGGCTGGAGGAGACGAGTGATTGTCTGGGGCTGCTAGCCCCAGCCCTGTCGCCGGCTTGGCCTCCCTCGGCTGCTTCTGTGTGGGGAACAGAGTTAGGGAAGGCTTCGGACATGTCTGATGGACTCAGCGGACGGGTCAACAGTCTGTGGCCTCGGGGAGGTGAGGGAAGTGAGGACTGGAGGGAAAACAGGGTGAAAAGAAATCCAAGAAGCAGAACAACTCTTCAAACCGATGAGCACCGAGACAGGGCAGGAAGTGGGATGTGCCATCTCTGTCCCATAATCCATCTTCAATATGAAGATGTGTTGCTGCCTCGCCGTTCCAGGAACGGGACAAAAAGCTGGGCTCCCTCTCAGCATGAGTGCCTTCGATCCAGGGAAGGGTGTCCTGTCCCATCCCGTCCCAGGCGACCGTCCGAGGCAGAGGAGCGCCATGTGGAGGGGAAAACAGGAAGCTGGGCTGCACCGCAAACTGAACCTGTTAGCAGGTTCCCTTGGTCCGTTCCAATGCAGAATCCCCTGTGGTCAAACCTGCACTGGGAGCGTCTGGTTCATCTGCAGCCTCATGTCCTGAATGCTGCTCAGGATCTTCTTCTGGTGCCCTGCTAGCGTCACCCCTATCCTCAGCAGGTCCCTGCAAGGAAAAGGTGAATACTCAGTCTCCAGCTGCCAGCAACATCAACACATGGCCCTGCCCCATAGGGGCAAGGGACCTATCCATAATTACAGCCCTTTGCCAAGTGCCAGTGCTCCCTCTAACACCACAGGGGACTGGATGGCGAATCCTACACCTGAACTCCCTTGGGATTGGATGCTGAATCTCAGTCCTTAGTTCAGCCCACCACCTGCTCAGGTGGGAAGAGGCGGCTGTCCGATAGGCAAATGACAGTGTGCAGCAGACCCAGCCCCAGTCTTCTCCCCCCTCCGCTCCAAGCAAGGACTTACTCCGCAGTCATCTGTGCCACCAGGTCAAAGGAGGCAAATCCAGCATTGACAAAGTTCTCCTTGTACCGTCCCATTTTGATGGCATCCAGCCAGTCTCCCACGGTGGTGAAGGTGGTGTAATCTGGGACAGTGCGGTCCAGGAGCGGTTGGGAGATGCTAAAGGGCAAGAGAGCCACAGGTCACAGGGAAGCAGGGGATAGAGATGCGTAACTGGAAGCAGGGGAGATTTCTTACCCCTGCCCTCCCACAGCTCTATTCCCAACCACTCCAGTGTTCCCCAGAACTGGGATAAGTCCCGGCTGAAAACAGCGATGTCACTAACCCAGACTGGACGCTGGCGATGACTTTCAGGCTGGCAGCATTGCGGATAAGCTTGTCCAGCGTGTTGACGATCTGTGCAAATTTGGGCCTAAGGTTGCGGTCCCGCACCCAGCAGTCCAGCATCAGCTGGTGCAGTGCAGTCGGGCAGTCCATGGGGGGTGGCAGGCGGTAATCCTGCTCCACGGCATTGATCACCTGCAGAGATATGCAGAGGCAGGTTGTGAGCCTCCTGGGCTCCCACAGGCAGCCTACAACTCCCAGTTTCCTACTCCCCAGAGAGCACTTACATCCTGGTTGGACATGTCCCAGTAAGGCCTCTCCCCGTAGGACATCACTTCCCACATAACGATGCCGTAGCTCCACACATCGCTGGCTGAAGTGAATTTGCGGTAGGCAATGGCCTCAGGGGCTGTCCATCTGATTGGGATCTTGCCCCCCTGCACGAATACACAAGTCCATGATTTAGTGCATACCTGAGGTGTCTCCCCCAGTCCCAGATTGGTGGATCCCTTCTGAGTGTCCCATACCAAGGAACTGGTGTAGGTGGGGTCAGCTGGGTCATCCTCCAGAAAGCGAGAGAGCCCAAAGTCAGACACTTTGCAGACCAAGTTGCTGTTGACCAGGATGTTGCGGGCAGCCAGATCCCGATGCACGTAGTTCATCTCCGAAAGGTACTTCATGCCAGCAGCAATGCCTCGCATCATTCCCACCAGCTGGATGACTGTGAACTGCCCATCATTCAACTGCCAGAGGAGAGATCAGAGAGGTTTGCAACACTTTGAACAGATTGAGGAAGGATCCCAATATGCTACCATCGCCTTCCAACTCCCTAGAGCCACCCCTCTTCTCCCACTCCATGAAGTCTGTGAAGAGCTTAACCCTGGGGACACCAACATGACAACGTAGAGACATGGGGAAGGGCTCGAAGCTGCTGCCCGCCATGCACTGCAGCCCCCAGCCCAGGGCAGGAGGGGATTGAAGCTCACCCGGAGGAAGGAGTCAAGCGCACAGTTCTCCATGAATTCTGTGATGATCATGACGGGGCGGCTCTTGGTCACCACACCCTCCAGGTGGATGATGTTGGGGTGGTCGAACTGGCCCATGATGCTGGCCTCACTCAGGAAGTCACGCCGCTGTCGCTCTGTGTAGCCCACCTTCAGCGTCTTGATGGCCACGAAGATCTCGCGGCGGCCAGGCAGCTTCAGGCGCCCACGGCACACCTCACCAAACTCCCCTGTGGTGGGGAAGGACAGAGGCGGGCAGCATGGTGAGCCACAGGACAGGGTGAGAGGCAAGAGTCTCAGCACCTGCTGTGCCCAGCCCCAGGACTTGCCTGCTCCAATGACCTCCTCAATTTTCACACAGGAGATGTCAATCTCTTTGGCAAATTCCCGGACAGCTTCGTTGGGATCTTCATAGGTGAAGGGGTCAATGTACACCTTCATCCCAGGGGTAACTGCAAGGGCAGAAATCATCACCAGGAGGATACAGCACGGGTGACAGATGCCAAGCCCCTTGGCTGTCTGTTAGCCCATCCCTTGCTGGCAAAGGCTACCCCTTTGCACAGGGCAGGAGTTGGGAGAGGGCAGGCAGAGTCCATTTGCTGGGCTCTCATACTCACCATATTGCTGCAGCTTCTCTGTGTACTCGGGGTCGGTGTTGTTGCGTTGCTTCCTGCCCAAAGGAGACGAGAGGAGGTGTTCAGTAACCATCCCTTTCCTGATGGGGCAAAGACATTCACTGCCAACTTCCAAATCCCAGCATAGACAGCCTATGCCAGAGTGCCTTCCCTCTGGCAGCCTGTGTGCAGAGCCATCCCTCCACCCGAGGTGCGATGGGAGATGGCCTATTTGTGCTGAGTGCATGGCAGGAGCCTGGACAGAGCCCAGCTCCTGCTGGAGATGCAGAGGCACAGTCCTCCCACAGGACCCCTGCTCTGGGACCCACATGTGGCTGGTCCAGTCCTTTACTCTGTGACTGGAGCTGCCAGAGCTCTGCCCACAGGTGAGGGGAAAAGCTGTGTGGCAGACATGAGCAACCCCCAAACCCAGCTCTGAAACTCTCTTCCCTGAAAAGCCAGTACCTGAAGCAGACGATAGCAATCACCACCACCACGATGACGAACACCAGCCCTGCAGTGGCTGAACCCACGATCAGAGGCAGCTCCTGGAAAGTCTTGCTGGTGGAACCTGATGGAGGGACAGGCAGGAATCAAAGTCAAGCTGGGAAAGGAGCACACATGGGAGGGCTGGGCGATGGAGGCAGCCTGGTGCTGGTACCTACCGCCCTCCGCAGTTGTCTGAAACTCCGTGGGGAGGCTGTAGCGGCCGTATCCTGCCACAGTGCGTGCCCGGACCTGCACCATGTACCGGGCATTGGCCTTCAGCCCGTCCAGCCGCACTGAGTTCTTCTGACTGGTGACTGTGTTGGCGATGCCATCACTCTGGCCTTGCTGTAAGGGAGACATGTAGGTGTCACCCCTGTGAAGCCACCCACTATGTGCTGGCTCCCAGGCACCATGTCTGCAGGGACCCCCTTTGCCATGGTGCTGAAGACCAACTAAAACGGCTGGAGGAGGGAAAGGGATGCTCCTGCTTTACCTTCTCCGAGTACTTGATCTCATAGTCAAGAATGATGCCGTTGGGTCTCTCTGGGGGAGTCCATGACAGTGTCATGCTGTTTCCGGTGCTGCTGTGTAGGTGCATTGTTGGCACGGCAGATGGGGCTAGGAAGGAGGGCAGGGGAGGAATAAGCCGCCTGTGCCAGGTTTCCCCCTCCACCATCCCACATCAGTGTAGGGGATGCTCTGCCTGGGACCTGCTTGGATAATCTTGGTAGAATGGCATGGAAAACTTTGAGACTGGCCTTCCCCAAATCTCCGTAAGGAGGTATTATCTCGACAGCAAGGGCAGCCTCAGAAATAGCACTAAGGTAATGCTTCAGCCCCCATGCCTAGCTGCCAACCGGTCTGGGGAAGGGTCCTGCCAGCCCAAACTGGGGGCTCCCTCCCCTCCTCCATTCACCAGGAGCTCTGTACTCCATCCCAGCAGCAAGATGCGTGAAATCAGATCAGAGCGCAGTGGCTGGAGATTACCAGCACGCTGGAGTGGGGCCAGAGCAGGAGGAAGGAGGGAATGGCAGTGCACTTGGCTGCCTGAGAAGGTTTGGGCTGGTGCTGAGCCTTCCCAGGCACACAGGAGAGATCTTATTTCCTTCCTCCTCCCTTCACAGCAGGCACAGCATCTCTGGGGTAGGTCTAGCAGATCCAGAGCTCTCTGGAGCACCTGCCAGCCCTACTCTTCTCCACTTGCATGCATTCTGATCTCATCTCCTCTAGGGACATGCTTTAAACAGAGAGGACAGTTTACCCAGGGGATTAGATGCAGGCCCAGAGAACCAGTTAGGCAGCACCACAAAGGACTGCAGCCTCCCATGCTGTCAGAAAGAAATCTCTGCTCCACTCTGCTCTGTGGAGGAGATCCAGCCCCTGCTCCGTGGTGGCTCCACTGACCTGCCTGGTTGGTGGTGATGTTGACAGAGGCAAAATGGGGAGGGTAGGGACTCTTGTTGGAGATGCCATTTACAGCCTGGATCTCGAAGGTGTACTGGGTGTGGGCCATCAGGTTGCTGATGTAGATGCGTCGCTCTGTGAGGCCGAGCTGGCGCGGCACGAACTCCACGTTGTCGTTGCAGCGGGTGCACAGGCGCCGCTCCACACTGCACTTCTTGCAGATGACGTTGTAGAGCAGGTCATCCCGCCCACCTGTGTCCTGCGGCTCGCTCCACTCCAGCACCAGCGATGTCTCATTCACGTTGGAGATGACATTGCGGGGGGCTGAAGGGATGCCTGCAGTGGAAATGTGAGGGTCAGGGATGGTATGTGTTCATGTCCAGCTCACCCCTGGCACGGCCACAGCACCACCCCAGACACGGACTCCCATCACCTCCACAGCTTCCCTTGCCTCCCCCTCCTTGCCCAGGGCAGGACTCACTGGTGCAGGCACTGTCTGCAGGGTCTGTGTCTGCCCGGAAAAAGCCATTTCGACAAGTGCAGACCATTGCTGCTCCAGAGGTGGTCCGGCTGTTGGGAGGGCAGGGAGAGCAGGGACCTTCCCCCTGCTTAGACTTGAAGGTTCCTGGGCCACACGCTGGAGGAATAAAAACCAGACCTGAGTTATAAGGTGAACCTGGAAAACATTCACTGCTCCCACCATAGCTGGGCAGACCCTTTCTCACTGCCCTGCCAAATCTTTGATCAGTGGCTTGAAGACCTCAGGCCTGCTACGAGCCTTTCCACTGCCATCAGCCATGCCCAGGGGTGCTCCTGGCTGGGCAGAGTGGGAAGAGGGGGCTCCTGGAAGCGCCAGACAGCCCAGGCACAGCTCTGCCAGGAAATGCTGTGCTACAGCAGCAGGTCTGATGTAATCAAAGGTGGGAAGAGTTGGTCACCACCAGCAATATGGGGGGCAGGGCAGGTCAATCCAGGAGGTCCATTCATCAATTTTGCTTCTTTGCTGCCCTTCCCAAGGGTTTTACCACGCTCCCTTCTGTGGAGAAAGGCCATGCTGGTTTCCAGGACAGGCCAACCTTCATAGTGCCAGATCCATCATCTAGGGAAATAAGGCTGGGGAGGAAAGAATTCCTCAGCCCTGTCTGCAGCAGCCCTGCAAGAGGCCTCCACCACCCAAAATCAGCCACTCAGTCCCAAACCTTCCGCCTCAGGCTCTTCAGCCACTTCTCAGTCCCAGGGCGGTGGCACCTCACGAGGTCAGCTCAAGTGGAGCACTGAGTGAGATGAAAACATTCCTGCAGGTCCTTGGCTAAAGAGCTGCTTCAGCATCACTGCCACCTCCCTCCTCCACTTCCGATCAGGGTCCTTCAAGGAGCCGCATGTCCTGGGATATGGCCCGATTGGCACCACAAGGTGTTTATTTGTAATGAGGGGCACGTGAAAGGATTAACAGCACTTGAGCTGAGGAGCAGAGCAGCCTCGAGAACCAGATCCACACCTCAAAATAGCCCAATTTAACACAGTGCTGCCCAAGGAAGTGGATTCTGTGCTCTGTGTTTGCAGCCAGATGAGATGAGAGAACCACTGGCGCCAGCTCTGCTACAGCATCACTCTGTTTGCCACAGCTGGGGCAGCATCAGCACCGATGGCCCCGAAGGAGGGCACGTCCTCCTCACTCCAACAGGTTAGGGAAGCTCTGAGGGCACATAACCCTCCCACCTCCCACGCCTGACACACATCATCCTGAAAACAGGGGGAGGTTTCCTCGTGCTTCACCAGGCTGTGGCAAGCGGAAGTTTCCTGCTGTGAGGCATCTCCTGACACCCTCCATGGAAGTTTTCCGTCTGCTTGCAGCCCCACATGGGGTGTGGAGTGCTGTGAGTCACACGTTGCTGGGCCGGCCCCGCAGGGACCTGCAAACAGCTCTTGGTGCTGCCCTGGGCCCCTGGTTTGTCCAGGCACCGGGCAGTAGCAACCCCAAGGGAGAAGCCCCGCTCCAGCGCCGTGCTGCTGGCCAGGGGCACATGAGAGCAGCCCCTCATAGAGATGAAGGCCTGCTCTCCAGCCCCACTGCCAGGATGGGTGTCAGGAGCTGCTTCCTGCTCCCAGCGTGTGAGCCTTCTGCCAAGAAGACTCTTCTTTGGTTAAAACAGGACCGACTACATGGATCGACTGACTCCAGCTCCTTGACCTGAGTTCACCCAGCCTCTGGGTCTTCCCTTTGGAAATGAAAGCTTAGCCCATTCTGACTGTGCAGGCTGGAGGGCAAAGGAGTGTGCAGATCTGCTCCCTGGTGAGCAATAGGAGGCCAGCAGGTCCAGGGCTTCTGTCTCCCCAGCCTACAACACCCAGGCCACCAGAAAATGTGTGTTTACGTGGACAGCAGAGGCCCAGAGGTCGCAGAACATCCTCAGCACAGGCAGACCCACCCCAGCTGGAGTCCTGGGCGGTTCAAACTGGGTGGATGCAGATTCACACATAAGGAGCCAGATTGTTGAGGAATGAGATGGCTGAAACCTCTTGGACAGGAACGCTCTGGGCTCAGAAAGCTGCCAAACATGCTTTGGTTGTGGAGAGGAGCCCAGATCCATCAGGGACAAAGCCCCCTAAATGGGCTTGTGGTGGGGAGAGTGAAGCCGGAGCAACCAGAGCTTGCGTGAAGCTGACAGCCCAAGCATGGCATGGCAGGCAAGGACAGCCAGGTGCTTGCAAAGGATGCAGGAGGGATGAGGGCACTTGGCCTCCTGCACACAAAGTGCCAGCCGGTGCCCAGTGGGTTACAGGCACGGAGGCCATAGTGGCCTCCCAGACACAGGAGGAAGGAACAGGCAAACCTGTCCTTTGGCAGTTGCCTGTCACTGCAAAGTAGTGCCCAGTGGAGGCACAAGGGATGAAGACTATTTCTTTTCCACCCTGGCAGGAGGGTGGATGAGCCATGAACCAGGCCTGTTAAGAAGGGGAAGAGCAGCAGAGGAACCGAGGCCCAGATGCACTCCAGTGTTTAAGTTTCCAACTCTGCTTAATAAATCAGAGCATAAAGACCTCAGTGGCAGCATGACAGCTCTCAGCCGCCACATTTGAAGGCTGTAACTGAGCTGAAAGCTGATCCCAGGTCCCTGGTGGATAAGCCGCTGTGTCATCTCTTCTCTGCAAGAAACTGCCTGTACAACAACCACTGTCTTGGCCAGCATGCTGCGGAATGAGCCTGGGAGCTCTGGAGTGGGAACATGACTCCATCCAGCCGGAGCTGGGAAGCCAGGCTCCCCTCTCCCTACTGAGAGCTTTGCATAAGCACTTTTCCTGCTGAAGTGTCCTCAAATCAAATAACAACTCTGAACCTCTGCACACAGATCACATCTCCTGGTGCTGTGTTGCGGTCACCTCTGGGGAGAACATGACAGTCAGTGACAGCCACAGGATAACAGGTCAGAGAACCAAAGCGGAGCTCCCCGGTCTGAAGAGGAGCTGCTGGTTTGATGGGAGAGAGAGGCAGTCTGGCCTGACAGTGGGGATCAGCCACAGAGGGAATTTGTGTGGGGTGTGGGAGGGAGGGAGGGAGGAGGACAGTAACAGAGCCCTGCTGTGAAGCTGCCCCTGCACCCCCTATGGGGCATCACACACCCAGCATGGCAAACGCGGCCATTCGGCTGCTTCTGGCAGCCCCTCCAGGATTTTCATCAGCTGCCCACCCCCAGGGCTTGATCTTGTCTCAAAGAGCTGCAGCACAGAGCTGGGGGAAGAGGAGGGTACTATTCCCAAATACAATCCCCACCCTGGTGAATAAAGTTCAAAGAAGGGAGCTGAAAAAAACACTGAAATAAAACCCTTCTGGCAGCAGCAGAGAACAGTGACTCATCCCGCAGGCAGCCTCGATTATTGCATGGGATGCAGGCAAGCATCAACGAACCACGTGTGCATCCCCAAAACTTTGGGGTCCCCTCCCTTGGGAAAGGCAGGGATAGCTGTGACACACTGGGAAACACCAGCTCCAAACTACCATGGTTCGGGTTTTGACTGCTTTCCCAGTCATACTACACTATTTCAGCATCTTTTCAGCTATTTCTCTCCCTGTAGGAGTGAAGCAGAACGCCTTGCCTGAGCCTAGATAAATTAAACTGATCATATCCCTTTGCCCATCAACCCTGTAATTTCTTTAGAGGCATCAGTCAGGTTTACTCAGGACGATCTGTGCTTTATGGACCTGCACAGCTCACTCTCTTCCCGTTGTTGTAAGTGGCTACAGATGGAGCAGAGCAGTGGAAGCAACAGCCTGGCTATAGCCGAGGCGGTAACTCTGTTTTTAAGTCTCTCTTAAAAGGCAGTTATTTAAAAAAAAAGTAAAATAATCACCCTTTGGGTGAAAATATTTCACACTAGCACAGTTCAAAAGTGAATGGAGTAAATCTGAAGAGAGAGAAGGGAAAGAGCCCTTGGGGGTTTGAAGTGGCATCCAAAGAACAGGCAGGAAAACAATTTTTTTCTTTTTTTTTTAAGAAGAGAAAAAAAAAATTCAATAAGCAAAGCTGCCTCTTGAGCCACAGTGGGTCACAGGCAGGACGGCAGGGGCAGATTTCCTCGACTGTGTTACAAGTAACCCATTGTGGAGCTGCCTGGCTGTAAACCGGCAGCTCTCCCTGCCTTCCCTGCTGCTGCCTTTGATCTGGAAGCCTGGGCAATTAATCCCAGGCAGTTTCACTTCCTGGGTTTCATGCAGCAAGCCCATGTTGCAATGCAAAGCTGCAAACAGTTGGCAAGTGCAATGCTTGCTTGGCGATTTTTTTTTTCTTTAATTCAGGGTGATGTTTTCATTAGTCACTGATTGCAAGGGAAATTTATTTTTGCAAAAATTCTGATTTTGGCCCCAGCCTGACCTGCACTCACCTACTGATTATGCCCAAATGTTCAGTGCCTGGTGCCATGAGAAAAGGGACATCAAAAAGACTGAGAAATGGCTCTCAGGAAGGTGTGGTGTCACGCTGGATGCTGTCACCTCCGGTGCTCTTATGGTTTGGGTATCCACGGACTCTACCACACAGACTCAGCCCCCTCCCAAGTGTGGTGCAGGCTCTGGGGGCACTGTGGCCCTCCTCCAGGGTGCCCCCATGAGCAGAGGGCCATGCAAGGAGGGGGCTCACAGCTCACCCTGGCAGAGCAGCCTTTCTGTCTTTATGCGACGCCAGCAACACAGGGGTTGCAAATCCCAACAAATTTCATCATGAAGCACATGCCCAGGAGCCCCTTGACACCAAATCCCCTGAACAGTTTGGGTGCCTCCTAACCAAAAGGAGAATGCATGGGGCTGGGAGAAAGGCTGATCCCCAGGGGCTGCAGGGCTTGGGGTGCGAATGCAGTGCACCCCAGTCTGTGGAGGCATGTGGGAGCCTTTGCCCCCCTCCCCGGCCAGCAGCTCCACCTTGTCCTCCAAGAGCTGCCTTTGCAGCTCTGCGTGGCAGGGAGCGTATGGGAAGCGGCGCAACCCCCAGAAGAGTCGTGTGCTAATTAAATAAAGATAATGAGGCTGCGAATGAGATGCCAAATCAATGCTGTGGCAACTCAGGAGTAGAGCGCCAGGTACCAGCCTGGCGTATCGCCTTACAAAGCATGCCAAAGAAACTGTCTTCAGTCGGGCAGGATGAGCCCTCTGCTCCCAAGGGATCGGGATACAAGCTGCATTGTAACAGGTCTGAATGCGAGCTCTAATCTTGGCTCTGGATGGAGATAAAGAGGAGGAGGAGGAGATCTTCAAAGGCCACTGAAAGTCTGGGGAAAGGGGGAGATTTACAACAGGGCTTATCCCATCTAAGCAGTAACTGGGTATTGTTATTTATTAAAATGCCATCTGGCACTCTGGAGTGCGGCTCGCCGTGTGGCGAAGCCTCAGTGGGCTCCCTGGTGCGGGAGTGACGAAAGCTCAGCTCTGGGGGGCTGCATCAACACTGCTCCCCATGACACAGGTGCTTGGGAGACTTCTTGGTGGTGCTGGACTGTCAAAATGGGGTAAGGGAACATCCAGCCAAGGGGAGAAAAAGAGCTGCAGCTCCAGCTTCTCCCAGCCCTTCTTCAGCTGTTTCCACTTAAAACACACGATCATATGGCGGAAAATCTGATCCTACAAGCACAGTGCAACTTTCCCAGAGAAACGTGAGGACACTGCCGCTTCTGCCCAGTGAGAAGGCAGGCTGCCGGATGGAGACATGCCCATGGCCCAGCGTGGCTTCCCTGCCTGCTGCAGCAGAAGCTGGGGCTTGGTGGGAAATCAAAGGCGCTGGGAAAGCCACCACATGAGGGTCTGTACAGCTTGGGGGATGTGGAGACAGGACCTTGCCCTGGGCTTCAGTGATGCCTTGAGCTTAATCTGAGGAGCTCGCAGTCCTGCCTTGGGATGCCTCTGCTCAGCACAGTCCAAGTGCTGGCTGGAAACGGTGTCACCTTGTGCCCAAACCCCACTCTCCTCACTGCTGGGAAAGAGCCAACATCGTGTATGGTGTAAGATCTCCCATTCCAAGCAGGAAGGAAAGCAGCTCCCCAGGAGCACAGACCTCAGTGCACAGTTTTAAGTATGGATGCATGCCTGGCACTGGTGTCCATCTGCCCCAGGAAGAGGCAGATTGGCTGCCACGAGACTGATGCAGGGGCTGTGGCACTGAAGTCAGGGCTGTGCTGGCACTGCTGGTGCTGGAGGCTCTGGATTCCCGGCAGAGCTGCGGCCCTGTGGAGACTGAGCTCTCCCTAACTAGTCACAGCAGTGTAGCTGACAGCCACACTGCTTCCAAGGCCAATGGAGAGGCCAGCCCAGCCTGAGCCCCACGTCATGGGCCATCCTAAATCACATGGCCCCTGCCAAAAGCAGAGGGCCGGCGCCAAACATCCCGTCATTGGCGAGCACAAGGCATCCAGTGCTGGGGGCCCAGCCAGCAGCCCACTCCCTGTGCAATGCCTGCAGCCAAGGGGAATGGCAACCTTTCTGCCCTAAATCCCGGCCACCCCAGGGCAGGGTCCTGCCTGACAGAGACAGTTCCAAGAAAAATGTCACCCCAAGGGAGTGCAACATTCATCCAGACAGATTTTTCCTTATCAACACACCCGAACTGGGGTTAAACAGCAACACCAAAGCTATCGTGGGAGAGCATGGCAGCTGCAGGACCCATGCAGAGCTATCCCTCTGCCAGGGTGGCTCTCCACTCCCAGTATCTCCATGTGCAGGATATGCTCCCTTCCAGCAAGAGCAGGGAGCTTCAAATCCCCTGCCTTCCTGCTGCTCCCCTCAATCCCTGCTGCAAGCTTTCAGTGCTGGCAGGGGGAGCATTTATCAGCATAGCTTCTCCCCCAGCGGAGCCCTGCTCACCACCAGGGCTTCTGAGTGCCTTCACACAATCAGCGTGAAATCACATTTGCCAAGAACAATCACTCACCCCAGCCACAAGCACTGCAGGAGGGAAAGAGGGAAGATGCTGGATACAGCAGCAGGGGTGAGAGAGATTTTGGTAATGCTCAAGGGCTGAATTGTGCCGGATCCCTGCTGAGGACTATGCCTTGAGCCACAGCTCTGTGCAAGGAGATGCATCCCACAGAGAGTAGCACTGGTGGTTGCTCACCAGTGTGTCCCAGCAGACACTGCATGAATCCAGCCCATGGAAGCTTTAAGGCTTCTGAGTCAAACTGCAGACCAGTCCTCTGAGATACCACCCTGCCCCCTCCTCAGGAAAAAGCCTCCAAGACCAGACTGAGCTCAACACAAAACCACCTCCTTCACATCAACGCACCCATGATCATGATCACTCTGCCATGCACATACCTTGGCACTGGGTATCCTTCATAGTGGGCTCATATCCAGCAGCACATGTACAGGCTCCCACAGGTACCATCCACTCGCCGTCGCCGTTGCAGTACAGCTTTAGGGGCACAGACACCTCCACTGCGTTGGGGATGCAGGTGCCTGGTGCAATGACCAGGGAAGTGGGCTCAGCCCCCGTTAAAGTCTCCGGGAAGACAGCAAAGCCAGCAATGGTGTTAGAGCATTTCTTGTAGAAAGCTCGGACAGAGATGAGGGACATGCAAGCTCCCAGGTCTTGGAAGGCGAGGTAAAAACCATTCTTGGAGAGAGGGCCAAAGCTGCGCACCTTGGTGTTCACACGACCAGACTCCAGCTTGGAGAAGCTCTCGTCTGGGGCAATTGTATCCACTTTGATATAGGGGTTCTCCATCCAGAAAGGGCTGTTTGCAGAGGCAGAATCCGTATCTGACTCATAATAGAAGAGGTTGAAGGTCTCTTTGCAGGAGCCAGGGATGTTGGGGATGCTGTTGCAGTCCCGCACAGTGAACTTCAGCTCCACATAGACGCGCTGGACATCTTGGCGCTGGATGAATTTGGTACGAAGCCAGTTGTTCTGGTTGGCCTCCCGTACGTTGCAGACCTGGTACGTGCGAATAGGGTTCATGGCCTCATCGTAACCACTGACTTCTTCCCACTGTGATCAAGAGGGAAAAGGTTACATCCGCAGCCAGGGACATCAGCGCCATGGACACATCACAAATGGTGCAGGGTGTGGGGGGACAGGCAACAGTCAACAGGGAAGAGAAACAGCTGCACCTCCACCTGTCACAACTCTCCTGGTCATCAAGGTGACTAAGAGCAACCCAGGTTACGGACCATGGCACTCCCACTCCACTGGCACAGAGTCAGGAGGAGATGGCTTCATGAGGCCAGGATAAGCACGGGAGGGAAGGAGAAAGATGCAGCCAGCTTCACAAAGGCACTGGTGAGCAACCATGATTCCCATGGGGCCAGGGCCAGCTTTGGCCTTTGGAGGTCAGGACCAGGGCTGGCTCCAAACTTACCCCTGTCTCCGGATGAGTTGTCCATGCCAATTCAGAGGTCACCCACTTTGTGTCCATCAGGGTCTCTGGAGAGAAAGGAAGGAGAGAAAGAAGTAATTGGAAATGAAGGCCAAGATTAGAGGGGAAAAAAACCAGGAGGAGTGGGGGAGAGCAGAGCTGAGCCTGACATTTCTGTGGAAAACAGCAACTTGGGGGGTGAGACATGGTGGGAGGAGGGGGGAGCGGCGCAGACAGACTCCAGATTTCTCTTCTCCTGTCAAGAGAACAGGAAGAGCGAGGCGTCCCCGGAGAGCTGTGCCGGAGCAGGCAAGCAGCAGGACGAGGAGCTGGCCAGGTGGCGAGGGGGAGATGGGGACAGGCTGCCATCCCCAGCCACCAGCACAGCCAAACGTGCTCCCTGGCCAGTGCAGGGGGTGCCAAAGGAGGAAGACTGGGCACCCCCGTCCGCACCCTCCCCTTCTGCTTTGGCAGGGCGCGTATTTACTGTGGCTGGGGTTGAAAGGGCCTGTTCCCATGACAGGGTGGTGCGGGCCAGGCAGGTTTATCCAGAGGAGGAGGGACTGGCAGGCTGCTCTCCCAGAGACGCCCCACATCACTCATTTTACAAGAGGGGAGAAGAATTTGACCGTCTGGCCAACATTCCTGGAGCAGACTACAAGACAAACCACCCCGGCAGCATTCCCCAAAGAGCCCCAGCCCCAGCCTTGGGGGAGCGAGACGCTTGTCTGGGAAGAGCTGCAATTGCAGGCAGCTGTCGCTAATCCCAGGCAGAGCCGCATGGCTCCGCGCGAGCACCACGCGCAAAAACTGGGAATGAAACGCAAAGAAAGCACAGTGACGTGCTTAGGGGCCAGTGGCCCCTCTGTGTGAGCTGCTGGTCCTGTGAGACCCACTCCAGACACGGCCCTTAGGCTGTTTGGAGGGGAGCAGGCACCATGGGGTCCTCTGGACCCTCTTCCGTCTAGGGGGGTTTTAGCGGAAGGGGGATGCAAATGCCTGGAGATCCTCGTGTGCTCAAGGGGGCTTTGCTGCCTGCACCGAGCAGGACCCAGGACCAGTGTCAAAACACCTTCCAGATGAGGGCATCCCCCTCCCCGACCGCAGGCATGGCCCCATCCCAAACCCCGTGTAGCTCCCCAAGGGCTGCCCATCCATTTGTCCACTTCTCAGCCCACCCAGGGCTGAGATGAGGGGCAGGGAGCCATGGCTCTTCTCAAGCCAGCAGTGGGCTAGGAACTGCTCACTCTCACCAGCTGAGGCACGAGGACATGCCAAGAGAGCTCAGCTGTGCCAGCACCACTGCTCAGCCCCACAGTAAGAGGCAGTTTCAGCTTCTTTCCTTCCACCCCAGGAAAACCCCAGGCTGACCTGGCCGGGGAGGAAGTGTGGAGGAGGAAGGAAGCATTCACGCATCACAGGGTTTCGAATGAAGCCTGACTGGAGGTAAACACCTTCCTCCCGCATCCCACCCCAGGGAGACCCACCAGCAGCTCCCAAGCCAGCACCCACAGACAGGCTGAGGGTACAGGCTGTGGGTGCCACCGCAGCACAGATAAACAAGCACATTTGGGGACATGTGGGCTCTCTGACCTGTCTTGTGGCTTGCCAGGTTCCCAGCTGGGCCAGTGAGCCAGCTTCTCACCCAGGCTATTTGCCTGGAGCAAACACATAGTCCCACTGTGAGCTGGTGGCACTAGCCATGGACACGGCACTGGGGACAGAGAGAGGAAAACCTCTCATGGTGCCAGCTCCCCATCAGGAGAGGTGCAGAGGGGCAGCATCTACAACAGACACCAGTGCACAGATGGTTACGGGGCAGTGGTTATTTGCTGTTTCTCAAGAACACAAACTAGGGGCATCTGGTAAAAACAAAGGGAGAAAAGGAAGAAGCCCTGTGCCAAGCAGGTAATGTCGGAAGGTTGGGACACAGGATGGGCAGAATGGGGCTGGGCATCCACAAAGCATGCTCTGCTTGGTCCCATGGCACTACCTGCCCAGGGGACACAGCAAGCCATCCCTCTCCCTTCCCATTTCCCACACCATCACTGACTGAACCCCGACAGGAGCCCAAGTGTGGCTCTGCATGGCCACAAGACCACTGGAGACACTGCTGAGCTTCCCAGACCCGTGCATAGGGGGGCTGCAGGCGGGCAGGGCCAGATGACGGGGGAGCAGGTTCCAGAGACGGGCTGCCCACACCTCTCCAAGGGACAGGCCCCACGCTGGCTGCCCTAATAAGGGCACAGTGGTGCTGTGAGGGCCCAGACACGCCGTGCCGGCGGCAAGCAGAGCCAAGCGTGTGCTCGGTGCTCATAGTGCAGGGCTGCCAACTCCCTGTGTGGATACTCTGTGCAGGTCCAGCCAGTGCAAGGCCCTGCTGCCGGCATGGCCAGCTGGGAGCTGTTTCTGCAGTAGGAATGGGGAAGGGATGCCCTGCATGCTCAGGGCTGGGGCTGCTGATGGATGAGTGGCTGTGGTGGTGAGTCAGGCTGGGGAGATGGGGATCTGGGTGGCAGGGTGTGCCTGCAAGCAGAGAGACACAAGGATGCTGTGGCAAGCCACAGCACAGCTTGGACTGACCAGATCATGGCGGGTGTTTGCTTCCCAAACCTGTCCAGGGAATGCGGGAACTCTCCTGCACAGCAGAAGGCCCCATGTAGGAAGCCCTTGCCACAGCAGTTGTCCCCTCTGGCAGCATCCTTCCCCTCAAGCGTTGGCCATGGGCAGAACCTCAGCTTGGACAGGAGCTCGCTGCCTGCATCCTAATTTGGCAGCATCTGCCATCTGACCAGCAGAGGAGACATAAAACTGACAGAGCCAAGCTGGCTGCTGGTGTGAGAGCCACGTAAACCACACAGAAAGAGAGCGGGGAGGGGAAATAATAAAATTAAAAAAAAAAAAAAAATCACTAAGCAACTCAGCTAAAGGAAACAGGCTGAGCACAGAGGGCAGAAGGGGCTTCCTGCAGCCACGGGAGTGACCCAGGTGGGGTCAGTGGAGCCTCCCAGACCCTCGCAGACTGCCACTGTGAAGGTCGCGGGTGGAAGACTCTGCGGGCTTCTGTGCTGCGTGGTTCAGGGGCTGGTGGCACGTGCTGAGCTGAGCCACAGAAACTGCTCTCTGTTGTTAAATGTGCCACAGAACTCTCACAGTGGCCCGGCCCTGAACCTGGTCCTCTCTCCCAAAAACGCTGGGGCACACCAAGCACTGGCCCTCCATGAAAAGGAATGTGAAAACGTCCAGGGCTGGGGAGCCCAAGCACTGAGTTTCAGTGGTTCAGGAGCAACTAGCTGCTCTCTCTCTCCAGTGCATGGTGTCAAAGCTGGGCTGAGAGGTGTCACCAGTGATTTCCCAGCGTGGTTCACGTTTGCAGGTGCTGTGGAGGGACGAGAATGGCATCAGGGCTGGCTGAACACTGAGTCAAAGCCACTTCAATCCTGCACACCACAGCAAGAGCCTGGTCCCATTAGTCAACGGGAAATTGGCTCCCAATTTCACCAGCTTGGGGAAGTCACCCTAAGGCTTGCTTTATCACTGTCTGCAGCGCTGGGAGTTGTCCTCTCCTTACCTTAAGCTGGGCAAAAGCAAGGGATGGAGCAGAAGCCTCGCTATGCTCAGCAAGTACAGCCAGCCATGGTTGACTCCACATAGAAGCAAGAGTTCCATGGCAGAGTGGGATCCCAGGACAAGCAAAGATTCTTACTCCTTGGACAGGGCAGTGAGCATCATTCTGGCTACCTCCTGCCTGCCCTACAAGTCTCCTCACAAGTACACTCCAAGCTGCAAAGATGAAGCATCCCCTACCAGCAAGCCTCCCATCACCTCCACAGAGTCCCCAGCAGTTCACTAGGTGTTTGAAGCCCTGGCAAGGACCCATCTGGAGCCAGGGACCTCTTTCTCCCGGTGCTGAGGCTCAGGAATGCAGCACGCATGGTCTGAGGCCAGCAAAAACGTTTGAACTCCCCCTTTAAGAGGCCCAGAGAGCCCGTCTCGCACTGTTGAGCGGCAGACGTGCGCGGCAGTGATGGCTGAGCCAGAAAAGGGGGGGAAATATCAAAATTCTTTCAAGATGAAGCCACTGGGGAAGACTCAATCGTCTCCACCAATAAACTCCACTTTGAATGCTCTCTCCTTTGAATATGTGGACTGATGGCTTTTATCAGAATATGCTGGCAATGCAGGATGCCAGCCCCGATGAGGAGAAGGCAGCTCATGCAAGTCCAGAGCATCCTGGAAGAAGGCAAGGGAGAAAAGTTAGTAAAGACGCCCACACAGCCTTGCTGTAAACAAAGGAACCTGTTCTGCAACGTGCCCATGCTCTCTGAGAGCTACGCACACCATGGCACCATATCTGCAGGAGCTCAGTGTGGGGCAAGTGGCCTAGACTGGCCTTATGTGGCCACTCGCCTCACGCTGAGCTCCTGCAGACACCATCAACAGCTGGGCCATTTGCCCCAGGACATGGCTTGGCTTCCACCATGGTAACTGCTAACAGTGGTGCCTGATGTCTCTTCCCCTCACTGCCATGCTTTTCTCCTCTGGAAGGAAAACTTGCATGTTCAGAAACGCACTTTAAATCTTGGAGACTGCCTGCTAGTCAAAAACCCACCAAAACCAGCATCTTTCTGCATATTTTAATTTCCTTCTCCGTTTTGAAGATAATTATGGCAGGAGCGAGTGGCCTTGCGTGCTCCCCATTCAAGCACCTATCGCTACAATTAATCCCAGCACCATTCTGAGCAGCGGCACAAAGGGCCTTTGGTGTAAGGTCCTTTATCTGGGAACAAAGAGCTGCCTGTGGGAGAGAACCTGAGGTTGCACTTTTCCCGCTGACAAGCGTTCGGTACACAAAAGCTGAGCCACAGGAGCGCCCTGTGAGCGCGTCAGGTCTGGGAGACCCTGCAACACGTTTTCTTGAAGCATGTGGCTCACCCAGATCCCTCTTCCTCCAGGAGGGTCCTGTCCCCTCTGACCCCAGCTAAACCCTGTAGTCATCCTCCTCTCAGACAGGGGACGTCCCTGCTCCAAGGCTGCACTGAGGAAGCTCTCCCGTCCCGCTCAGCCCACGTGCTCCATGGATGGAGCACACCACAGATAGCAGCTTTGGAGCGCAAGAGGTGGTGTGCTGGGAGGTTTTGGCACTTGGCCGGCCCTTGTGCCGGAGCAGCACTGCAGGGAGGAGAGGCTCTTTCTGATGCAGTCAAGAGCCATGAGAGCAGGGAGGAAGGCTGCAGTGAGGGTGGGAAGCAGCATGCAGGGCACCAGCAGGGATCCTCAGCAGGTAGGGGGTACCCATGGTGGAGGTGCCAGGCATGGGGTTTGGGAGCCTGGGGAACATTCCAGCAGGCACTGTCTGCCAGTTCTCTCTGCAGGGAAGGGGCTGGCAGCACTGCCATCATGCTGCACAGCTCACATGCCCTCATCCTCCCACAGGAAACCCACGTCTTCTGGGGACACCCTGCACACTGGTCTACCCAAGTGCCCAGCACAAGGCCAAGGGGCTGTGCTGGTCCCACCCTTGCCCTCCCCGCCTGTCAGGCTGGGCAGGCCAGGCAGTGCAGCTCAGCCCAAGGGAAGGGCTGGAGCACTCCCTATCACCGCCCACGCTGGGAACCTGTCCTTATGCCGAGTAGGGCGCCTGCTGCTCCCCAGTGCCGAGAGGGAAGACGCAAGGCTGCCATGGGAGCTGGCCCCCCACCCCATCCATCTCCAGGGGTGCACAGGGGCTCTGACTGCCCATACCCACCAACGCGCACTTGCCCCAGGACTGAGGAAAGCCAGAGACTTGTCAATGAACTGGGAACAAAGGGAAGAGAGGAGGAGAAGAAAGAAAAAAAGGTGCCTGTATCACAGCTGTGGCCCTTCATGCCAAGGGCGTTTGGCCCATCATCAAAGGGGATCGGATTTGCTGAGGCAAATGATGACACATCCACTTCAAGCGGGGCAGGTTCTGCCTGCTGCTGGAGGCAAGCCACTGGAGTGAAGAAGTACTGTGGGCACTTAATAATAGACTCATTATTTCTGCATTATGGCAGAGCCCAGAGGCCCCAACTGAGATTAAGGCCCCTCTGTGCACACAGGGCGCATGTACACACCAAGGCAGACAGTCCCTGCCCAGAGAGCCCAGCCAGGGGTGGGCAGCACTGCCAGTCCTGGCATCATTCATCACTGCTGGTTCCAGCCCAGCCAGCACCATGGTAAGCTCACTGCAGGGCCTAAAACTCCGATTCCAAGGATGCTCCAAGGATGCATCCTTCATTTCCCAATCCCACACCTACACTAGGATATTAACCTCAAGCCAGGAGACGGTCCCATGGCTCTGAGCCACTGGCCTACTGCATCTCTCTCACAGTCCTCCCCATCTGATCCCAATACCCTGCACCTTCTGCATTGGCCAGATCCAGCTCCCAGATGACTGGGAGCTGCCTGGCATGTGGGGTGGAGTGGGACAGGAATTCTCCCTCCATCCAGCCCTGCCTTGTCGCTGACCCACCATCCGCTAGCTGGCTGAAGAGGGTTTTCCGGCCACGTGCTCCTCACTACGAGCTGTCTTCTGATGGCTGCGAGACAGACTGAAGCATGTGAGAGAAGACAGGTGCCAGCTCTGCAAAAGGCAGATCAAGTGGCAGTGGCTGGGATGTGGGGAGGGATGGGTGCTCCTTTCCACCTGGTCATGCACTGGATCAAGGCAGGAAGGGCTGATTTCTGCCATTTTACAAGCAGGGCCATGCCAAGATGGGCTCCAGCACCCACCAGCACAACACTGCGTGCCCAACCCCCCTCCAAAAAATGGCACTCAGAGCCTGGGACTTTTGCAGGACAGCGGCTTCCACCCTCCAGCTGCATGCCAATGACATGTGTAGCCCGCTGCCCAAAGCCTGCCAGGTTCCGCTGCCAGGCCCTGGTCCTGCAGAAAGGCTGTACCGATGCTGGGAGAAGACGGGAGCCAGCTGCCTGAGCCCAGCCCTGCACTGCAATTACTGTTCTATTAATACCACGGGGATTTCGGATGTCAGAGCCCAGCATGCTATGCCAGTGTCAGCATGGCCAAGGAAGAACTGCCATCCCTGCCCATGTGGTGGATGCACCCTGGTACTCGCTGCTTCAGTTTGTCCAGGACAAAAAGATGCTTCTGCTGTGCCAAGCTGTGTGCAAAGGGGAATGGACAGATCCCACAGACAGCCTCTCATCCTTGCCTGCTGCCAAACTGCCCACTTGGGACAGGAACGTCCCTGCCTGGCCCAGGGGAAGCGGCTGCCCTCTGCAGATCCCTGCCATAGGGACAATGTGACTAGCTGTGCCAGGCAGGCAGGACCTCTACAGCCAGCAAACAGGACAGATTTATAGGTCGCTGGCCCCAGCAGGAATGGCCATGCCGCTATCCTCTGCTGCCGGAGAAACAACTAATCCGATCAGGAGACGCCAGACCTGTTTGAGCCACGAATGCCATTGACTAGGACATAGGGAGCAAATGGGCCTGCAAAGCCACCCATGTTTCCAGGATATGTTATGATGGGAACACTCCTGCCACCTTCCTCTGTGACCCCAATGCCCTGTGGCCAAGGCTTCATGGGGCAGATGTCCCCACGGGGCCACCAAGCTGAGCTGAGCTGGTGTGGGTTGATGGAGAGCCCCAAAGTCCCCAGGGGAAGGAAGAAAAGATGGTTGGTGCTGCAGACCTGCCTCCGCAGGGCAACTGTTTGCGTCAGGCTGAGATTCAAAAGGCCCCTCTCCCCCTCCAGCTCCATTTTTTTCCAGGTTGTACTTTTGGAAAGTGCCCAGAGAAGGAGTAATGATATTTAAAAGAAAAAACCCCACCCCTTCCCCAAAAAAGGTTACTCAGTGCACATCCAAAGGCTTGCCCCACAGACGGGTAGCTCGGCTGCCAAGCTCCATCCCATCCCGGCAGCACAGAGTGGGAGTTTCTGCCAAGATCTCCCTCCTCTCTATTGCCTGGGGCAGTTACCCAAATCTCCACGCTGCTCTCTGCTCGCTTCCTCGGCTCTCCGAGAGCACCAAGCCCATCTGGAACTGCTTAAACCCAAATATTGCCCCCCCTCCCTCCTCCACCTCCCCCACCCCCAAAAGTCAGATTCTTCCAAAGTTAAAACAAGCACAGAGTCAGGAGGGGGTGCCGGGCCGGGCTGACTCGCTCCTTCATTTTGGTTTAATTTCTGGGGAACTAGAATAAATCTGTTCCTGGCGATCGTTCAAGCCCTGCACATTTTTCTCATTAATAAAAAAAGGCCTTGGATAGCATGCCGCGTGTGCGTGCCCCCCCCGCCGCGGGGTCCCCCCTGTGCCCCAGCCCTTGCTGGGCAGGCACTGAGCACCCGGGAGATGCAGGACCGGGTGGAGGGGACATGGGGACAGCAGTGTCCCTTCCCCAGGACAGGGACGGATTTCGGTAGCCCTGCGCAAAAGCCACACCTCCCATAGGAACAGCGAGGCTTAAATCCCCCCGCAGCTGCCGCAGGGCAGGAGAGTCCTGGGGGAGGGCTACCCTGGGAGGGGACATCCCTGCTGCCCACCCCTCTGGCACTGCAGCCCCTGCAGGGCCCCCGGGGCATTCCTGGGGAGGGGGCCGGGAAACAGGTGTTTGTCAACAGCTCCTGCCACATACATGAGAAATGCCAGGCCCCGCAGTGCAGTGGGGCTTAGCAATGGGCAAAAACAAAATAAAAGAGAACCCCCCCAGCAAAATCCTTCCCCCTGTCCCAGCCCGGGACCCTTGGCCAGCACACGCTGGCACGTGCATGGAAAGCAGCCATGGGGCAGGCACTCGGCCCTGCTGCTGTGCTCCAGCCTCTTCCCAAGATGGCTCCCGCTCCTCTTCAGCGGGGCGGCCATGCGAAGCCAGCACTGGGCTTGCTACCTCCCAGCTCAGGGAGCACAGGCTGGAGGGCTGGGCTGCACCGGGGGGAAAGCAGGCACCAGGGGAGGGATGCAGCCCCTCTGGGAGTGGCGGCACTGTGGGAAAGGGATGTGTCCCTGTGGAAAGGGGACCTTGCCCCACTCCCAAGCTTGGCCTCATGACTCCTCCGTGGCTGTGCTGAGGGCGGGTGATAATGGTACCCAAGTGCATGAGGATGATGCTTCACCAACAGTGCCAAACCTGTCCCTCCACAAGCAGGACAACCACCTGCCCTCCCTACAAAATGGCTCCCACACGAGGCTCAGTTCTGCGAGGGAACGGCCCATACCTCACTGCCCGTACCGCCCAGCCAGAGGAAAGGGCTGGGTTTGCTGCAACAACAACAACAAAAATGCAATAAAAAAAACAAAAACATGACTTCAAATGGAACGGTCCCAGTCGGGTGGGAGTGTAAGTGCAACAGGCTGCCAGGCCTTCAAGATGGCAGCCCATCCCCTGGGGCATGGGGCTCTGTCTGGCTCTGGAAGGATTCCTGGCCATGGAGGGGCATTCCCATCCCCACCATCCCCTAAACACTTCATGGGAACGTGCTGGACCCAGAAACAACACCAACTCATTATGGCTTCAACCACGGAGAAGCTTGTGGCAATGGCAACCACCAGCTCCACCGCAGCCCTTCGGTATAGTCCCCCTTTCCCAGGGTTCTCTTCTGGGGGAGGCTGACACCCACCCTGCGGTCTGCACCAGCTGGGAATGGGGATCCCGATCCCGGGGCTGCCGCAGCACCCTGCCCCCAGCGCAGCTCCCAGGAGGAGACGCTTAATCCCGACAAACCAGTTTGACTCAGCACAACAGGAACAGCTACAATTTTAAAAACATGCAAGTCTGTGATTCAGATTGCTGGGGCTGTTTTAATTAAACGCCAAGCTCCCCTGCTCTAGTGGCAGCAGCAAATGGCTCACGGAAAGAAAATGCAACAAACTGGTTTCCCCAAATATCTCTTGCAGTAAGTCATCATAACAAAACAAGGAGTTTCGGTTCATTCCTTAAAAACCAGAGGCCGCTATTCCCAATCACAAGGGCTGGGCAGGCATAGCCTGGCAGCCACAGCCTCGCTATACACTGAGGGAGAAACATGGGGCTGCAAATAGACCTCGGTGCTCCAAGTTTTGCCTCTCCCTGGCTCTGTGCTCCACTTGACACAAAGGAAAGCGTTTCTCCTCCCCTCCTGGGGAGCACGGACAAGAAGGCTTCCTCGAGTGCAGCTTTTAGTGAGGAATGGGAGATTTAATGAATCCAGTGAGCGTTGTGGAGCCCCACGATCCACTTTCCCTCACAGCCCTATCCTAAGCATCCATAAAACAGCATGGCCAACTTCCCCCATTGCCCTGCCAAGAAACATGCCATTTCTGTGAAAAGTAATTAAACAGAAAGCAAATCTCTCTGCCAAGAAAATACCTGTAAGTTCCAGCACAGAAGTCAATTAAGCAGGGGTTTGCTGGTGCAGAGAGGAGTGTGGTCAGTCTGTGTAACACCCAGCTGGGGTCTGGGAGGTGCAGCTGGGCAAGCCCAGATGAAGAAAATCCCCCCTAGAACTCTTGCTGTGTTGTGGGGTTTGGCTATTTCACTAGAGCCCAAGTCTGCTCAGGACTATGTGCAGCAAACTACAGTGCTTCTGCATGGGAGTTCGTGGGGAAGCACGTGGGAAACCCCTAGTTTAAATGGAGTCTTGAATCCAGACAGGCTGCTGACGGCAGGAAGGGCCTGGGCGAGTGGCTCCTATGGAGAGCAGGTCCCTGTCCCAGTTTACCTGCACCCCCAGGGTGACAGGCAGATCCAGTCTGTGGCTGTGCATGCTCCCTTGGGCCAGGGTGTTTTGTAGCCTGGGGTTTTACCCCTGGATGGCTGGCAAGGGCCTGGAACGCAGCACATTCCCCAAGCTGTTCTACCGCGTCCGCTCCCCACAGGGCCTCTGCTCCCACAGTCCCACCAGGACAAACTTCTCAGCTCAAACCCCTGCACTGGAGAAAGGATCTGCTGTTGCCCCCGGATAGAGCATTCCTTCTGCAGCAGGCCTGGGGACTGCTGAACCAGAGAAGAAAAACACATTGTGACTTCAAACAGACCCAGCGCACTTCCAGGATCTGGAGAGAAACCATTTTCTCCTCGGCAGCACAAAGCTCTCACTGAGCTGCTGCTGAGCGCGGCTTTTCTCCTCCACCCCCGTGGGGCCTTGTAAAGAAACCGAACTCCCCGCCATTCCCTCGGGAACGGGGAGCGCCATCCAGCCCCAGAGCCCCCTTCCAGCCTGGCAAGCCCAGCCCGTTGCACGTCGGAGGGGACGGTAAAGTGGCTGGGTCTGGGGACTGCTCGCTGCTGTTGTCTGCAGGACGTGCATACAGATTTATGGCCACGCCAGATTTATGATCAGCACTAAAATATCCAAACAAACGTGCACATGAGATTTACAGTAACCACTGGAACGCGCTGGTCCCCGTCAGGAAGCAGCGTTGAGCGCGGACAGAAATGTCCAACGCAGCAGAAGAGTGGGAGCTCGCTGACCCTGATGCGAGTAGCGGCTTCCCTAAGCTGGGCAAGGCAGATGCCTCTCCAGGCCAGCTGCAACTTTCCCTCCAGCTCCAACAACAGCAAAGGGAAAAAAAAAGAAATTTGAAAAAACAAAAAGAAAAAAAAGAGAATCCCAGGGGAATTGGGGCCAGCCCAAAAACTGTCCCGCAGCTGCTGGGCAGCCCCAAAGCGGTCCCACTGGGCTGGCACCCAGCTGGGCCCTGACCTCTCAGACAGAGTGTTCAGCCTCTGACCCCTCCACACATTTGGGAAGCTGAAAAAACCCAGTGACTCCTCAGCAGGGGCTGTTTATTTTCTCTCCATCTGACTCTTCGCACTGCTCCATCCCTGGATGGCAGTGGGGGAGAGGCTGGGGCTCCCTGTCTCCCTGGGAACTGGAAGGACCATCTCCAGGTGACGCACACCAGTGTTTCCAGCCCCCACGCCAGCTATCCTTCCCCAATTCCCAAACCGCTGATGGGAAGCAGGTAGCGAAGGGCTACCCGCAAGCCTGGGGCCCGCTGGGCTCCCTGCCCACAGCTTCATCTTCCGGCACCTCTCCAGAAGGCAGGGATCCCCGGGCAAATGCTCAGGAGCCTTCATTCCGCGAGGGCTGAGTGCCGGTGGCTTCTCCCTTCCCCTCCTGTCGCGCGGTTCCCATTTAGCCGGGAGCTTACGGACCCGGCAGGCCCACAAATCTGATTGCTACAGCGTACAAAGGACAAGGGGTTTTAATTTTTTTCCCCCTTTTAAAGAAAACAAAAGAAAAAAATCGCACGGAGGGAGGATGAAAAGGAATGCGGACAACAAGCACGCCCAAAACTTTTCTACAAAGCCCAAAGCCAGAGAAAAGATATCCCCCAACCACCGCAGCGGGGGAGGGCTCCTGCCCACGGCCACCCCCAGCGCTGCGGCCCGAACCTCGCAACGCGGGGCGACGGCAGCGGGAGCCCGAGCACGACACCGCCTCCGAGCAGTCTCCGTCGCCCCCCGCCCGGGCGGGGGCACCCACAGCTCCGCTCCGACCGGGAGATCTCCCATCCCGTCCGTTCCTCCCTCCCCAGCCCCCTCCCGCCGCTCCGGCAGCGGGTTCGGTTACCGGACACCGGAACGCCGCCGCCCCTGGCACTCCGGCCGGAGCCCCGCACACTTTGTGCGGAGACAAAACCCCGTCCGGGCCCTCTTCTCCTCCTTCTCTCCGGTGCGACCTGCCTTGCCCGCCCGGGAACCCCCGGTACGCCAGCGGGGCCAAAAGCCTCTTTCCTCGCTCAAAGCTGGGGCTGCAAGGCGCTGCCCCGCGGACCGGGGTTCACTCTCCAAGAGGGAAAGAATTACTACTCCCCGTTCTATTACCAACTCCATCGGAGCTCGAGGGTGGGCGAGACGCGAAGCGCAGACCCGATCGTGGGCAGACGCGGCACGCGTGGCCACTCGCCCCGGAGGTCCCACGCTGGAGCCTCGGGGGTTAAGGCAGCGGGCGCGGCGAGCTCTGCCGGGTAAGGGATGGAGCCGGACACGGCACACGGACACTCCTTCCGCGGCCACACCAGTTCTGGCACGCCGCAAGCTTCCACTGAAAGAAATATTAATTTTCCAGCCCTCTCGGTCGTGGCGAAAAGCCTCGAAACGTGAACCGAGTATCCAAAGAGGCGCCGCTCCCTGCCAGCAGCCGCCGGCCGCGGATGCCGCGGCTCCGCCGCGCCGGGCTCGGTTCCACGGGGCGTTGACTCCGAAACCTACTGAGGGCGGCTGAGCGCTGGAAGCGGGGCTGCGGCGGCGAGCTCTCCGCGGGGACAACCAGGCATCCGCGGCGCGACGACGAGTCGAGCTGAGCCACGACGGGCCGGGAACACCCCGAAGGATGCGAGCACCCGTGCGCGGTCGCCCGGGCCCCGGTGCGGCGGACGGGCACGCCCGCCCGGTACTCACCCTCCAGAGCGCGGCGGCCGCCGGGGAGCAGCAGGAGCAGCAGGAGGGGGAGCAGCAGCGGCGGCGGCGGGGGGGCCCCCGGGCGGGCC
>VZRN01002326.1:857554-937642 GCA_013397935.1 Dasyornis broadbenti
GGGGCCCGCCCGCCAATCATCCCGCCCCTGGCAACCCGGCGCCCCTGGCGACGGCGAGCGCGGCGCCGATTGGGCGGCACCGGAGCGGGGGCGGGGCCTCTGCGGAAAGATGAATTGGAGGGGGCAGGCCCTGCCCGGCGCGCCCCCCGTGGCACCGCCCCCTGGCGCGAGACGCGCAGGGCGGGGAGCGCGCCCCACCCAGCGGCCGCCCGCGGAACTGGGCTCTTAAAGGGGCCGCGCTCCTAGCCTGCCCCGCAGACCCCCGGCCGGCGCTGCCTGGTCCCCCGCCCCACCGGGTGCGGATGAGTGCGTGAGCCTCGTAGTGTGTGTGATGACGGGACCCTGGGCCCCTCTATGCCACACTACTGGCAGCTTGATTTACTTGTGCCACCCATTACCGTCCCATTCTCTACAGTGCCATCCCATACAGTCCCATCTCTCATGCATCCCACCCTTGCCAAACCATCTCATCCCATCCTCCCCCAGCCCATCCCATACATCCCATCCTACCTCACCCGTCCCATCTCATTGTATCACAACCCTTCCCACGCCATCCCATACCCAACATACCATGCTTCCCACCACAATGACAGGGACGAGTGCTGTGATCCTGGCCAAGTTGAAGCTATACAGAGAGTACCCTGAAGTGACCCCTCCCAGGACCCCTATCCCTACCCACAAGGTGTCTTCCCCATCACATTCCTTGTGGAAGAAGGTGGTGGTTATCATGCATGCAGCCACAGTTTCCAAGCCTTGGGTGCCTCAGTCTTCTTTCCCCTCTGTCCTGCCTTTGCCATGGGAAGGTTTTGGGACCCTGTCTGGGACATACTCTGCTCCCTCAGGATGAAATATCCACACATACTGTCTCAGTGGTTGGAGCTGGCACTTCCACATCCTTCAGGACAGACACATACCTGCCATGATGAGTGTGGGACACAGGCTGCGACCTTTCCTGGCCCTCTGCACTGCATCTGCCCCTCGGATGCCTGGACCGGGCCCCTTCACTCGGGCTTAGCAAAATTCTCCAAGTCCCTGATGTTGGGAAATGCTGATGCCCCTGGCCTCTGGGTGTGACTGGAACTCCAGTAAATCCATGGGCAGTGGGGTGCATGGCTGGTTGCATTACCCTGGGGAGCCTCATCCCCCTGGCAGAGCCATCTGGGCTGTCCTTGCAGACACTTGTCATCAGCAAGTGGCACCTCCACACAGCACTCCAGCCCCAGAAACCTGCCCCAGAAACTCCCTTGCCATGCAACCCCAGCCCTGGCCTGCACTAGTGCAGCAGGGTGGCCATGGGGCCACACTCCTGGCCACCTTCCCTGCAGCTGCTGGAAGGGAGGTTATCAGGGCCAGCCTGATGGTTGACCTCTTCTCTGTGAGGACAGATGCAGAGCACATCCGTATGCCCTCTGCCTTCTGCTGCACACACCCACCAGAGCTGTGGATGGGCATTTTCCTTCCATCTCCTGGAAGAATTTGGCTTCTCAAGTCCTGGCCGGAGAGGTTGGCACAGACCTGAGCTCTGCCTGGGCAGCTGAAAATTTGGAGATGACAGATTCCTACTGCAAGAATGCTGGTGTCCTCCAGGAGCTGCGGGGAGTCTCTCCAGAATGCTGTACCCCAAGGACTGCCACAGTGCCCCAGCACCACTGGGCACAGTTCCCGAAGGAAAAGCCATGCCCGAGAGAGCCAGTGTTCTAATTTAAGACAGGGCATATGACACGTGACTGTGATAAATCTGTACGAGGGACAGGAGCTGCAGCAAGCGGAGCATTGCACTTTCCAGGTAAAAGAAAGGTTGGGGAGGAAAGCAGCAGTAAGGGGATTGCTCTTGTGGAAAATACCAAAGTTTGAGCTAAGAAGCAGAAGTTGTTGGCTTGAACACACTGTCACTCAAAGAAATGAGCAGCAGAGAAGTGAGTGGCGAAGCTGGCATCGTTAACACATGCACCGGGGTACAATGCAGCATCAATGAGGAGGGAGGGAGAGGGCTGGGGGCTGATGGAGAGGCTGAGAATCTTAACCAAAGGCAAGGATCAGGGTGGGAAGATTGCTGTCTCCCTGGGAGGCCACTCCCGGGAAATCCCCTCCCTGCCAGCTTAGCAAGATGCAGAAACCTCGGTTATTCTGCAATTTCAGAGGTCTGAGTTATCCAAGCACAAAATTTCTGAACGGAGCACATGGGGAAATTGCTTATTCACACTTGAATAACTCAAAAATGGCTGAACCAATTTTACTTAAACTTTCTCCAAGAATTCCCCTTGGAGCCAAGCCATTCCTGGCAAATTTCAGCCCAAAAGGAATTTATTTCAGAATAGGATGAGAAATTGGAGCAGACAGTGGGGATGTGCGGGGTGGGGGAGGATGCTCCATACAATCGCGTTGCTCTCCACGTGCTGTAATTAATGAGCCCCCGCTTGCTCCCATTGGGTTGGTGCTGCCAGCCAGCCTCTCCCTGGGGCCTCAGGCTCCCTGGTGCCGGTGGGCACAGCACAGCAGTCCCGGCCAAGGGGCTGAGGATTTCAGGGCAGCTCCCTGGCCAGGGAGCCCCGGTCGCTGCCTGTGTGTTGCAGCTGGTGCGTAGCCTGGGGAGCAGCGCTGGAAAGGCTCTGACACCTGCACAATACCAAATAACTGTGGTAACTGCATGGTATTTGCTGGCAGAGGCTGGGTCTTTAGTGCCAACCCGCCGGCTTGGGCATGGACTCGGTGCTGAGGATGGCGTTGCTGTGGCTCCCAAAGGACTGGGTGACAGCGTGGCTGAGGAACATGCATGTCTGTATAAACACAGACTGCTCCCAGCCACACAATGTCCCTACACATACACCCAGACCTGATTCCCTCCCTGGCTCCTTGGGGGCGACGGCTGGAGCTGAATAGGGCTGCAATGAGCACTGTGTTGGAAAGACGTGGACAGGGATGGGCTGAGAGATGAAACGTGGAGCTGTGGGATAGGCAGGTGAGCTTGTCTGCAGCACTGACCTGAGTTAGTGATGCTCTGCCTTAGAGCAGCCTCCAGCCTGCATGGCAAAGCTGTGGTGCCCACAGTGTCCCTGGAAGGCATTCCCGTGCAGACAGGGAGTGGCAGAGATGAAAGGAAAACCTCGAAAAGCAGCAACGGCCATGGTAGGTTCAGAGGACAAACCTCCCAGCCCAGCCCTCTCTCCACAGGAAATCTCTCACCCAGAGACTCCATCCTGCTGGAGCAAGCTTGACTTTCACTCCCCATTTCCAAACACAGCCATGATGTGCTCTGGTGATAGGTCCGTGTCACACAGGTAAATGCACAGTGTGTACTAGCCCATGGCCCCGCACACGGGTGCACCCACGCACCCTGCCCGCTGCGCCAGCCACCACCTCTCACATTCTTTGTATGCAGCAACCTTAGCTCCAATTTCATAAGGAAAGGTGATTAGGGAACAATTATTCCTATTTTCTCAGAGGATCTAAGAGGCATCAAATGAAATTACCCAGCAAAAGTCTAAAAACAAATAGAAGGGAGTACATTCGTCACTGGGCAGCCAGTCTCAGGAGCACATCGCCACAAGGTAGGCATGGGGACGTGTTTGAAGGGTGGAACTACATGAATGCAAGAAAAAGCCCTGCAAGAGGCCTCCCTCGTCTGCTCACCTGGAGCGCAGCTGTGCTGGGGATGTGGGAAGATGGGTGGTGGTTTCCCCATGTTTCTGGGCTGGATACCATTGTAGTGGGGCCATCATGGCATCAAGTGACATCTCCAAGTCCTCTGTCCAAAGGGCTGGACTCAGAGAGGCAACATGTGAGCAGGCACCTGGGTCAGCCATGCGGCTGCTGGGAGGTCCTCTGTGCCATACCCAGTGCAAGGGGAGCTCCGTAGGGCCCCGTTCCCAGGGCAGGGAGCACTGCCGGGTGCCAGCTCGCCCAGCCGGTGTGTTCCCCGCAAGACCAGCGCCGGCTCCAGCCTGTCTCCTTCCCAGGCTCCCTGGGAGCTTGCCCCTCCGGGAGTTCCTACCTGTGCTGCCAGGAGTTTGGCGCTGCCAGCGGGTCGGGGCGGCCGGCAGCACCCGTGCCAGTCCGGCTGGGCCCCAGCAAGGAAGCCACCTCCTGCTGCTCATGGTCCCCACTTCAAAACCTTCTCCCGTCCCACCCACATCCACCACCCCTCACCTCTGGCAGTTTCAGGATGCAGTTAAACACTTCAGCACTTAAAATTTCAGGTGCTAATTGCTTAGTAATGAAAACTTTAATCACAGGGCAATTAAAACCTTAAGTAGCTGTGGGAGATCCATTCCACGTCAACAAAAAAAGAGTGCCGTCCCTTCTCCGGCACCGCCCTGGCACGGCGAGGCATGGTAGGGCCGGGAGAGCCCATCCAGCAACCCCCACTGGCCCCTGGTCCGGCGATCTGGGGAGCCCCCCCCTTCCCACGCCGAGCGGGAGGTGGCAGAGGAATGATCAGCTACTGCCGTAAAATTTAAAACCCAGCTAATTTCGGATTAAGTGCCATATGAAAGGGTTTTGTTATTTTAAATCTCCTACTTTCCAAATTCCCAGGATTAAAATTCTCTGCATTTATTTTAACCACATAACATTTGCAGACAAATCACTTCTCCCAGTGCAAAGTTTGAAGCAGGCTTAGCAGATCTAAAGCCCAGCCACAAGCTCCAGGGTGGAATCGCTGGAAGCGGCTGCCAGCGGCCGCCAGCCCATTTTGCTGGTGCGCGCTTGCAGCAGAGCTCAGCCACTATTTCTGCAGGGGGAAAGGGCCTGCCAGGTGCTGTAGCCCTGGGAGGCAGCATGAGAAGGAAGGATGGCTGTCATCCCGACTTTTGGGCTCATTCCTGCACTGGGGATGTGCCCTTGGGAAAATCTGATGAGGCTTGTGTGGTTGCAGAGCAAACCCTGTCCATCTGCTGCAGGGTGCGTGTTGCAACCATGCTGATGCTGTCCAGGTGACACCGTCCACTTCTGCATGAACCGTTTGCCATCAGGTGCTGAAAAATGCCACAAACACACCAAAAAAAAAAAAAACAAAAAAAAAAAAAAATAAAAACTGTTTCATTTTCCNNAAAAATTCAAATCTTGTGCCTTTTCCCCCCTGCTCTGCGGTCCACTGGGGCCAAAAGGGAAAGGAAGGCATCCAGTCTCGAGTGGCTCTGGCTCTGTGGGAGGCAAAGGCTCCAGGGCTGGGGGACAAGGTTTGTCCCCCAGCTGCTAAGAGGTGTGGGAAACGTGGGTGCCTGTGGGCAGCAAACTGCCCCCTGCTCTTTATCAAAAGCAGCATCAGTGTCTGGAAAATGTCACTCTCCCACGTGCTTCCCAGCTGGGAGGTCCATTTCCTCCTCCCATCGCCCCCTTCCCCTTGCTGCCTCCCAGCCCTGCGGCAGGACGGGGCCGGCAGGATGGGGACACACTGGTGAGCGGGTGGCTGTGGGAGTGGGGAGGCAAGGCAGGGCCATCAATTGGTGATGCAGCATAGTTAGATTCTCTCCCAGCCCACTACTCTCTCAGGTACCTTTGCTGACCAGGCAATTAGCAGCCTGGCCCCATTATGGACATTGCAGGGGGTTGCAGCTGAAATGCCAGTGCAGAGGCCCTTGGCGTGCTCAGCCCTGAGCTGGGGTCAGCTGGGTGCCCGCCTTAGTCACAGGGAGCAGATAATCTTCAAAACTAGAGATTTAGGGGCTGAAACCTGCTTTGTGCCACAGCCTGACTCTGTAGAGATGTTCCCAGTTGTGGGGTAGTGACCCCCAAATGGGGTTGACAAGATATTTGGGATTCATGTTCATATTCAGAGATGCTGGCAGACCCTCCTGGCTGCAAAAACCCAAGAGGCCTGTCCTGACCCTGCATGCCCTGCAGAGATGATTGCTCCTCTGCACTGAGCAGAAACCAGCACCATGTCCTGCTGTGGCTGCCTGGGAACAGCCAGAGGTGATGGTGGCAGTGAGCACAGTGGGGCCACAGCAGGGCCAAGCACAGAGCCTGGACCCCACCAGCCTCCATCTGCCCAACCTTACCTGTTGAGTAAGGGTGGGTAAGGATGGCACTGTGGGCCAGGGGCATGCCTCAGAACAGGCCAACTTTCCTGGACTCTAAGCTGAGGCTTTGGCATTCCCCAGCCTTGGGGCAGTACACTGGTCCTGCTTCCCATCCCACCTGGAGCATCCCTTGCCCAAAGCCAGCTCCGGATGCTGCGCCTCTCATTTCCATGGCAACCCCCATCCTTGCCGGGTTGCCATGGCTCCCCGGCCCCCAGCCGCAGCCACATCCTCAGCATCATGAGGACCCAGTGATTTGGGTCCTTGGGGGCTGTCACCATGGGAGATGCCACGTAGAGCCTGGGAATGGAGGGATGAGGCCTTTATGGCTTGCTGGCATCTCCACATCACACTGGGATTTGGGCTCTGGGACCGCCTGGGACCTTGGAAGTCTGGTGGGGACAGCGTCCCCAAGGAGCATCACTGATGGTGTGGGGATGGCATCACTTTGCAGGCCACCCTCACACTTTCCAAACCTGCCTCCTTCCAGCCTAGAGTTTCTCTGTTTGGCGCAGCTGCGACAGCCCCACAGGGTTGTGTTGGGCCGGCATATGGGTGCCGGAGCACTTTGGTGTGACTGTATGCCGGCAGCATCAACAGCACCAAGCATCTGTGACCACCCTCTTGTCCCCTTCCCATGGTCCCTTTGAAACACTGTCCCACACATTGCAAACATCCCACCAGGCCCTTGGGAGAAATCTCAGCACAGGGCTGCTGTTGTGGCACTTGCTGTGCCCAGGTTACAGCTGTGCTCGGCAGCAGCACGAGCCCAGCAGGCCCCAGGCTTGGCGTGCTAAATAAACACAGCCACCGTGAGAAAAAGGTAGCCAGGAATAAATAGTCAAATAAAATAAGTCGAAGGAATAAACAAAGTGGGGACGTGCCCAGGCATGGCACAAGCCTCCGATGTAGCACCTCCAAGCCAGGCTCTGGCCCAGCCCCGGTGCCTGCAGGTGGTGGAGCCTGGCCTACTGGCAGCGCCCTGGCTGGCCGCACCCCCACTCCAGTTTCCCCCTGGCTGCAGGAATCCCCTCTCCCCGTCACACCTCATTCCTAGGGTGCCCGAGGATGAAGGTGCAAACACCCTGGGAGAGGTGCCAGGCAATTCCTGGCCTGCCCGGGATTTGCATCCGCTGCCCTGGCGCTTGGCTTGGGAGGGATAAGCCCAGGCTTAGCTATTGCTTCCCCTGGGGCTGGCTGCCAGTTCCTAACCAGTTTTGCCGTAGCCCTTTCCCACACTAACTGGGGTCAAGGGAGCTGTGTGGCCTCCATCCCACCTCTTCCCTCCAGCACTCAGGAGCTTTCATGGTTTAAACAATTTGCTGCAAAGCAGATGGTGCGAGGGTGGGAAAGGGGCAATCCAGAGGACAGGGGTCTGAAGTTGGGGGGGACCATGAGGAGCCCACAGGGGATGCCTGCAGGCTGCCAAGCCAGGGTGCAGACCCACGGCTGCCCCCTTGGAGCCTGGATGAGGTTTGGGTGGTGGCAGTGAGGGGACCAGCTGAGAACTTGCAAACTCAGTGCTTCATTGGGAAAGCCCACAACACAGGGCCCTGCTGGTAACAAGGGAGAGAGCAGCTCTTGAGTACTTGGGGTCTAACACACTGTCCCCATCATCACAAACCTGCTTTAAAACTCTCCGCAGGGCCCTGACACTTCACCTCCCTTGCTCTCCAGCTGGCATCCAGCGGTGCTCAGCCAGGGAACAAAGGAGCATGGTTTAAAGTAGCCAGCTATTTTAAGAGCCTGCACTGGCAGTGACAAGCGGAAAATAGAAAGAAAACCAGAATAAGCAACAAAGGAGCATTCCCCGATACATACTTTCTCAGCAGTACTTCCATGCTTTTGGTATAAAATCTATTGCAGGCAAGAAAATTGGAATAAAAGGAAAATTGCCTCAAAGCCCATCTGCAAAACAGCACCTGGGTGTCCTGGAGGGGCAGGATGCCAGCAACGTGGCACTCTGAACAGCCAGGCACTCAGCTGATGGGATTTTGCACTTAAAATTCACATCTTCAGGTTTCCTTTGGCTTTCCAGCCTGAAAGGTTGAGTACAAAACAAATTGCTGGCATGCCATGCTTCACTCCACCAGCCAGGCAGATGGACCTGTTGGGGCCCCAGCACAGCCTAGCTCACCCTGGGAGCTGGCAATGGCAAAGCTGCAGCTTTGGCATGACCCGGACATCCTTTGTGTTCTCTGGCACAATTCTGCTGAGGTTTCCAAGTGAGCCTTGTTTGATCTTTGCCTCCACATGTCTGGAGGAGTAGCCTGACTTCTCCCTGTGTCGGGATGCTTTCCCATGCTGCTCGGCAGTGAGGCTCCGAGGTTTCAGCTAGTTGTAAAGAGATCAGTGACATAAGATTCATCGCAGTAAGAGTGCAAAATTCCTAAAAAGAGCCTGTCACAGCCCAGCCCTCTCCACAGCACACTGACCAGGATGCTGTACTGGCTCATCCTGGCTCCCCTGACATGAGAAATGGCCCTCAAAGCCTGCAGCAGTGTGGGCTTTTCCTAAAAGCATTAGTGTGCACCATTATACTGGGGAAAACCCAGTGAGGAGGTGTAGAGGAATGTGAGATGTGTTGCTCCAGCAGCCCATGGGTGACAGGGCTGGTTCAGCAGGCCTGTGGCTGGGTGACCCCGGCGTGCCCCTGCCCACCATCTCCGTGTGAGCCTGGTGGGATGGTGATGAGAAGTGTGGTGAGGGAGGACCTGCCCACCCCACACAAGCATGGAGAAGAAGTCAGGGAAAGCTGACGGACAGAAAGGTGCACCTGGGACTATGCTGATTCCCAAAATGCCCCCAGGCTGAGAGCTGGTGGTCCTGGCACAGGAGGGTATCTGCTGTCCTTTGGCAGGAGGTCAGACCTATACTGCTTGGCCACAGCCATGGTGCAGTGTGGGGGAGGTTGCCACAGTTCAGATGGCCCAGAGCTGGGGGCCAGGTGTGGTCCCCAAATCAGCTGCACCACATCAGAAAGCAGCAGTTCCTGACCCAGCCAGGTGCTTTTTTGTCCCCTGCCATAGCTATGCACGATGCTGTGGCACATCTCTGTAATCCAGTATTTTTTTTCCTTCTTACGGCTTACTAACCCAAGAACACCATGGAAAACCACCTCAATGAAGCTGCTAGGATGCCAGCTGGAACATCCCTGCTTACTCTGTGCTGGAGTCCCAAACTGCCCCCATATCATGCCCAGCACCACCTTCACCTGCAGCAGGTGTAGCAGCACATGAGGTGGACTAAGGGGAAGTGGGGACAGGGACCAGGGAGAGGACACTGACTTCAACCACCCCCCTTGGCACCATCATAAACCTCCAGATTACGCACTAAAGGCTGGTCAGACTGGAGGGGTGCTGAGCGTAGCCCCCAGAACAAGCAAGCATCCACTTACCATGTTTGGGTCAGGGACCCCCGGCGTGCCAGGCCCCCCTCAGCCAGGGGCTGGGCAGGTGCAGCCATGGGTGCCCCACATCCCCCCAGGTTCCTGGCCTCCAGCAGAGTATTTGGGGGGAGGTCAAGCAGTTTCTTCATTCTCTCCCCCCTCCCTTTCCAAGATGAAGAATTTAATTTTAGTTTTTACAGCTCCTCCTAGGTGGATAAATCCCTTCCTGGCGAGTCCAAGCCCTGGAAAATCTTGTGAATCTAATGCTGGCCCTTCTGGCAGTCACTGCAGCAATTCCTGTTTCTCTCCAGCCGCACTCTGTAAAGTTTTATAGTTTCCTGGTTGTAGCTGCAAGGCCCCAGCCATGCTGAGAAGGGTGGCGGGGGGAGAGCCCAGCACTCAGGAACTCGAGGCCAGGGAGGCGAAGCAGGGAAATGCAGCCAGGTGGGATGTGCCAGGGAGCTGCCAGGTCCCTTTGTGGGCTCATCCAGACAGGAATGTTCTGTGCAGAGGGTGGCACAATCCTGCATGTGGGGATGAGGTCCATCAGAGATCTCATCCCATCCCAACGTGGATCTGGGCCAGCCCTGCCTGTGTGCTGTGAGGTGGTGGCAGGAAGATGCCACTGTCACCCAGCATGGGGCATGTGCCTGGGGAGCAGGCAGAGCTGCTGGCGTCACAGCCTTGTTGGGTGTGAGCAGGGCCCCACCACAAAACCTGGTGCTCCTCCCTAATGAAAATCAGCTTTATATCTGCTTTATATCAGCACAGCGCTGCTCCAGCCCTGGGGGGATGAAGAACCTGGAGTGCAAGCAGTGCCGTGGTACAGCCCATCACCTTGTTCATCCCCACTGGCCACATGCATGTCCTCAGAGGGCAATGTGGCACATTCACAGGCAGGAACACAAGGCACAGAGGTGCTGCTTTGGCTGGGACCAGCTTCATCCTAGTGCAGGATGTGGTGCTTCACTGACCAAGTGACCATAGAGGCCTCTCTCCCTGCTCCCTGTACCTCTGACTTTGCAATGACAGCAGTGGTCCCCAAGGTGATCCACTCCCCATAGTGATTCACTCCCCTGGGAGCCTTGGGCACCCACGTACAGAATGGACAAAGCCTTGTGTCACCAAATATCTTGATTTTCTTTCTGATCCTTACCTGTGTTTGGCCACCTCGGATGGAAAATTTGAGCCCCAGAAAGGTCAACAATGAGAGGATGGGTCTGGCAGCTGTGGGAGTCAGAGAGAAGTCCCTGCTAAATGCACCATTGTGGTTAAAAGTCCTGGCTGATGTTAGGCCTTATTAGGGAAGCTGTGAGAGAGTAAGTGCCAACATTGCAATGCCATCAGCTCTGCTAATACTTATGCTCTACCTTTGAGTGCCAAAGTCACCATGCTCGGCTCTGTCTGCTCTGTTGCCAAAATGATACGTTAAAAGACAGCCCAGGGAGAGGCAGGGAGCATGACAGACAGGAAGGTGATTTCTGGAAAAAAAAGAGAGAGAGGAAAGAGAGGAGTGAAAGGGGTGTGACAGTGGTACACAACCCCCCTGAACCAGCCCAGTGCCCTGCCACTGGGTCTCATGGGACTGCAAGGCATTGCAGGAGCTGGGAGATTATGATCGGGATGAGGATGGATGGGTGGGAAACAGCGTTTTCACTGCTGACCCTGCAGTGGGTCCTTCCCACATATTCCCCAGTCACCCAGCAGCCAGGGAGAAGAGAATGCCTGTGGATGCAAGGGCACCCATGGGTGCTAGGGTGGGTTGTAGCACCAGTGGGACCTGGGGGACGGGGATGCTCTTGAGTGAGTACCACATGGGCAAGTCTCTCCCTGTCTTCCTCCTCATCCCGGCAGCCTGACTGGGACGTCCCTATCCCCTCTGCCAGCACCATGTTGCTGAGGACATCACGGGTCACCGAGCAGCAGAGAGACCTGTCTAACCCTTCACACCCTTCCCAGAAACAAAGGGCCAAGGGGAGGCGGTTAGGGGGGCTGTAAACTCTGCATTACCACTAATTAAGCACTTGGCTGTCACCGAGGCTTCCCAACACGCCTCTTTCCCTGACACTTTTACTGTTTGGGGAAATGGTGTCTCGGGCCTTTGATGAACTCGCTATGAAGTTGAAAGGAGCTCATGGCACAGTGCCAGGGCCCATCACAATTGTCTTTTGGGCTGGGGATGGGAAATGACCCATTTATAAAAAGTGAGGTGATAAATTAGACCTGGGAAATGGGAGCCACCGACTGTGGAAAAAAGGCAGGATGGGCCGGACTGGCTGTCAGGCGCCCCAGCCTGTCCCCAGCCCTGGTGCAGGTACAGCCAGGCTGGGGCAAACCCAAGGGATGACAAACCTTGTTCTGCTGGTAATGCCAACCTGGCATGTGGTCCTGCTTTGGTGGGAGCATGAGCTAGTGGAAAAAGGAATTGGCACTGAGCAAGACACTGTACAGAGGAGGACTCCTGGGGATTTATTTATAATAGGGTATTTTTGGGGTGAAGCAAATTCAAAAGCTGGAAATCCAGGGCAGGGGCAAGGAGGAAAACACCCAGCTCTCAGATTGTCAGGAGGAGCAAACGTAATCTGTGTCCCACCATGAAGCCAGCTCATGTCTGGGGCTGGGGGCACATGCTTTGCCCAGGGAATATGCAGTTGAGGTGGCTACGGAGGGCACATGTGCATTGCTCCAAGTGCCACCAGGACACAGGGCCTGGCTGGGGTGCAGGTGACGGTGAGTGTGTGGCCATGCATCCCTGCTGTCCCCACGTGGAGACCCCACAGACCCTCCCAGCATAGACCCTCCTGTTATAAGGAGCCAAGTCAGGTCAGGGTGGGCCACGAGGGCCAACTCTTGCTGGGGTGCAGAGGGCCTACAAATTTATTTCATGCACACGGGCCAGGGCTGTGGGGGTCTCCCTAGCACTCCTTGTCCTGAGCAAGTGAAGATGTTACCATGCTGATAACTGAGTTCAGAAACTCACCCACAGCTACACCATCAGCCACCTTCTGAGTTCTCCCTGTCCCCTGTGTTTGCCCCTTGCCCCAGCTCCATTCTGCCATGGCTCAGTTCTGAGCTGGAATAGCAGCCAAGGGGCTGCACCATAGGATCATTCCAGGTTAGCTCAGAGAAGCTTCATGGAAGGCACCTGGTTTTCCACGACTCTGGTGCCTGACTTGAGAGAGCTGGGGCTGCGGGCAGGCAGCAGAGGCCATCCCTTTCCCTGTACCCATGCCCTAGACTGGGGAGAGGCTGGGGGATTCTCAGCTCCTTGGGGCAGGCTCCAGCAGTCCCTATGGGGCAGGGGGACACCAGCTCTCTTCTTGCATCAGCAGGTTGCAATGGGCTCTGTTGGCAAATCCACAGGGTGAGAGCCTGCTGGAAGCGTAATTAATGACTGCCAATTAGCACTAGTAAGGCCTGGCCGGCAGCTGGGAGCCGGATGCAGCAGGTGATGGGGTTTTCTGTGCAGTTGAAGGGAGAGTCTCTGGGTTTCACACATACAATTCAGTTGCCTGTTTGCTGGCCGTGGATGGCGAGAGGCTCAACTGCACACAGACAGAGCAACGACTGCACGGGCTTGGATGGCTGCTGAGAGACTGTGGAGGGTGGTTTGGTCAGGGATGCAAAACCCCAGCTCCCAGAGATGCTGTTTCTCAGCCTTCCTTGGGCTTTGCCTCCCACTGCAGCACAAGTGCCCATCGGGATCTCACCCCTTCCCCAGATCAATGCAGGAGTAGCCCTTGGCATCACCCTCCCTTTGGCATCGCACATCCCTGCACAGCTCTGGGGAGCTGGGGAAGATGCCTCTGCCTGTGACGAGCTCCTGGGCCAGTTGGGGAAGCTGGGGGTCCCTGCTGCTGTAGGAGACAGAATCTGTCTCATCCTCTACACCCCTCAAACCCCTCCATCTGCGTTTCACGACTTTCTGTTGTGCTCCTGCTCTTTACCCCACATTTTCATGGCTGCTGTACCACAACATTCCCTGGGTATTTGAGCCTTGATTATTCCTAACACTATATATGCGTGTGTGAGTATATATATACATATATATTCATCTTATCCTCCCTGCATTGTGTTTCTCATTAATTATTCACATCTCATGAAATAGGAATGAAAAGAGATTGCATGAAGCTGGCTGTAGTCTTGCAGGAAGGAAATCAGCCCAAAGATTTCCCACAGCCACTGCTAGACTCGGGCATGAAACCCTTTGCCTCAGGGCACAGGGCACCTGGTGTCAGGGTTCCCTGTTAAGAATCCAGGGAAAGGGAGCCTGACTGAAGTGAGGCTGCAGAAAGCCCTTCAGCTGCATGGAATGGGGGACAGAGAGATCTCCCAGCTCCTGGTGAATTCCCGCTATAGTGCAAGACCTGCTCCAGTCCTGGTCACTGGGATTTTGACTGAAAAAATCCCTTCCCTTCAGCATGTGCTGACTGCAATGGAGTCACATCCTAACCTCCACTGTGATAGCAAAATAGGCAGAGGCCTGCCTTAACCTCCCACTCAAAGGCAGTTTCCCATATACCTGAGTCCTCTCCAACTTTTCCACATTCTTCCTCAAGCCAGGATGCAGCACTCAGTCCTTGTCTCACCCACTGTACCCAGAGCTGGGCGCATCTTTCTCCTCTTTCCACCTTTTCTCCTTGCACAGTCACACCCTGGCCAGCACACAGGTGCTGAGCCCTGGGGTCACTGCTCCACATGAATGGGAACCTCTGCTCCTGCTCCACCCAAACAGCACTTGCTTTTTAAAATAGCTCTTTTCTTCCCACCCCTCTCCCTTGCTATTTAAAAATCTGCTTCATATACTTGATCTATTTTGTTTTTAAGAGATTATCAGGAAGAGAGGGCTAAAGAAGGTCCCTTGTCCCCTTTTAGCCTCTCTCCACACTGCCCTGTGCCATCACCCTCACCCTCTGCTCCCTCACATGCTGGCAGAGCTGTGTTGATTTAAGCAGTGGTACGACAATATTTCCAGTGCTTTGCTCCATGCTCTCTGCCCATTGTAATCTTTTCTTTGCTCTTTTGACCATCAGCATATATTGAATAAGAGCTGTTAATTGAGCTGTCTTCATTGACATGTTGGGCTTGTACTTAGTGGCTATAATTAATTTAGGACAATATATGTGAATTAACTTGATTAGTCTATCCAAGATGCATCATCTCGCACAGGCCCATGGTGAGTGTCGTATATCTTTGTGCAATCCTTTCTCACAGCAGTGAAGTCCTTCAGCCTTAACTAACCTAAATATGTCACGTTTTTGCTAACACCCTCCCTTCTCCACATCATTAATGAGCATAATAAACCACACTGATGCTAACACTCAGCAGCCCGCCTGGCCCTCTGCTAACCTCCTGCCACAGGGAGTAGCGGCTGTTCACACAGCCTGGAGGTAGAAACCAGGACCTGGTGAGGTGGAAGTGCCTGGATGCCTGGACACATGCTGGAATTGGGGGTGGCTTTGTGCAGTGAATGCTGCTGAGGGCTTTCCCTCCTCCCCACCGGGCTGACCAATGAGAGGTCCAGCCAGGTCTCCTCCAAGGACTGTGCTCTAGCTGGCACGTCGACCTTGGGATATATGGTCATGTTTGCATTTCTTTAGTGTCTTTTTCTAGGGGGGCGGGAAGTGTCTCTCAGCTTTCCACAGCCGAGGAAATACAATGGTGCATCTGCTCAGCCCTGCTTCTGTCAACTTCCCCACTCCCTCTGCCTCTTCACAGCCACGTGTTGATCATATCCTTTCTCATGCACTACTTGGCCCCTGTGGAGAGCCCTTCTCAGGGTTCTCCTGGAAGTGCTCAGTGATGTTGGAACCTGTTTTCAGGCATGGCAGGCAATGCCCCACTCCTGCGGGAATGCTGGTATGCCTCTGGAGCTGCCACTGGTAGGACAGGTTATGCTTATGGGGACATGTAGTGGCTCGACCTGGAGAAGGGCTGGTGCTGGCTCCGGGGCAGGCCCTTTTTAGAAGCAGCATTCATTACTGCCGAGACCTCCTTTGATAGTTGCACTACAAACAAACACGCAAACAAACCAGCCAGCCCTTCAGATATCACTTGGGCAGAACAAAACAATTACAGGGCTCAGGTTTCCAGCATCAACCTCACCCTGGCACTTTGGAGAGCTCTGAAACCAGCAAATGCTTGACTCTGCATCTATTTGCAGGTTGCTCCGAATTTCCCAAGCACTGCAGAGGTGTTTACTCAGTACAACAGCGCACCGAGATGGAGGAAATTTGGCAGCCCTGGCGATGTCTGATCCCAAGGCAGCAGGAGGATGTGGCACATACACCTCGCATGCCAGCAGCCTGACCTTGCCCAAACAACCGCACGCTGCAGGATCCTGTTTGGGACAGACTGAGCAAGATGGGAGAGATGTTTAGGCTAAGTCCTTGGTATTTAGCCATTGGAATTTAACCCCTCTGGTTCTGATTATGGCTCTAGAAGTTCAGTTTCCATCACAGACCACCGGTTTTGGCCACTTAAGAGCAGTCGGTATCACCTCTGACCCCCTGGCAAGGTTTATTGCTGCAGTTCACAAGGAAGCAGCCTCATCGGCTGCCTCGTAAAGCTCAGGGTTGCCGAGGGCTGGTCCCAGCAAATAAACCCCTCACAGATCCCCTCCCCACCATGAGCTCCCTGGGGTCCCCCAGGGCCACCCAGCATCACTGGCCCCGTCGTAGGATTCCCTGCGGGTGCATGGGAGAGGGCAAGGCCAGGGACAGCCAGATCAGTGCCACTCTGATCTGGTGGCTGGTTCCTGGGGAAGGCTTCCACTGAGACAAGGTGTCCACATGGGGACACCCCTCACTGGCATGAAACTGAGTGGCATTTTCTCAGAACACCTTTGGTTCAGCCATGAGCTGGTACAGTGCCGTTCCTGCCCCACATGTGCTTTGACTACAGACAGCCAGCGGCAAGCTTTCCTATGTTTCCTAAGCGATCACTGCATGAGGACTTTGCAGCCCTCCTCCTCCTGCTCTCCCCTGCCTTGGTTGAATTACTGACACCCAATAGACTCAGGAGGGACCTCAGAGGTATCACACCCCTTCCCTGCTTTGGGACACCTCCTTGTAGCCTTGCTGGGGTTATGTGGATGATGGAGAGGAGCAGCTCCATTCCATTGAGTCTCCGTCCCCATTGCCTGGCAGGCTGGGGAACAGGAAGGTGGCTCCAAGGAATCCCTATCTCCACTGGGGTCTCTCCTCCTCACCCTGAGTCCACTTGCTTGCCATCATCCCAGTTTCTTCTCTCTTCGGAGCTTGTCCTAGGCACATGTTGTCCCAGGGGCTGCCTGTGCTCACTAAGGCCCTCAGCTCCATCAGCCTGTCCCAAGATGCTCAGCTCAGAGATTTCTCCTGCCGGCCTGGGACTTTGTGTGGACATCACAGCCAGAGCCCACCCCGCTCCTGACACACAAGCCTCCTCTGCACTCTGATGCTCCCAGCTGTGTCTGCTCCTCCTGCTCTGGGGGTCAGGGACTGGCACTGATGGCACCTTGGGCCCCATGTCCGTTGCCCTGGCTGCAACGCTGTTGGGGATTCTCATCCAGACAAACTGAAGGAAAACCTTCAGGAGGTTTCCTGCTTTTGTGCACTGAGCCAAGGTTTGAGATTTGTTTTGGAAACTCTCCCAGGGGAGGCTTTTTGGCTTGAATTTTTTTTCCCTTAGAAGGATGAAGTGTGCCCGATTTGGGTTCCCTGGTCCTGCCTGGAGAAGCTTTGGGTTTCTGGCAGGATGGTGAGTGAAGTTCACGAGAAGAAAACTGCATGTCCAGGCTGGCTTGGAGGTCCCCTCCAAGGTGACACAGTGCCATATATGACTAACATCCTTCAGGAGACTGGAATCCCACACTGCTGACATGCACAGCAAGCAAACACATGGGTGTTTAAATTAAGGGAAGTTAGTCTTCTGGATTTTCCCATGCCTCATAAAACACCACAGAAGGGGCACCCACCCACCCCCCCACCCTGGAGATGGTGCCCAGTGTCAAACCACCATGTACTCCCCAGGACGCAATCCTGCACTAAATAGGGTATTAGAGCCCTGACCTGCTTCATCAGCCACCACCACCTTGCTGAAGCAAGGAAGCTGCATCTCTCCCCCCATGAAAGCCAGGGAATGGAGGCACCCCAAGGTGCTCATAGAAGGAGGCAGACCAGGCAGCTGCTATCCCAACAGGGCTCAGGACCCCAAGGGACCCTCAGGATGCTGTCAGTGCCAGGGCTACATCCTCCATCCTCATCTCATGGCTTGCTAGGAGGAAGGATATTTTGGCAGGGGGGTGGCTTTTCAGGAGGGAAAAGGGACTATTTAGGCTGAGCTGGAGCCTCCCACCTCCAAAATGATGACTGTGTGCAACAGGGAAGTGTGGGGACACTGCTGGCCCCGGGGACACTCTCCCCAGGGACACAGCGCTGACGCTGATACTTGAGACACTTCAAATGGTACCAGCCAAAGCCCCCGAGAGCAGACTGACAGCAGAGCTGCTGGCGCCGTCCCCAGACGGGCTCCTCGGGTCCGAGGAGGGCTGCGAGTGCTCGCCTCTCTATTTACATTACCAGGAATGCACAAAACAGGGAGGCGCAGACTGGGGAGGGGGGTATTGGCTGATTGTTCCCAGGATCCCCTTGTCAGAAACCCTCCCTGCTCTGTTAGTGTCTCTTGATATATGGCTTGCATTAGGGGATGAAAGTGAGGCATAGCTTGGGGTTTTGGCATGACAAACCCCATTAAACTCTCTCTGGGAAAATGAGTCCAAAAAGTGTTTTGGGGGGTTGAGTCACTAAAGGAGCTGTGAGCGGCATTTATCCGCACCTCTGGCAGCCTGGCCAGGGCAGGAGAGGGGAGGGTGCTGCTGGGGGCTGGCAAGCAGCTACAGGAGCCCTCTTCACCCACCACCTCCCACTGTCCTGCCAGGGACCTGGGAGTGCTCAGACACAGGCAACTGGCCCCAGCCCTTCCATGGTCTCAAGTCCAGGCACCCCTCTGCCACCTGGAAATTTTGCGGTGGGTGGAGGAGTCGCAGGGTTGGGAGTCTTCCCTGCCCTCCCAAAGCTGTTTTTGGGAGGAGATGGAGACAGGATCCTTCCCCACCATGGCAGCCTGGATTGGGCGTCACTCCATAGCCACCTCCCTGGAGTGCTTGACTGGCAGTGGGATGCACCTTCCTTGCACCACACATCCCTGGCTGCTTTTCACTTCCCCAGGGACAGCAGGACAAACTGAGGGGACCCACTCAGGTGTGCCACAGGCTTTGTCCTCCACTGCTTGGAGGCCAGGCAGAGCAGGAGAGAGCCATACTGGAAGAACACAATGGGAGCTCTTAGGGCCTGGGTAACTGCTGGGCAAACCCTCTTCTCTCTCCCCAGCAGCATGGAATCATAGACAGGCAGGAGGAGGGAGAGTCAGTGCAGTCCTGAGTCCCCAGCCCCTCTGCTGTAGTTCTCAGCCAGAGGGGGCAGGCAGAACAGTCACCTGCCTCATCCACCAGCCCCACAAAGGCCACTCTGCAGGTGATCCGCTCCAGGGCAAGGAGAGGGGGCTGCTGAAAACTTTCCATCACCCCGTGAGGGAGCAGGGAAATACCTGCAGAGGTTGAGGCAGGAGTCAAAGCAGCAGTGGAGATGACTAAACATAGGTGAAAGGAAAATTGTTCCCGGTCAGAGAAGGCAATACTCTCCAAACCCAGCCCAAATTGCCCTCTCTTCCCTGTCTGCAGTGTGTTTCCTGCTCTCTGTGATGAGAGGCCATGTAAATCCCTAAGTGCCAGTTGTGCAGAAGCAAGAATGTGTCAGATGCCAAGAGCAATGCAATAAAAAGGGTGGGAAGAGGGACAGCATGGATATTGTTTGCCTGCCTGACCCCTGCCTCCCACCAGCCATTCTCTCACTGTACAGTACTTGCCCCTTGTTTCCCTATACAGGAATCAGGAATTTGTGGGGGACCAGGGGCAATGGGCAAATGCAGGGCATCACAAACACCTCTGGCTGCTACCCATGTTGGGGTCCTGAGGCACCTACTTGGAGAAAAGGGCAGGGATCCCAGCTCCAGCACCTGCCATGCTCCATGGGTCCAGGAACAGCATCCCAGGACAGGTGGCACAAAGGCAGCAGGGGACTGTAAGTGACACTCAGGTCACCATCCTACAGGACATCCAGCCTGGCTTCCCTGGCCTGCCAACCCTGCCCAGTGCTGATGCCCAATGCTCCCTCAGCATCCCTCAGTGGGGTAATGCTCATGGATGCTCATGGCACACACTGCCCAGGCCTTAGAGGGGAGGGGATGGCCATCAGGAATGAGAAGAAAGGCCCTGGAAGATATCCAGCTCTCTTTTAATTAACCTGAACAAGCCAGAGCTTAAGTTTCCAAGCCAAGCTGAAGTCTCCCTGTTTGGAAAAACCTGCAGTACCTGGCAGTAATTTAATAACTCTCATTTCAAGCTTTCTAATAGCAGTGCTGTGGAACGGCTCCAAACCCACTGGTCTCCCTGCCTTTCCGCAATCAAGTTACCTTTATTGCTTTATGGCAATATTAACAGAGATACCAGTGTTAGTGCCTCACCTCAAACTCAGCTGGCAGGAGCCTGGCACAGCCAAGAGGAAACCTGGCGGCATGTGGTGGGGCTGGGCCTGCTGGCTCCTGGCACTGCTCCAGCACCCACTTCTCAGCCCAGGGAACAGTCCCTGTGCTCCAGCCCCCAGTGCCAGGCTGTGGCAGGGTGAACTGTCACTCTTGGGATGGGGTCAGGGTGTCCCGGGATGAAGGATGCCCATTCTCAGAAACAGTACACACCATCACCCTGGGATCCAGCCCTTTTGGGGAAGTATTTACCTTGCTGCAGGGATACAGGATTAAGTCCTTTCCCAGCCACAACAGGAGCTGCCAGGATCCATGGAGGATGTGGTACCAGTCCCCAGCACAGTCTGCTCCAGCAGACTTGTCCCTTTCAGCATGGCAGGAGCTAGGGTGTCCTGTGTGACAGGGATTGCCTGCCTGCCCCCCACCCCTTGCAGGGCTGTATTTAGCTCAGTTGCAGTAACCTAAAGGAGTGGCTCCATGGCTTGAGGTGCTTCAGAAATACTCCTCCCCCTGCTCCCAGGGAGGGCAGAATGACTTTCAGCTTCGAACCCACAAGGAGAAGAGGAACAGGAAGAGCACAAAGGAGACAAATCTTTCCTTCATTTCAAGACCAAATCATGCTGCTCCACAAGGAGCACCCCACCAGACAGCCAGAGCCATGTGATCTGTTTATAGGAGCCCCACCCATCCATCCATCACTCACAGGTGTCCCTCCACGGGGCTTTCCCTGGCTGTGAGCTCCCTCAGCTGAACCCTGTCACCCAGCAGCTGATGCTTTAGAGGGGTTTCCCCAGTACTCCCGGCTCTGTTGCAGGTTTGTGATACAACTGTGGTGCCCCAAGAGCAGCTTTGAAGAATCTGATTCCTCCTTGCTGGCTGGACATTGTAGGGAAAGCTTGTCTTAAGGCACAGCCACATGGGGTATCACACAGGCATGTGGGTGGTGTCACCCTGCCCTCCCTGGGCTCCCCTAGCCAGCCTGGGTGGCAAGGGCCAGATTTGTCACTGCTGCATCACCAAACAGCAGTGAGGAAGTGAAAGGGCTGAGGAAGCAACTGGTGTGTGGCATCATGAGGAGGGCATTAACAGCCCAGCCCTGCTGCAGTGGTGGCAGCACCACATCCCAGGGCAGATTGGGACTGTGTAAAAGTGCCTGGCCTTGTCCAGCCACCGGTGTGGGAGCTGACAAAGCAGCACTGTTCCAGTTTATGGGACTGGAAACAGCTGCTGGTGGGGCACAGATAAGCTGACATGGCAGAGATAGGATGAGCTGCTCGAGGGGGCAGGCTAACACAGAACACACCCTGCTGAGGGTCGCCCAAACGCTACTGGTGCCCCTACTGGTTTCAGCTGGGAGCTGGGCTGGGGCAGTGGACCCTCCAGGGCCTGGTGTGCTTTTCTTGAGCATCTCCCATTTGGAGGGGAGGTTTCTCCCCAAGCTGGGAAGCAGAGCCGAGTGTCAGTTTGTGTGTGGAGCCACTGCTAATACCTTCTTTGCTATTTTTAGCTCAGCAGCCTCGTGCTGTTGGTTTCAGTGTAATTTTTTCTTCCCAGTAAATTCCAAATCTTTTCCCTCTTTCACCTTCTATTCCAGGATGCTGCCTGTACCATTCGGCTTTGATCTGCACTGATGCCAAGTGTGTTTTGAAACTCTAAGTATAGCACATCCCTTGAATTTCTCTTATCTAGCAAAGCAGTAATATCCTCAAAGAGCTCCAGCAAGCTGGTTAAAAACCTGACATCGCACGGCTCAGTCCACACCAGCTACTCCTCAGCCTGGTTCCCAGGCATCCTTCCCTCCAGAGTGCTCTGCAGGCTTGTGACCCGGGCTGTGCTTTGCTTCTGGTGTCTCGAAGTCGCTGTCGATCTTATTTTAGAGCTCAGAGACTGAAAAGGGCACCTAGGAGCAAAGAGGACCAATCTTTCTTTTTCTTTTTTTTTTTTCCCCCCAAAGATGCCTGGATGCAGCCTTGAATTTTGCATCTGTAAAATGATTGTGGATGTAAATAATAATAATATTTTAGACTTCAAAATAACCAATTTTCCAATGTAGACAGGTAACTAGGAGGCCAAGTGCAGTCATTTGTGACTGGCAGTGGATGGCAAGGGCAAAGATCTGAAGTCTGCTCTTAAATCCATCCCCAAAATGTCTGGTGCTCTATACATACACACTGTAACAAATTAATGTCAGATGCTGCACTTGGTATAATTAGACAGGATTTAGAGTGGCAGAGCCAGCAAATTGCTACGATTTATGCGAAGTCCCTACCCCAGGGTCTGCACCCACCGCTGCTTTGTCGTCACTGAAAATCCATTCATCAGTTGAAAGACACAGCCCCTGGATTGCTTTTCACAATTTGGCCCCCAGTTTGGCCCCTGGACAGATCCGTGATGTCAGCTCTTTGTGGTGCCCTTTGGGGTGCAGGATATCAGTAGGAGCCCACCGTGCTGATAAACTACATAAACAACGAAGGACACCTACTAGAAGGACACTAGAGCCAGAGTGCTAGGAAGCACCAATCTGTTCAGTAAATCTCTTTCTGCCTTTCCCCAACACGGAGTATGAATTAAAAAAATGTTAGAAAAAAGAAAAAGCGCTTTCATTCCCTATTTCTTATTAAGAGATAAACTCAATCTGGTTTAACTAACTAAGCCAAACTCTGGCAGTGGCGGCACGTGAGTGGTGCAGGTCTGCTCCAAAGTGGAACCAGCTCCCAGCCCCACACTTCAGGAAACATCTCATCCAGCGAACCTCGTATTTTTCCCACAAACTCCCCTCGAGCTGTAAAGCACATCTGGATAATTTTAGGCAGAAAGGGATTTTCCCAGAAAGTTGCAGGGGGAGGGTGGGGGTAGGCGAGGGGCTGGTTATATTTGGAAACTTCTTTCAAGCACGGAGACCCCGTTGCGGCGGCAGCATCGTGGGGTGATGCTGAGCAGCGCAGCGGCAAGGGCGGCTGTTGCACCGGCATAGAGAAATGTCTGGCAGCAATTTGTGGCCACGGGTGGGTTTTTCTCCTTGCAGCTGAGTTTTGGAGTGTGCTTCTGCCTGTACTCCCTCAGCTTCCCTGGGATGAAGCAGGGACCTGCTGAAATCCTCCGGAGATTTGGTCCAGTGGCTCCAGGGCAGCTCCGGACATGGCACCGCTCAAAAGCAATGGAAAGGCAAAAAAAAAAAAAAAACAAACAAACAAAAAAAAAACCCCAAAAAACCACACACAAAAAAACAACGGCTTTTTGAATAGACGAAGTGCCCCAACTGCCTCAGGGCTCAGTCAAGCGTTGCTCGGAGGGGCCGGTGATGAGGGTATGAGGAGGCAGCTCATCAAGCCCTTATTAGCACAGGAATTGCCGAGTGCAAATTAAGGCGCCAGACTCCGTCTCGTCCCAGCCGTACGGAGAACGCTGCGTGCGCAGCCACGCTGAGCAGTTTAATCAACTCAGAAAGCAATTTGTTCTCTCTCTCTTTATAACCTTGACAAGTTAGTGGGTTATTTTTAAGCACACCAGCAAAGGCAATTCCCGGCCGGTTGGCAGCTGACTGGCAAACCACCGCGTTGGGCAGGTGGGCAACCCCCTGCCAGCTCCGCTGCAGAGCAGGGAAAACCTTTGCCCAGGCTTCAGCCCTTTCACCCACACACGCCCAGGCCAGAAGCACTCTGCCATGGGCCCACTCCATCACCTTAGGGCAAAACAACGCTGTGATGCTGTTTACCTGAGGACACAAGTGTGTCCCGTTTGCTGTGTGCTGTGCTGTGGAGAAGGTCGGAGAAGCCAAGCCAGGTGCAGGGCTGAGGAACTGAGTAAGAGCAACTCAGGCACGATGATCCCCCAGAGGACAGACGAGTAACTGAGGGGAACTGTGTTGTAGTGGCATTACTGGCCCTGCCCTATAAATCCTTTCCCCTGGAGAGGGCCGTCCCTGGGAAGGGAGGATGGAGGAGATGGTGTGTTGGGGCGGCAGACCCGCTGCCACATGCACCCTGGCACCCAGCCTGTTCTTTCACCTCCTGCATCTGGTGTCTCAGTGAAGGAGGGCAGATGTTTTGCCCAGCATAGTGCCCACTGTGCAGCACACCCAAGGTCATCCAAGAACTGGTGTCAGGGCATCAGCCCAGATGTCAGCCAGGGCAGCTCCCACCCTTCCTGCTGCAGCATCCCTCCTGCCCACTGCAGCACCAGCTGGGTTTGTCCTGTGGAGCCTCCTTCGTTCCAGAGGCCAACTGGATCACTGTGGTGGGAGATATGGGACCTGGAAACCTGAGAGTAGGCGCAGCTGCCTCTGACTGCTCCGTGTCCTCAGGGCACTGGGCCGTGTTTGCTTTGGCCTGTGCTGCCCCAGCAGCTGCTCAGATGTGCTGGTGATAACAGGATTAGCAGTAAATTGGTTAATGCTTTCCCAGTGAGCAGGATGCACAGGGCGCAGAGGCCACCTCCCTGCCACGACCACCATGGTCCTCTCAGACCCAGAGGTGCTGGATGCTCTTCGGGACAATGCTCCCATGCTGGTCCCCCTCAGCCGAGGACTGGGGAGGGCCTGGGGAGCAAGATTCCTGCCCCAGCAATGATATGGTTCAGCGCCTGCACTTCCAGCTGATTTAAAGCAATGTCCAAGTTTATAGAGAATTAGTGAGACTAAGGAACATTATTTTTCTTTATTAGGTTAAAGGGTAAGCAAATACAATCAATCTTGTCATGTATCACAAGATGTCAGCAGCTTCCCACCTCAGCCAGAAAATTACCAGCTCCTTGGTGGATTGTGGAATTACATTCATAACCACAGAAAACAAATATATATGTGTATATTTTAATGAAAACACTGAAGGTCGCTACCTCACATCATCATCACAAATAGGTTACTGCTGAGCTAATTTAATCAACAATGAAATCCAGGCTGCAGAGGAACCCCCACTTGGAGGAAGATGCAGCCCATGTAGGGAGATGAAGGTGTTGGTGAAGGAGTCTGCAAGGGACAGAGCTGGCCAACATGACCACAGGCTCCAGGCTGGGCTGGTGTCCACAGGAACTTACTACCCCAGCCCCCTAGCCCTGCCGCCAATGAGTGCAACCATGGTGCCGTGATCTGCCCAGTGTTTTAGTGATTCTCTACTCCATGTTTTAGCCATTTTGTAATGGCCCTATTCTGGCTCAGTTTGGCTTCTTCATTTAACAGTATCCTAATTCAATTGCACTCATCCCCATCCTTCCCTTGCCAATCCTGGTTCAGATAACCTTGCTGAACACCTCTTGGAGATTTACCAGCAGGAGGGAGCCCATTAGCTGGTCCGAACTTCAGAGTTGCTAATCAAAGCTAATGAATTAACCAAGAGGGTGTTGATTTCCAATCTGAGTATTCAGAAGGAGGGACAAGATCTGTCCTTCCCTCTGCCCCATCTCCTCTATCCCACTGCAGTCCCCTGCTCTGACAGTGCAGAGTGCTGCCCTCTCCCCTCGCTCTTTCCACAGCGCCCCCTGGCTCGAGGCCAGCCAGGAGCGAGGTAAGAGGAAAGCCGTTTGAGCTGGAAAAACACAAATAATCATTGTAATAATGACAGGTAGGACTCTGAGCTGCCTGCCAAGATCACGAGCTGCTCAGACAGTCCAAAGAGCATCGAGGCTGTAAGTCATCTGGCAAGCACAGGGCTGTCCACAGCGGTGGCGGGGCAGAGGGCAGGGGATGCGGAGAGGCGAGGAGGAGCGTGGGGCCGAAGCCTTTCCTGCCTGGCAGGATGAGGGATGTGGCCCAGCAGGGCCAGTCTCACCGTCGTGGGCACTGTGCCAAGGAGGAAGCTGTATGTGCCGGCCGACGCTGCCAAGGGCTGCTTCTGCCCTGTGTGTGACCCCACGTTAACCCTGCTGTCCCCACGCAAGGGCAGTTGGGTGACAGTTTATGCAGTGCCAGAGTGACTGTGTTGGTAAACATAAACTGGTGCCCTCCTCACTCTGCAACAGGCAGCACCAAATCATCCCTTTTTTCAGCTCCAGGCCCCCAGCTCCAATGTGTCCACATGTCAATTCCAAAGCAAAAATATTTGGTGTCACTCAGCAAGGTCCCCCAGAACAGAGGCAACAGGAGGAGAGGGGTGGCCCAGACAAGTGCTGCTGTTCTCTTGATGGGAGGGCATGTGGCAGCATTTTCCCACTCCAGAACAGTGCACTCTCCAAGATCGGATGTGCAGGGGGGGTGATGATGGCAATGCTGTCCCCTGTCACTGTGGCATCATGCCACAATGGACCAGGATTAACCCCTGCCCCTGAGATGCTCGTCAGCAGATAGTCTTGGACATATATCATTCTTGGAGATAATATATACACAAAACTGGTAAGGCCTTCCTACCCAGTTAGGTCACTGTCTGTCCCTTTCCCACCCAGCTGCCCCCAGAACCATGCTGCGAGGTCTCTGTCACCCTGTCACTCAGCAGGCAAGAGACCGGGTTTCCCCAGCATTTGTTCTCCAAACCTGCCAAGGGGGCCCAGCCATCCACCCTGAGGGTAACAGGCAGCCTGAGCCTTGTCTGGCAGAGTCACCACTGCACTCCAGATCCCAGCGAGTGCCCAGTCCGTGGTGACAGAGACCATAAAACTTGCATGAACAGATGCACGGCAGTGCTGAGGGCTGGCTGGCTGGCTGGCTGGCTGACTGCCTCCTTTGGAGAGTGTCCCTGATTCAGAAGCACCCATGGTTGCCCAGGCTGCTCAAGGCTCTTCCAGAAGCTCTGACTCAGCTCCTGTGCACTGAAGGGAAGCTGAGGCAGCTCAGAGCTGCAGGATTACTGAGGCTGCACCACTTGCTGCTTGCCCAGCTGATGTTGGCTGGCAGCTGCCATGCACACACTGATACTCACCGGGACCCACAGCAGGATGCTGTCTGTTCCTGCCTGGAGTTTGCCTGCATCTCCTGCTGCCCATTGGACAACAATGGCTTCAGTGTGCAGAGCCCAGGTGCAGATGTGCAAGCCAGTGGCATGTGGCATGTGGTACAGCATGCCCGGCGAACTGAAACGTGTGCAGACACACAAAGTGCAGCCCCCTGCACCTGGTGGCACATGCAGACCCCCAGCCTCAAGCTGGACTCTTCCACCTGAGCCCAGGGCCTTCAGATGAACCCAGATACCTTTAGAAAAGGTCTTCCATCAGGACATGTGCAGAAGGACGATGGTGAGCCGGCTGTCCTGGCGCTGCAGACGCCCTGCATCCACAGGCACAGCGTGCTGCTGCTGTGCAGCCCCAGCCCGCCTTCATTTATCTCCCCTCCAAATTGTGAATGAACGAACTTTCTCCCAGAATAAATAACAATCGCTCAAAAGTTATTTTAGGGCTGGTCTCGGTCGCTGGAGTTTCCGCGCCTGCCGAGGCCCATCACATTGTTTTCTGCTGCTTTCCTTGGCACAGCCCCAATCCAGGGTTCAGAAGTTATTACTATAAAAGTCAAATTGCTTTGAGGGGGGGAGGCTGGGGGAGGCAGGGTCGGTGGAGGGAGAGAGGATGGGATTCCTGGAAAGTCTCCAGCCAGGGATAATTGGAGCTGTGCGGGGTTGGACCAGTCCCCGCCGTGCTCGGGGGAGCGTTTCACCTGGCTTGTGGCCAGCAGAGCTGAGGCAAGGAGGAGGAGGAGGGCTGGGTTACTGCAGTCGCAGCCCCTCCGAAATACGGTGCGGCTGGGGCTGTGTACTGGAGGGGCTCCTGGGGGCCTCTAGGCTCATTCCTTGCCATCTCCTGGAGAGCCCTTGCCCATCCTCCTCCTTGCAGCCCCTTCAACCTGCGCTCGCCCCACTTCCATTTAATACTGCTTATTTCCCCATCTACAGCACTAATTACTTTCCTGCCTTTGCACTGAGGATTGCCTTAAGCCCTGAAATATTAATGTTTTATTTCCCTTCTAAAACTTCCTCTTTCAGTGTTCACCACCACAACTCGGTACATTTTGGCCATCCCTAAAAGCAAATGTTCTGTCCCTTCACACCAGGTGCTGCACTTGGTTGCGGTAAAGCTGGTGACGATTCCAGTCCCCATCCTGAATGAAGCAGCATCTCCCTCCATCCTTTGGGCTCTTTTCCCACACCCCCTTTAGTCAAGGGCTGCCCTGGAACTTCCCTAGCACAACAGGGCAGGAGCAGCTCATGGATGTGGGGTCTCAGTGGGGATATCCTCTCCCGGGGTGTTCTCGTGGGATTGTGCCTTGGTTGCTGTGTCCCAAATCCTTTGATCTAAATTCGATGCCTTTTTTTTTCCTTTTTAAAATGATTTCCATGAAATGGTCCTGCTGATGTGTCCATGCAATCTCATTAGGATTCAGTTTGCTCTCTCCTTTCCTCCAGGCAGCCTTATTTTTATTATTCCCATTATTTAAGGTTGACCTTACAGCAATGACCAGTATCTTCCTGGCAGATGGGGCCTCATCTGTGCTGGCCCTTCCAACCCGTACCCCAGAGACCTGCCCCAGGTTGCCCCTCACCCTGAAACTGACACCCCAAATCCGCCATGACACACCGTGCTGGGCAACCACTACAAAGACCCTGCAGCCAGGATTCCCAGGCTGGGAGCAGGCAGGAACAGCCAAAAGATAAGATGTGGCTCGGCTTTGATACGTGCAGCTCATATGCCTGGAGCAAAATCATCAAACATGGGTATCTACTCAGCGAGGTGACCGCTGGGCAGCGAGGCTTCGAGGAACAGGGAGCAGTCACAGGATGTTACCTGGCAGCAGGATGTGATAGCAGAAGATGTGACCTATGGAGTCACTTCAGAGAGGACATCTTCATGGAATCACTGATGAGAAGAGCCCAGTGCTGCTCTCCTCCCGCTGGCACTCCAGCCCAGCTCAGCTTCCCTGGCATGGTACAGGGCACATCTCCAACCCGTTCCCTGCCCCATCATCTGCTGGGGTGATGAAATACTGCCTGTGATATTCAGTGTGAGCAAATACAAAAGCACTAACTGACTCTGTGGAAGAAAAACGTGAGGAAAGGAGAGAAAAGGTGAATCTCAGCTCCATGGCAGCTGGGAGACAGGCAGGGCACTCTGCTCCATGCACCTGGGACCTCACTGCCTGAGGACATTTGGAAAATCCCTGTCCCAGGGCTGCGGAGCTGTCATTCCACATCTACTGACCCAGTACAAACCCTCAGGCTCAGCTGCTGGGGAAAGCCTCTGCTTCTTACAGGTACAAGCCAGCAGTAATTATCCCTAGGGTCACATCCAGGTGGGCTGGTGGGTGAGGTGGGCTCCTGGCTCCTCTGTACACTTTTTCCACCTAACCCTTCCTTTTATAGAATCCTAGAATGGTTTGGTTTGGACCTTTAAATGTCATCTAGTCCAACACCCCTGCCATAGGCAGGGGGATCCTCAGCCAATTCAGGTACTCAGAGCCCCATCCAGCCTGGCCTTCCAGGCGTGAGGCGTTCACCACCTCTCTGGGCAATCTGTGCTAATGTTTCACCACCCCCAATATAAAAAAACTCATTCCTTATATCTAATCTAAACTGACCCTCTTTCAGACTAAACCCATCATCCCTTGTCCTGTCCCTTTTAACCCCCTGCTGCGAGCCCCTGCCACCCCACAGCCCCTGCACCTCCCCTCTCCTGCAATCGCTGTCCACCAGGCATAGCTGGTTCCTTCTCTATCCCTTCCCTAATGGATCTGACAGCTGCTCCCTGCACTGGGCCGGGTTTCAGTTTCCCCACGCTGAGGTTTTCTTGCACAGTCTGTTGCAAAGCAAGAGCCAGGGCTGCTCCAGCCAGGCGGCAGCGATGCTCCCCAGCCCTGGCGCGGCTGCCAGGTGGGTCATCCTGCCAGCACCCTCCCGGGCACTCACCGGCACGCTGGAGACGGGAAGGAAGGAAGAGAGTCGTAGGAATCAGATTATGAACTGAGTAATATCATGTGCGGAAGAGCCTGTGGGGAAGGGGCTTCCAGGGCTATTTTCGCCCAGCGAAAGTTGCAATTAATTTGCGGAGGAAGTTGCTCAGCATTAAGAAACCCTCCAGGCAGAGTCTGGACCCAGGGACACACATCCCATTATTTTCTCGTTTAAAAACCATCTCGGTGGTGAAGGGGGCTGTTCCCCCTGGGCTGGTGCTAACGGGGAGCTGGGGGGGAGCTGGGGAAGGCGGGAGCTGGCTCTGGAGGGGCAGGCATGTTTGGAGAGGGAGCCGAAATTAACCTTGGAAAGCATTCAAATTAGGCTGTGTAATAAGAGACCCACTTCTCTGGGTAAATTTGTTAGGATTAGGGCTCACTGAGCTGTTGAGGAGAATTCAGCATGGCTCAGAGCCAGGACGAAATGAAGCTCCTGGCTTGGTCGGCTGCGGGAAAGTCCAGGCTAATGGGCTTTGGTTCAAACTTTGATAGGAAAAAAATCCAGGAACAAAGGCACTAATTCTTCCAAAAGCTCCAAAATCTCAGTTTATACATTTCTGTTTATATTCATTCATAATAGATATACACAGCTGTTCTTATCATTCATATTCAAATTCCATATGCATCCTTAGCAGTTAGTACTCCTGCCTCAAAATGAAAAAAAAAAAAAAAAAGCCATGTGGAAGATTAAAGAAAACTGAAAAACAACCTGTCTTGGGGTGTGAATTCTCCCAGCATCTGCGTCTGAGCTCGGGTGCTTGTGCTGGGGTCTGACCTTGGAACAGGAAAGGAGCCCTTTGCCAGCCTGTGCTGGACATTTTAGGGACTTCTTTGGGTCTCTTTGTCACCTGCCACAGACCACTCATCTGCTGAGCTTCCTCTGCCCTGGGTAGTGAGGTGACTGGCTGGGGTTCCCCCTGTGCCATCAGTCCTGGCCCCCATCAGTGTGCCCATGGCTTCCCCAGGGATACTCTGCAAACTGGAGAGGAGTTGACGAGCTTGACCTGGCCCTCAGGACTGGGGCATCTGTGCTTACACTGCCCTGTGTAAGCAGAAGGAAACTTTTCCAAATTCAGTGGTTTTAAGCTAAAAAACCCCTAAACCAAGCAAAACCAAAACTGTGATTTTGTGTTATTTGGTCTTTTCTTTTAAAAAAAAAATTCTCTTTCTCATATTCCAGAGGTTCTCTCCTTGCTCCCTTTAAAATTTATCCCTGGACTAAGGAAAAAAAAAAAAAAAAGAAAAAAAAAAATCTGGATATCTCATAGAATATTTGCATCTTAAACCTTATTTTTTGATCCCTGGAGTTTGCTCTTACAGGCAAATCTAGTGCTTTTGAGTAAAGCTCATTAGTAGGAACTATCTGCTAGAATGAGCAGCAGGGACACACATAGGACAGATACTTAGAGTGTTGTCACTGGGTTTCAGAGTTAATCCTGCTGAGAAGTTCCCCTCTCAACTCGGAGCTGTTGTTCTGCACATGCATGACACTGCTATTGATTCTTAGGATTATCAGGGCAGGCTGAGACTCCATCCCTCTGCAGTGGATGCGCGACCTGTGGTACCTCAGCGCAGAGAGGAGGAGCAGCAGCAGTGGGACTGGGCTGACCCTCCTCCTCACCTCTGCACAGTGCCCAGGTGAGATGCAGGTTCTGGCACGGCAGGGTCGTGGCCTGAGCTGTCCTGAGCAGCTCTAACCCATGTTCCAGAGCCGGGGGGGGGGCGTGTGACATGCCCTGAGGAGCAGCATGCCGCTGCTGTATTTACATTCCAGGGTAAATTAGCTTCTTCTCTGGTCTCTCACGCGTCTTGTCCCCATCCCCTCCTGCTGCACGTTCCCTCGGCCGCTGCAGCCCCTCCGTCTGGTTGAAATATCCTTCAATCGGGAGCTCATGTCTTCCAGCCCCGGCAGAAGGGGACTGGCAGCTGGGGACTGCGTACAACTTGAGAACACCCGGACAGGGTGCCTTGCCCCACAAGCTGTACCCCAGCATGGTCTATAGTGCATGAGCAGGGCACAGGCTTGTACCAGCACCTTCCCCCGTGTCATCCTTGACACCCAGGGCACAGGTTTGATATCTGCCCAAGACATCTACACGGATGTGTCCCCCACTCAGGCAGTGTTTGGGTGCCTGTGAGACGTGAAGGGAGGCGTCATCTCGAGACTGAAAGATCCCCTGTGGGCTGCAGGAGGCAGGCCAGAGGAGTGGGAAGCAGGCTCGCCCAGATATCTTTCATTTCATGAACAAACACACGAAGACCTGGAAACAATAAATCCAGAGCTTGGACTACAAAACCAAACACGGCTGCAGCTCCCCCTTGGAACAGGAAAGTGGGAGGAAGAGGACAGCCACAAAGCCAGCCGAGGAACACAGGCACTGTGTCCCTTCCTGAAACCACCAGGATGCTTTAAAGGAGTTGCTTCAGGGTGCTCTGGCCAAAAATGTGTCCCCAAAAAGCTGTCTGTGCTGGTTCTTTTGTGCTGTCAGTCGCTGTGCTCCAGGGATGCACAGAGCACACTTGGAAGCAGCCTGGATTGACAGGTCCCAGGGCGAGCAGCCATCCCTCATTCTGCTGGGAGCAACAGGAGCAGGGGTGCAGAGGGTGCACTGGGAGGACATGTACCCTCCAGGTGCATGGCATCACCCACACCCCGTGCTCGAGGTGCCAGCCTGTGCAGCAGCCAGAACCCCCTTGGGGGCCATGGGCCATGTGTGCTGTGCCAGTGGGTGCCGTGCCTGGCTGCTGCCCCAGTGCGGGGCTGCCCTGGGGGTGCTGCTGTGCGAGGGGGCTGCCCTGAGCTGCTCTGTGGCCAGGGCTCTGCCTCTGCAGGGGCACCCAGCCAGGTATTTCTCAGCCTGGGTGCTTCCTACCCATGGGTGCAGTGTGGCACCCAGTGGCTGGGATGATTCCCACCTCCCAGTGCTCCATGGAAAAGCAGCTGTGAGCCAACAGACCCTGTTGCTGTGGGCTCCTGTCAGGTCTCCCCAATGCAGCTATCTCAGTCCTGCTGCCAACCTCCTCACTTTCGCCCTCCTACCTTGCACCAGGAGCTAAGCATTTATGTTGCTGTGCTGGCCCTGTAGAGACCCTTGGGCTTGCTGCCACCTGTTCATGCAAAGCAAAGGACGAGTGTGTGCCCAGACTGCCAGTATTGCCCCTAAACTAACAGAGCTCACTTTAGGGAACCCTGATTCCCATGTGGCAGGGGACATCCCACCCCATAGACTTGGGGAGTCCTACTCCCATCGGGCTGGAGACCCAGGGAGGAAGGGGAGAATGAGGATTGAGAAGTGAAAGCATGACCAATGGGCAATGCAAGCCATTAGTGGGATCCCTGGCCAAGTCTGCACTTCCCCATGGTCAGCCTGTAGTAATCCCAGCTTCCCCACATCCCAGCCAGGTGCAAGGGCAGACTGGGTACCCACCAGCTCCCTCCCCAGGACCCCACTCACCTGGCTCGATGATCTTACAGGTGATCTTTTCCAACCCAGATGATTCTTTTATTTCCCGTGGCAGCCGGGGAAGCTGCAGCAGCATCAGAGCTGCCTTCTACTTCCAGCACTCGGGCAAACTGCTATTTGTAAAACAAAGGTGAAAGCATAAAATCAAATGGATGAGTCAGAGGAGAAGTTCAAAAAATGGGGAGTGCGGGGAAGGGGAGAAGCAGGATCTCCATCTCCCCTCCCACCTGCCAGCAGGCAGGGAAACAGGCAGCACCTCGCCTGCTGGCAGCCCATCACGGCTTCAAAGCGGGCGCAGATCGGATCTAGCAGCAGCCAGGGATGCACCGAGCAAGCGCTTAGCGGGGAAAGGAGATGGCTCCGATAAGCCAACGTGTGAACTCCCAGGTTTAAATTAACTAATGACTTCAGATGCTGCCGATAGTCTGCAGGGGATGGGGAGGAGTGATTTATGGGGGAAGATTAAACAGACTAATTAGGCCAGCTTTACCACTTAGGAGTTACCCAGCCAGGCTGGGGGCTGTGCCAAGGAGGACCCACTGTGCCCCAGCCTTGTGAGAAAGGATGGGAAGCAGCTCCAGGCCCTCCCCATGAAGCCACAGACACTCTGGCAGCCTCCTCACCCAGGAGCATCCCTGCAGGAGCACCAGAGATCCCACCAGGCACCCCAGCACTCGCCCACACCTGAGCTGCCCACTCTCAGGTGCAGACCTGGGACACTTGTGGACTCTCTTCTGCTGCATGACCTGCACCTCCCCAATGCTTCCCAACCAGAACAGATGACCAAGGCTGTGCTTGACCCCCACTGCTTCATGGCCACTGGACCAGACACTACATGGACCAGGTACCACAACTGCCAGGTCTCTGGGGTGAAGTGTAAGGTCAACAGGATTCACACCAAGGTTCTTTCAAATCCCAGTTATGTACATGCCAAGAATCAGTGATTTCCAGTGGCTGGGCAAGCACTGAGCTCAGCCTCATGCTGCACTGACTCACTGCTCTCACGTGTAAGAAGTTGCCGTGGTCTCAGCCAGGAGAGCTTTTTATCACGTTATGGGAAAGCACTTGCAGTTTCCTTTTCCAGGAGCCCTGGACATAATAAAAAGGCCTCCTCAGGCTTCAAAGCAGGAGGATTTTCATTGCTTCCTGGGCCAAGAACAAAGCACCATTGAGCACAGCCTACAGTTGTTGTCTCTGTCCCTTGATGTGCATCAAGAATCCCATCCGCAGGCTCAGAGAGCTCGGTTCACAGGGATGGAGACAGGTTCATCCACAGCCATTGCTCTGGACCAGGAATACTCTGAGATGGGTTTTTCCCCCTTGAATCATCCCAGTTTAACCATGAACTGCCAGGGTGGCCCTGGGCAAGTCATAAGGAGTGCTGGTGGCCTGACCCTGGGGCTGGCATCGCTTCCCCATCCACGCATTCAGTACCTGCAAGACAACGGGGTGCTGCTGGAGTGTGTAACATTCAGCAGCAACTGAATGCTTGACTGTATAAATAATACAGAGATACCATGAAAACAGCTGGTTTCACGTTAAAATGGAAATTTAACAGAGTGACAAGCAGGAGCTGCAGGGGATGCAGCATGGGCTTCCTCCAGGAACCCACACAAGTCGCAGCTTAGTGCTGGGGCATGAACTTCCCACCACGTCCAAAGCCCAGCCCTGGGGTGGTGCTTGTCCAGAGCAGTTCAGGGAAGTGTGGGGACTTCCTGCCCCAGGCCCACAGAGAGCCCAAGCCCTGCTTTCAGCCTACCACCTCCGGCACTGCGATACGCCAGGGTCAGACAGTCGGGGACATTTCCCAGATGCCTTTGGAGAAACAGGAGTTCCTTGTCACTGCTATCAGCATGAGGCTCTTGGGCCCTTCGCCTGCCCACGCTGGGTCTAGGACAGGTTTCCTGGAGCTCTTTGTCATCAGGGCATGGAGACTGGCTGGGGAGGGCTATGCCTGGCACGGTGCCACCAGTCCCATTGCTGGAAATGAGGTTTTGGGAGAAGAAACTTCTGATGTCCCCATGGATCTTATGTGCAATGCAAAGCACCAGACCAAGCAGGGCTGTGGTGGTCTCATGAGCCTCTGCCTGCTCCCCACATCCCCTGCTGCCAGCCCACACTCTGTTTCAACCACCTCACCCCCCTTCCCTGGGAAATAATAAACTTTCATGTTTGTGCAGAGACAGAGTCAGGACAGTTCACATGGGAAAATAAAAAGGAATAAAAAGTCAGAGGAAAAAGCCTAGGCCCATGATGTCCCACAAACACTTCACCGTTGCGGCTGCCCGTGATCTTCTTCAGCTGTGCACAACATCACTGGCAAGAAATTACTCACTGCAAAATATTTTTGTTTCCCCAAAACATTAATGAATTATTTAGGCATCTCTAGCAGTTACATGGAGAATGATCAACTGCTGCTCAATGTGGGCTGCCTTGGTGCCTGCCAGGGAGCAGCTTTTGGGAAAAGCACCCCCCTTGTCATGACACACCATGTGCCTGAGCAGGGCCATGGCACTGCAGAGCTTGCTGTGGCACTGCCAGAAGGGCAAAGAACGTCATCTCTCCCTACAAAGGCTACAGCCAGGAGTAGGAGCTTTGTTCCAGAGCTGGAAGAGCGAACTTCACCTGCTCCGCCTCCCCCAGCCTTTTCCTCCCTGCAACGTGCTCCAGGCACCTGCCCAGTGCCAAAACCGTGGAGAAACTCGGCACTGATTTGTAATGTGTGAAGGTAATCCAGTGCTGGAGCAAACTGCTGCACTGAGTCACAGCAAACCTTGGCTACCTGCTAACGAACACGGGCCCACGATGTCTGAACCCTGCAGAGAAAGCCCAGGCTGTGGAGAGGGGAGAGCTCCAACTGCTGCTGATTGCAGCCGTGAAACTTCATGAGGGTGATGCCAATCCCTGGCAAAACAGCCCCTGCCAGCACACACACATGCTCAAGGTGTCTCATCGACTCAGTGCAGTCTCCTGGAGCCTGGTACCCCTTGACATCCTGCACTAGCACTACCAGGCACAAGCTGGAGGCTCCTGAACCCAGGCAAGCCCCAGGCAAGGAGGTATTCCCAACTACTGGAAGAAATACCTTTAATCCTGCAGATAAACGCACCAAACATGGAGCAATGAGGGGATAAAAGCACTAAGAAAACTTCAGAAGGACAAAAGTCCTTTCATAAAATCACTCTTCCCTTTTGGAAAGGCACAGGGTGAGGATGGATTATTGCTGCTCTGAAGGTGAGCACTGGCTTGCCTGGTGCCTCACTGCTGAAGGATGTGGGAGCTAGTGGGAAAACTAGGGAGCTGGTGCCTCCCTGCAGCACAGGGAGGCTGTAGGGCTCCCTGCCCTGCAGCTAAGGAAGGAGTCTATGTTTTAAAGACTAAATCCCCCGTAAGGGATGGGAAACCCTGCTCCTGGCTGTCTTTTCTGTCAGTAAAGTCAGCAGGCTACTGATGCCAGGGGAGACACTGAGGCCAGCCTGAGGAATGATAAAGGAGCTCCCGGGGCTTTCAGCTGAACTGCAAAGCCTCCTCAGCCCTTCTCTCTCTCACTCTCACAGCAAGTTTACAACCTCTGCCATGAACCCAGATTTAGGCTCATCCTGAACAGGCTGGAGGCAGCATGGGTGTCTGGGTGGGGGGTCAGCCTCACCAGCCACCATGGATCTTGCCCCCGAGCAGGGCCTGCATCCCAGCATGCAGCCCCCAGCCATGCATCTCTCCCAACACTTTGCCTTCTCCCCTTTCTCCAGCTCAGCCCCCTGCATGGCCTCAGTTACTGGCAAAGGTTCCCACAGACCCTGGCTGCCTACATCCTTCTCAGACCTGGGGACCATCACCTGCTCCCAGCTCTTGAATAATATCCAAAATCTCTTGCTCATGGTTTCACAGCTGCCTGATGTCTCAGTCATCCCCAGCCTGCCTAGTTCATGGCATCCCCAGCACTCCATGGGCTTGGCATGTTCCTGGCCCAAGGTCCCCAGTCAGTCTTTTATCTTCTGAATCACTTCCTCTATGCTGAAGGATGGGGCAGAAAAGCTGAGGGATGCAGGTGAGGACGGATCTGGAATCCATGAAAGCCTGAGCCTGAGAATCAGTGGCTGGATGCTCAGCCACTGCAATTTCCAGAGGAGAGTCCCCTCCCCAGGGAAATCACTCAGCCCACTCTGGCTTGTTCTGAATTCTGTGGAGCACCTCAACTCGATGGTTTGGGCAATTAGACCTTTTCCATAACCTACGGCTCCCCTGGCACTGGCCCCTCTGATGTCTCAGCGCTGAAAGCTGAGATGAGACCTGGAGGGAAGGACCCTCTGTAAGTGAGAGGGAGTTTACAGACAACACCATAGCCCCAACTTCCCCTCCTTCATCCCCAGCCCCACTGTGAATCATGTGGCTCTCGCCTTCAGCGGGGCCTCAGACCAGAGGAACACACGCTTTTTGTCAGGGCTGGTCTCCTCATGTTTATTTCCCTTTGCCATGTGAGCAATTTCCCCTTCCCACACAGGCAGCGACGGCCGTGGCTGTATCAAACACGGCCGTGGGGATGGGGCCAGCCCTTCCTCGTGTTGGCAGAGCCAGGCAGGGACGCGGGGCCGTATCTCATCCGCTGGCATGCAGCACGCCGCGCCTGCAGGAAACATATGTCACTGCTTAAACAGATCGTGAAAGCTTCAATCACTTCCTTATGGTGGAGCCAGGCTGAATTCATACCAACAGCCAGCATCTCCTGCGCTCTTTCCTGTGAGTGAGACCAGCCCTCGGCCCTGTGGGGTGCTCCCCTGCCTCGGTGCTCCCTTGTCCCCATGGACAGCTCCACAGGAAGGTGTGAAACACCATCCAGAAAAACAAACCGTGTCATGTCAGCACCTTGTTACCTTCCTAAGATGCTCCCTGCAAACCTGCCCTGCAGGAAACTCAGGGATGGAACCCTCCCCAGATTCACAGTCCACCCCCAGACTCCCTCCAGCATATTTGCTGGGTGTACAGCTGCTGTTTGGGGCACTGCACTTGCTGGCAGCACATAACCAGAGCCCCGAACAGCCCCACTGGTCCCCAACCCCTCACTGACCCCTGGGGCAGCCTTAGAGGAGCTCAGTGAATTTTATGGGTATGAGCTGTGCATGCAGGACAGGACCCTCCCAGCTCTGCCTGCCCCCAAGGAGCTTCATAGAAAGCTTTCTTGGGGTGTCTCTTGGAGCAAGTGGCTTTGGAGGGATGTCAGTCACACACTCTCTCCTGCTCCACTGATGGGGTTCTGAAAGCTCCCAGTGTCAATAAAGCAGATGGCCACAGCTGCCCCCCATGCCCCATCCCCTGCAGCAGAGTCCAGGGCTGCCCAGGCGGGTCCCTCCTCCCACAGACATGGGTAGGTGTCGGTGAGACGATGCATCATCACAGCGTCTCTACCATTATGCTCAGTTTTCTCCTGTGGGCTGGAAGTTGCTTTTTTTGGAAGAGATGCAGGCTGGAAAGCTCACGTGGGCTTTGGTGATGAGACTGGCGGCTGCAGTCATCCGAGCCTGGCAGAAGAAGATGTTGGCGGGCCAGCCAGCCTGGCCATGAGTGCTGTTGTGATGGCAGACTATCTGCCAAAGAGCTCCCCCAGATTCTCTGCTGCCACCCTGCCTTGCCCAGGGGTTCCCCCATCTCCCCCTGTCTCCCTGCAGCCTCCAGCCACCTCTGCAATACCTCTTGCCTGGGATGGAGGGGAGCACTTGACAATAACATCTTCCTTATGTGCCTATAACAACTGCCAAAATCCTTGGCCTTTCCTGGGATTGCATTTCAGTCAAATGCCCACACCCTCACTAAAGGAAAGAGCAAGACAAGAGTGTTATTTCTGCAAACACAAACACCCACAGAGATCCTTGCCTGCTGGAGACAAGGACACACAGGCTGGTGCCATGCCTGTGCAGCTCCCACCTCCCCACGCTCTGCTCACCAAGACTTCACCTGAAACAGCCAGTTTGCTTGGGACAGTCCTCCTGCCTCTCTGCTTGGAAGCAGCACCATTCCTGGAGCATTGCCCGCTGATCAGCTCCGGCTCCTCGCTGCGGGATCATTTTGCTTACCCAAAGCACCTTCTTCCTTGTGCAGGACAAGAACCAAATCCCAGCTCGATCTCACCAGTGTGATCTGCCTGAGTGCCTCTGCTCCAGGACCATGTGCTGTGTTAATAGCCCTGGTTCTGTCAGTATTGGCAAATCCAATCCCAGCCAGAGTGGTGCCTCCCGCTCATTAAGGAAGGGAGTAGTACATGACAGAACCCTCCCTACCCACCCCTGCAAGCCACCCTTGGGATGCTGTCCTCACTCAGCTGCTGTGTAACACATGTGGCAGCAAACCCATCCCCTGTGTGGCCACAGTCCTGCCTGAGAGATGGGAGCCAGCACGGCTCTGCCAGATGCCGTGCCTGCCCCAGGCAAGAGGTGGCGTGGCTGCAGCCCTATTTCACTGTTGCACACCCATCCCCTACCCCACAATCCTCAGGGTCGGGTTTGCCTCCCACCCACGCCTGCTGCTTTGATGGGGCAGCAGGAGTGGAGCAGCCACCTTCCAAGCAGGAAGGAGTTGGTGGAGGATTGTTCAAAGGCACAAGACAGTTCACACAGCCAGTTCCTGCCATGCTGATGGATGTTCCTGAGGAACACACCTTCACTCCAGTTCATCTGCTCCCTTTTATTTCTACCCATCTCCCTGCCACAGCAATTCTGATATATCAGTATCAAGTGCTTGGCTGCACAGCTAACTTGTACCAATTAAACCAATTTTAAGGGGAAGAGGTGCAGACTCACTACCCATAAACATTTTGCTGTGTGGTCTACAACCTGCTCAAACCACATAGCTCCTCGTGGTTGTAAAGGACTCCCAATTGCTGGTTCCCAGCCTGTGTCTCCAAAAGCATCTTCAGGCCGGACCCTCCATCCCTCCCCATCTACCCGCAGCTCCAGTCCCTGGAATTTACCAACACTTAAAAATATTTTACACATCCCTGTAAAATCACACACATTTAAAGCCAGTTAAGGCCTGAATTATGTTTTAAGATGTTGTCCAATTGTAAGCATCATAAAAACCTGAAATAAGTTAAAGTAGAAATAACCACAGGGTAATTACTGTCCCAACTTGCAGCCGAGGAGGCCATGACCCGGCAGCAGGAGCAAACAGCTCTTGCTGTGGCCAATGCAGCCAGTGAGTGGGAGGGCTTCCAGCACTTTTGGAAGATCTATTTTAACCATCAGATTTGCCGTAACCCCGGGCAGCTTTAGGCAGTCATTACACAGCTCACCTTCTGTTGCAAGAACTCTGTATTAATCTGGGCACGGATTTGTCAGCAGCATATGAGAGTCCAGTCACACTTCACCAGGGAACCCCATGGGTGCTTGAGGGAAGGAGGGATGGGGAGTTCAAGGAGGTGGGTGTCAGGACAATCCACTGCCCTAGACCTGTTTGGAAGCATGGAAGGAAGCATAACTTTGGCTTACAGGTTTTTCTCCCCAAACGTATTACCCAGTAAATCATGCAGGAGGCAACTAGCCCCATGCAAAAAACTTCCCTGCCAAACCATACCAGGGTTCAGTCTCATGTTTTGTGTTTGATCAACCTGGCTGGGGCTGGTGAGGGAGGCTGCAGATCCTCAGCAGCACTAAGCACCAGTCAGCACACAAAGTGGATTCTGCCTCCCAAGTCCCCAGTTAACCTCTGCAAGGTTCCACTGTCCTCTGCTACATGACCATTTTCTCCATCTTGCTTCCTTTTCAGTCATCATCCTGCTACATCTTGATTTTTCTCTGAAATCCTCTTGGTTTTGCTGCCAATTTCCAGACTGGGAAAGCTACAACCAAGTAGGATGCACCAGCATTCCTTGGCACGGGAAGGCCTCATAGGGTTCCCAGGTACCCTGAATGTCTCCAGTGACACATCTGGGCTATTGGCTTCCCACTTCCTCCATGCTGGCTTTGAACATCATGGATATGCACAAAAGGTGGCTCATGAAATTAAACTGCCCCGAGAAAGACATGGAGCAGGACCTATGCCTGAGAGCGAGCTGTTCCCCTGCGTGGCGGGAGCAGCCGGATGCCTTCCCCATGTTTTGCACTCTCCATCTGTGTCCAATGGAAGGAAAGAGCCCAGCCTGGAAACCCACTGATTCTTTCCAGAGCTGCAAAACGAAGCTTTTTCATCCCAAGGACGCAGGCTGCTCTGCAAGCTGCCCTCCTGCCTCCCTAAACTCCGACCAGATTTCACACCGAGCCTTCAAAGGGAAGGAGCTGGAGCAGCATCCCCGGCAGGCAGCACAATGGGGACTGGCCAGCGGAGCCCTCCAGGGATACCACGGGGCCACTGCTCCCCAGGGCAGGGCAATAAGTTCTCATGGCAGAGAGGTGTTAACGAAGGCCAAGCAAGCAGGCTGCGGCTCAGCTGCTGGCAGGGAATCAGAGAGCCCAGGTCTGTTTTGCTGCCAGGTTATCAGTGGATCCATCAAGGGATGCCTTCAAGACGCCAAATCTATCAGCTCTCCCATATGGATGCCATCCACACTGAGCCATTTCCTGCCTAATCGGTATCAGCCCTGCTCCTCCCTCCCCAAAAATTGCTCTTTACAGCCTGCTGCAACTCTACAAATATTTTTACAACAGGTAAAAAAGGCATGGAACGCATCCTCCCCGCCCAAGCCTCCCTTGGGGCATTCACTGTGCACCACCACAACACCAACTGGGATGCAGGTGCAGGAAGACATCCTTGGGGTCCAACATTACTTTACACTCTGAATTTTCACTGTGGCTCTGCAAACGCCCTGGTGGGTGTTGGAGGTGTTGCAGGTACCCAGGAATAGGGATGCAAGTGACAGGGGCTGGACAGGACCTTCCTGGGTGCCAGTGCAGAGCCCCAGCCAGGGTGTGCCTTATTTACCAGCAGAGAGGAGTTTACCTTGTGAAGGTTTCTGTGCCTGATAGCCTGGGATTATTTTGTCTTTCATGTGGTCTCTAATGAAAGGGAGTCTGGAACAGATGCAGATTTGAAAGAAAAGAGGAGGAGGAAATTTCTTAGCATAGGGTTTCGGTTCCCCTGCCTATAAACAGTGCTGACAGCAAGAGGCGGCAGTGATAAACACAGCGATAAGAGCCCAGCTAGACAGGTAATCTGGCACAAAAGGTCTGTCTGGAGAAGTTTAGGCAAAAGTCGCCACACGCTGTTTTAAAAAAACACAAAACCTCAAGCCCTGGCCAGTGCAAGTGTTTGCACCAGGGAATTCCCCTGGCTGCTTGGGCACAGGGTATCCCTGCTAGGAGGGGGGTTACCCCATTACTAAGCGTGGTTGGTTTTCCTGCTTGGCAGCTGTGGGAATTCCCAGCAGAGGGGTTGTTCCCAGCAAAAGCACTCAGCGTTCCCTCCACAGCCCCAAAACGCTCTCGCTTCTTCATCTGATGAGCTGTCACATATTCTTAGAGTTAAACGTCTTCAATGCGCAGTATTCGGGGAAATAATTCCTCCTGTTTAAAGATTCATGGGTATTGGTGTTGGAGAGAAAAACAGCAGTTTTCCCTTCCTTGCGGTCAGGAATTGCTGCAGGGCAGGATTGTTTCTGATAACAATAAACAGCATCTTGGCCCAAGGATCATCCCACCGGTGATACCATTCCCAGGGTCCCAGGTAAAGGCCCATAAATCCTAAAGCCTTGAATAAAGAGTGTAAATGTTTTAAGGCAGGAGCAGCATGTATAAATTGTGCAGAACTTTATAAAAGCCACAGAAAATACATCCCTGCCACACGAGCAGCATAAGCCTTACACAACAGCCGGGATGATTCACGGGAGTGGAGAGGCATGAATCACCGGAGGCGGGTGAAACAGGTTTTTACCTTGTACCTGTAACGCAGAGACAGCCCAGCTTTGGCAGGGATCTTATCAGCCCCATCCTGCTCCCTCGGCACTGCTGCATGACTTGACTTGCCGGCATCGGCATCACCGGGGTGTGATGGGAAGAGCCAGGGCAGGCTAAGGTGTTGCAGGAGAGCCAAGGAGGGTTTTCTTTTAGACCAGCTGATGCCTAGCAGGGATAGCAGAGAGATGCCCATTATTTTCAGGTGATAACAATGAAATATTTCTACAAAGAGTCACGCCAAAGGAGCAGAAATTGTATGAGTCTGGCCAGCACAAAGCTTCTGAAGTTGAAAGCGAAATACCCGAAGGCTCTGATGGCTCTCACTTGCCAAGTGACCTGGCTGCTAACAAAAGAGCCAGTGAGGGAAATAGCCTGCTCTCTGGCAGGCATGCAGACATGACTTTCTTTAGGGCTGTGAGAACTGAATCGGTGGTTAGAGATGAAGGTGCTCATAAGAAGCTGAATTTTAAAACCTGTAAATTAACTAAGTAAAAAGGGGGCAAACAGTCCTGGCTTCCTGAAAGGGGTTCATGCCTCTATCTGCCAGGATGCTTTTTTCCATTGTCAGGAGGGCAAAGTAAGGAGAACTACTTGACATAATGTGTTTGGGGTTTCAAAGCTCTTTGACAAGGGTCCCTTACGAGAGACTATTAAGGGAATTAAATGCTTGCAAAGCAAATGGAAAAAGTAACTCTAATGGTTGGAAGCAAAGAGGCAAAACAGCATATATTAACAAGGGCTACCTTCCAGAAGGCTATGGTGCCCATGGGGAGGCTCCCCAAGTTTTTGTGTCAATACCAAGGGTGTTAAAGAGATGCCTTAACGATCTGGAAAAGGAGAATGAAAAATGTCATAAGAAAAACCTGGCAGAGGACCCAAACTGCACAGAGTGTTCGGAACAAGCGAAGGCTACAGGGAACTTCAAAAGGCCTGAAAAGAGCTTGATGGATGGGCCAGTCAATGGCGGATGAAATCCAAAGTAGACAAATGCGTAGTCATGCACGCTGCGAGGAACAGGCCCCACTAATTCAAACAGAATGTTAAAGCACAAAGGAACAGGAGAGATAACAGGGGAAATGCTCTGGTGCCAATACCTCCATCGGTGGCACCTCCTCATAGAAATCCCCCTTGCAGGGGGATTAGACGGTGCCATGCTCAGCCCCAGGTGCTTCACTTTGGTAGAGGCACTTTTCAGCCTCACTTTCCCCTGAAGGAGCCCAGAGGCTGCACAGGCACAGAGGAGCCCTGCCCATTGTTAGGCACGGGGATCAGTGCAGATGAAGGAGGTCTGTCAGGTGAGGCTAAGCATCTCCTCTGTCAGGAACTGCTGATCAAGAGCCCGATTTTGCAGCCTGGAATTGCCCTCAGAGGGACTCTCCTCATCTCCCAGGGGAAGAGCCCAGTGAGACCTGCCAGGCATTTATCCAGCAGAATAACCTCCTGACAGCAAAGTAAGGTGAAATACCATGCTGCTGCCCCCGCCCAGGGATCAGCTATTCCAGAGGATAGCTGCTCTGAAGCAGACTGGGAAGGTGGAAAGTCCCACGCGGAGCCCAGGTTCAGCGGGATCAGCCGGTCTGGTGAGGTCCACGTGGTGCCTGACCCTGACGCCGTCTCTTTCCTGGGACCGGGTGAGCTGCTTCTTTGCTCAGCTGGGGATGGCCTCAGCTCCCTGCTTCTCCCCTCTCCCTGGTGCTGCCCAACCCAGCGCAGAGGAACCGCGGAGCTGGACTTCATCAGCGTTAACAGGTCCCATCAGCGGGTGCTTGGAAGTGAAAAAGATCTAAGGTGCCTTTGAAAGAGATGCAGATGTTGAGAGGCATCAGTCACTGAACAAGGGAGCACGATGGGGGCAGGGGTAGCCCCAGAGCAGGGGGAGAGATACCAGCAGGGTCCTAACAAGTGGCTTTGACACTTGGGAGACACTAGGCTTTGTGGGGAGTTTTGCTTTGAGAGCTGGGCACTCTGGCCCCAGCTCTGGCTTTTGAGGGATTCCCATCACAGGCTGGGGAGGGGATACACCAAACTGAACAGCACTGGGCAGTTTGGGGTGAGCAGGGACCTTGTGAGGAGCAGATGGGGAAGACCTGGTGGACACGATGCCAAGAAAGCAAAGCACATACAGCCAGGAGCAGGGGAGGGAGAGCTCATCCCCACAGGGGAAAGTAAGCAAAGAGACCTGAAGAGCCTCACCGGGTTTTTCCCATCCATTCACAGCTTTGTCAATGGTTACTTTTCCGCAAATAAATTCAATATTTATTTCCAACAAGTGGCTGGTGGGAGGTAGAGGAAGGAAAGACACTTATTGAATAATTGCACAACCCTCAAGAAAAGCCATAAATTACCCAGCTCTGTCACTATAATTTCCAGCCGAAGTCCTAATGAATCTTTCCCAACAATAGTGTAAGGACAGGCCTGAAAATGTATTGAACCATCTAAGCACTTGGGTAAGCAAAGCAGAGGCATTAATAACCACCACGAGACAGCCCACACAGCGGCAGGGACAGAGCACCGCGGGCTGCCTTCACCCCACGGCCTCTGCCACAGCCTTTGCTGCCCTTTAGTGAGGCGAGGGCAGCTCTGAGGGTCACCAACCCAAAAGAGCAATTGGAGGCTTAAATAGTTCAAAGGTTTTGATAATTATAGGCAAGAAAACTCCACAGCAGGAAGGCATCACTAACAGAGGCCAGTGCCTGAGGTATGTCTATGGGTAGGAGAGCAGCGACAGTTTTGCTGGTTTACCCTGTAGTTTTGGTCCACAAAGCAATAGAAGATGAGAGGTTTGTCCACACAATGAGTCGTGTTTCAGCTGCAGCCTTTAGCCTAGCGCATTAATGTAAGAGCAGATAAAAAATACTGGCTTTTTTTTTTTTTTTGCCAGACAATAGCAAAATACAATAAAAGCTACTTCTGTGAATTGCTTCTCCAGGAAGTGTTTCTTAATTCAAACGTACTTTTTTGCCTTTTCTCCTCAAACTCTTCCAGCAACCAGCATAAGGGAAGGTTAAAAAAATTAATAAAAATTAAGTACTCAGGTGGTGGTGGGTGGGATGGGCAAACCCCAGCTCTCACCAGGATTACAGTCACCCTCACAACTGGGGCACACCAGCACCCTGATGGCCATGGGATGTTGGTGGCCAGGGCTCCTGAACTCCCTTCTCCCAGACAAACCCAGTCCTCAGCTGTGAGTCCAGTCGTGCTCCAAGGTCCCCAATACACTGTGTGCTTTCACTTCACGTTTCAGTTCTGCACTTCAAATGCTGTTCCCACAGTGAGGATTTAGTGCTGCCTGACTCGCGGCAGCCTTCCACTGTTGTATCACGTCATGCCATCTCCAAACCGCTGGCACGGCTCTCTCCAGTGCTTACAGGACCCCCATTACTGACATCTGAGTACTTCATAAACAGTAATGGATTTGAGCCTGCAACCTCCAGCTGTAGCAGGGAAGAGTTATTACTCCAGTTTACAGAGGGGAAACCACGACACAGCAGGGTTGGCTTGCCCAAATCCACGATGAAATCTGTATCGAAGCAGGTGAGAGGGATGTGGTTTTCTGTCTCTCGGATTAGCATCTTAATACCAAATCCGCTGTTTCCTTCCCTTTCACATGGACGGCCTTCCTGCACCAAGGTTTTGGATGTTATTGCCTGCCCAGCCACATTGGAGCCTTCAATCCAGAGGGACATACCCCAGCCCTGCTCTTCCAGAGAGCACAGACAGCTCCTGGGACCCCGGGAGGCAGCTGGGAAGGGGGTCCCATAGGAGATCACAGCCTCCCGTGAGCAGACAGATTAATGTTTCAACTTGTCTCGGTGTGACATTTCCATCTGGTTTGACAAACTAAACATTTGAGTTTGCAAATGTCAAAGTATTTCCATCAAAAATGTCGGCGGTGAAGTCTGACATTTCCTAATCTCCTTTTTGTTCCCATTCCACAAACGTTTTTGATATTTCAACTTTGTCTTGATTTGAGAGAGAAAACACACTGCAATTTTTGACCAGTTTAAGCAATTACATATTTGTAACCTAAGCCATTAGCTAGGTCCTGTGGGCTGTTCCTGCCAGGAATTGATGGTGGCACTGGACAGTCCCTCCATGAACCCCGGTTATTTACAGAGGGGGTTCAAAGTCACAGCCCACAGCATGCTGGGAAGCAAGCGCATGAACTTTCCTCGCTCCGGGCTCCAATCCGCATCCAACCTGCCCTTCACCTCCAACTTCTTGCTCAGCTTTTTCATGGGATCACGCTGAGCTCCATCTCCAGGGGCCTGGGCAAGGGGCTTCTCACCACCTCCTGGTGTGTTAGTGGAAGAAGGAGCAGGAGTCAATGCAGAAGAGCACGTACCGTACAGAAATCTATAGTCAGCTGCATTTTGATACAGTTCCCAAAGTACCTAATTATGCAGCTCGGATTTCTCCCTGCTCCTCATTCCAGCGATAGCTCACCCTGAATCTTTATCAGGCCTTCGGGCTGCACAGACTGAAAGGAGACATTCGGCTCTCTCCTCTTCCCAGCAGGATGGGAGGGCAGAGGTAGAAGGGCAACATACTGCTCTTGTCAGATTTGCAGAATGCAATGTCAGGGAGCAGGCGTCTAAGTGCACATAACACCTAAATAAATGCCTGGCTTCCCCACGGTGCTCGTGCTCTGCTGGAGAAGGCTGGTATGGAGCCAAGGAGGCAGCTGCAGCAGCACAGGAACACGCTCCGAGGGGGTCTTAGAGGGATTTGGGAGAGGGACAGCGTGCATGAAAATTGCATCAGAGCAATAGCTAATTGCCAAGATTAACAGGCTCCAACAAGGGAAGGGTGAGCACTTGAAGTATGAAGTGCTGACTGAGATGCAAGTGTTACCCACAGAGCCAAGTGGGGATGATTTGGAGAGGGGCAGAGCTATTTTTGAGTGAAGAGGGGGCAACAGAGCCCCAGAGGGACTGAATGGCCTGCTCTCCCTTATCCATAGCAGGGAGCATGGCTTTGGTGGGCAGATGCAAGGAAGCACAGAAAAGGAAACCATGTTGCTCCACCCCGGGGTTGGCATATTGGAGTTTTTCTCCAAGATGGGGTCGAGGATGGGCAGCAGCACTGCCAAGGTGCCACTGGCTGTTCCCATAGCATGTGCTCACCACTACATCCCAAGAAAGGCATAGGAATGCTATTTGCAGTTAGAAACTGGTGACCTAACTGGAGAGGCTTGAGCCCCTGGGAGCAAGCAGACAGCAGGGCACAGGTGGATGCCTGCTTGGAAAACCAGAGCCAGCTGCAAGAAAAATAAATACAGCCAGCCAGCTCCAATGCTCAGCCAACCCAGGGACATATTAATTGCACAGCCAGAGAGAGCTGTGGGGTGGCTGCAGGAATTGGACAGCTTATGAGATGAACACTGCGGCCAGAAGAATTTGTCAGTGTTTAAATGAAATGAGGATGGACATGGAGGAACTGTGGCTTTAGCAGAAACACCTGGGACTGCATAAGGCAGAGGCTGATGACGGTGTGTGCTGCAAGAGGAGAAGTGCCTACACCAGAGGATAAAAATGCCACCACTGTCTCTGTGGATGAGGGGAGGGAAGAGGGACGGCTGAAGTGAGGGCTGCACCCCAAGCCTAGAAGCAGTTTTGCAGCAAGATACTGCCATGAGGAGAGAGCAGATGGATGGCAGCTGCCTGGGAGCACCAGGCAGGCTGCAGAGGACACACCAGCCTGGCAATGGCAAAGCTGGCAACTTTGAAAATTCTTGAAGAGGATTCAAGGGAAAAGCTGAGATACAGAAGGAAAACCCAAAGGAGAAGCTACAAGAGTGTCTTCTACCCCAAACACCAGTTGTGGGAGTAAAGAAGGTGCCTGGCTCTGTGCTGAGCTCCTTAAAGGATCATTTTAAGATAAGGGCTCAGCTGGCATGTGCTGTAAGTGGCTGATACTGCAGTGGGATCAGGAGAGCTGGGCATTAATGACCTGCAGAAGAGTGGTCCCCATGTGAATTTGTGCCTTCAGGCCCCAGAGGTGCAATGCAGACAGCCCTGCCGGTCTGTGGCTCACCTGCTAAAAACCTCAAAATAAAAAGGCATGAGATACATCCATGTTTGGCTTGGAAAGGCAGGAGTGCTGTAGAGGAGGATGATGATGAGATGTGCACCAAGTCCTGGAGGAAATAGATGTGGCAACTGGGAGAAAGCCCTGGTCTCCCCAGCTGGCTGGTGGCAACTTAAAAGCACTTCCCCTGAAACCAGGTTTGGGGCAGGCGTGATTCACAAACTAGAGAGAGATAAACTTCTAACAAACATTATTTGCAAATGCATCATTCAGCCAGCCCTGTTTCTAGGTTACACAGCTGACAATTTTGCAATGCAGAAAGAGAAGAAAGATCAAAACCAGCCAACATGTCAAGGAACATAAGCCACAGAAGACAAAACACAGGGGGAAAGAAAAAAAAAAAAAAAAAAAAAAAGACCAAAAAACAAAGAGAAAGAAAACATTAAACCATGGGGTGCCTGGAGATCTCCACCAGAACCAGGCTTGTCTTCCTCTTTACCAGGTCTGAGAAGTCGGAGTTAAAGCAATGAAAACTTGTAAACTCTTTGGGGTGGGTTAATGTAGGGCAGTGAACATGGTACAGGGCACAATGAGGCCCCTGTCATGGCTGGGTCCTGCTGCAGGGGACAGCGCTGCTTTCCCAGCGCCTGGCATAGGCATGTCCTGGACTATTCATGTGCACAGAAAATGGTTTGAACACAGCTGAGGTGGAAAAGAAAATGCCTGAATATCACTGCAGATATTCCCCCAAATGTGTCTATGCATAATGCAGCAGCATTCAAAACCCAAATAAAACATTATAGAATATATAAAGGGTGGGATAGAAAATATTATTACATAAAGCTGTCTTCACATCCAGACTGGGGGCCTTTCCAAAAAGATACACTTCAGCCAAACAAATGATGGAGCTCGGTACAGGGATAACCGGATGAGGTTTAATGGCCTGTAATAGGCAGGAGGTCAGGCTAAGTGAGCTAACAGTTTCTCCTGGCCTTAAAGCCTATGAATGTATGAATAAATCAGGGGGATTCTTGTTTAGTTCCAGTCCCCCAGCCTGCAAAATTATGGTGCAGCAGGAGGGGAGGGAAATTAGAGATGGGCAGTAGACACAGCACGGCATGAGGAAGGGCAAGAGGGAGGTTCAGGGAGCACAGCACTGGAAAAACCCAAAAGCCACAGATGAAGATGCTGGGTTTTGCACAATGTATGACTGACGTTGGAGCTGGTGGACAGAGGGAATTGCTGCAGTGAATTACAGAAGTGAGAGGACAGCTGAGAAAGAGCAGCAGTTGCTGGGGCAGGAGGGATTACATGCCTTGGACCACGATCAGCCAGTGGGACCAGGAGGAGATGCAGTGTGGGAGCATAGGACACCAGAAGAGGTGGCACCAGTCCTCATTCCCTAATGCCCATGGATGGAGGAAGAAATCCCTCTGCCAAATACCTCATCCAGAGGCGGGTTGGGGCTGAGAAATCCCAGAATAAATGTGGTCAGTGAGGAGTGGGGAAGCACCAAAAACAGAGGCATGAAGTGACCACAAGGTGCCACAAGGATGGCAGCCGACCAGTAGAATAAGTAAGAACTTACAAAATGTTCCAGGCAATATGAAGGACTTTTAAAGACATTGGGGAAAAGAAACACTAGAGAGACAGAAGGATAATAATAAATGAGAAAGGGACTGGAAGGAATGAAGAGCTTTAAAATGGCTGTTGCCGAATTGCTTTTTTAAATTGCACTTTAAGGCGATAACTAAAGAGAAGAGGCATGGTCAATTAGGAACTAATGAAGACCTTGTAAATACACTTACTGATAAAAAGCACGTAAGGGAAGCCCTGACAAGCCCAATGTGCACAAATCAGCCGGGGTGAACAACATGCATTCTGAATTACTAAGGGAATTCACTAACGAACTTAGCGAGCCTCCACCACTTTAAAACCCACCACCAGCACTGAAAATAAAATTGCAGCCGGCCAAATTCTGAGCTGGCGTAACAAATCAGTGAAGGACCTGGAGGGGGGGGATGGTGGTGGGAACTGTCAGGGAAGGAAATAAACACAAAGCAAAATTTAAAAGAAAAATAAAAGGAAGACACTGGAAAAGGAGACTGACAATTAGTAGCCAGGAAATTTGTTTCATCTGCCAGGCAAGGAATGCCAAAAAAATTGAGGATTAAGGAAAAGGCATTTGATGCTCCCGGAGGAGAGCAAAGCCACGAGCAATGCCAAGGATGAATTTATTAAAGGACAAACTAGGGCGGTCAAATCCGGTTGGTATTTTACAGGGCTTTGCACCCTCTCTGGAGGCAGGGACTGGTGGATAAAGCCTGGCAGGACATACAGCATTTCATCCTGTGTCTTGTAGACAATTTCTAGAGGAATTAATTGGTTACAAAGCAAGGCCAGCTTAGGAGCCCACACGGCACAGTGGCCAGTGGAGGACCCAGCATGAGGTTTGGTCTTGTTTGGGATGAACATTAACGACTGAGAAGATAAATGGCAAAATAATTGCATTTGCAGATGATGCTTAATTAGGTCATGCTGCGAACAGCAATAACACAACAGGAACTGGGAAGGTTTGAGATACAGGTGGAACCGGGCAAGTGATGAGCCTGGAAGGATGCAGGGACCTCAGGGGGAAGGTATCCTCAATGTAGGTGGTGGGGAAGAGCTGGGAGACAACCCTGGAGCAAGAGGAGGCTGGAAACAGCAGATTAGGTGGGATTTCTCAATGCACTCTCAGTGCTCTGAAAGTTGTTGGGGTCCCTCAAAATTACCAGTGGCATGGCAGGGTTTAGCCAGACATCTTGCAGCACAAGGAGGACACTGATTGCTGCCTTGCCTGGAGGTTTTGGGGCAGAAACGATGGTTCTAGGGACCAGGAGAAAGATTGTCCCTTGGCTCCAGATAGCTGGGATGCTGGCTCTGCCCTGTGCGATGGCCAGGGCTAAATGGGCACATAAGAGAGACGAAAACTCTACTCTGGGAAAGGGCACAAAGATTTCCCCAGCATGGGAAGAAACTCCCTCCTGCCATCACCCTGAACAGGGCAGGGCAAATAAAAGGAGTCCCAGCAGAACTGGTGTTATTTGGGAGAGCTGTCAGAGTGCTCACTCCTGGGGCACCTCTGCTTCTCATCTGCCTGATGGAAGCTGACGTTGCATGAACCTTTCCGAGCAAACTCAAATTATTTTAATTTCTAAATCCAAACAGCTCCAATTATATCATTTCCCCTGTGCGAAGCTGGGTAATGCTCTCCCTCTGCTTCCCTGGCAGGGCTACGGCAGCCCTGAGTGCCGGCGGTGCTGGGGACTCAGGGCTGGTTTGGGGGTGCCAGGAGCTCACACCCCTCCTGTTCAGGGGGAGCTCAAGGGGCACACTGGGACAGACCCCAGCAGGAAAATTGGGATGGGGTGATGCTGAGGTGATTTAAATACACAGGATTTTCCAAGATTCAGTTTTGCATACGTATCAGAAAAAAAAAAGAAAAAAAAAAAAATCAGGCTTTTCAAAGGAATTAAAAATCTTTTGCATGAACGTTCCTATCCACAGCAGAGCTCTTTGATTTTCCTCCTTTTGCTCCACACAGTGCAGCTCCCTTGGCAGGCTCAGGGAAGATTTCACCATAAGGATGAGCAACAAACCATTTGGTAGTTACGGAAATAAAGGGGTGAAAAAAGCAATTGAGGAAACATTTCCTAAAGAGCTCTGCTTCACTAATTAACTGAGTTTCTTCCTACACTAGCCTGCCCCTCACAGCTTCAGTGCCATCCCTTTGCAAAGGGTATATTGCACCAATATTTGGATATCATAATTGTAATTATACACCGGCAGCTGCCTTTGGTAATTTTTTTTTCTTCCACAAGGAGCTCTCCCCCTTTTCTCCAAAACTGCTACCACCTCAACACCCTTTTCCCATTATTTTTTTACCCACAGCCCCTGCAGAGCAAGCAGATCAACCCCTGCATGCAGTTTCTGCCTCTCCCTCCCAGGCCCCCATGGCTTTTTTCACCTCCACCCCCAAGCCCCATCGCCCCCAGCATCACCTCTTTCTCCTTCCTTCCTTCCCCTTGCTGCTTTCTCTTCCATCTCTCCCTGTGCTATTTTTACCAGGGTGCCAAGGTCTCTGCTTCCAGCAGCTCACAGAGACTCTTCTCCAGCTCAGCCAAGTCAAATTCCAGGCACATTCCTTGCACCCACACTCAGCTCCCCAAGCCAGCGAGGGGTTTCTGCCGAGCCACCCCCAACACATCCAGTGTCACGCAGTCCCAGCAAACCTGGTCTCACACGGACAAGCCACGGTGGCTCTGTCACACACAGGAGATGCTGACACTGCTGCCACCACCTCTAGCATGCCTCCCTCAGCCCTGCCCTCACTGCCCTTTAGCACCTCCGGTCCTGCTCCAGCATCACCTGGCTGCCGGCAGCCCCTGAGTCCCCCACCCTCAGCACCCTGCCTGCACACAGCTGGGGGCAAGGCCGGGACTGAACTGCTCTTGCTCCCACCTGGAAGCCCTTTGCTCCAGCAACCGCAGCTCTTCGGCACCATCTTCCTTCTAGGCTCCACTAGACTTTGCCGGAGCGCCCACAGCGCCCCCCCCTTAGGCCCTCCATTTCTGGTTTAAATTCCCAGCCCCTTATCACATTACAAAGTAACCGGGGCACCTCTGTGCTCCTCTAAACTTAAACACCTTTTATTCTCATTAAAGGGGTCTGTGCTTCTCTCCCGCTTCTCTATCTCCCAGTTAAAAGCCAATTAATTACTGTTGACTTTCCCAGCAGATGTTCTCGCTTTGGCACTGGTCGGAAACGCGGTGATTTGTGAACCGCAGGGCTCCGGTGTGGAGGAGTGAGGACCGGGACATGCAGGCCGGCAGGGAAAGGAGCCCTTCCCAGCCAGCCTGGCTTTTGAAAAGGGAGAGAGCATAGCTGTTTATGAGAAAGTCACCGGCTGTTTTTCTTGGAAAGAAGCAGAATCCTCAGATAGGGGTAAAATCCTGATTCCACAGAAAATGAAGCAGTGTGGATTTCAGTTGGGTCTGGTCAGAGGTTTATTTCCCCTCGTACAAGAAACCTCTCATAAATCACCGCTCTCTCCAAGGGCTTTTCAAAGCAGTGATGCAAAACAGAGCTGCACTGTCCGCCAGAGGCTGGCCGGCCCCAGAGTACGCAGGCAAATGGAAAGGAAAGGGAGGCCATCTCCACTGTCCCACTGCCCTGCCCCTGCCATGTTCCCACCACCCTGCATCTGTCCTCCCATCCCTGCAGCCCACAAAATATTGGCCCAGGGAAGCAGGGATGAGGAACAAATGGGTGCTGCGTGAAGGAGATGGGTGACAGTGATGGATCCGAAGGCAGATGGATCAAGGCAGGGAAGGGGCAACAGTGCTTGGTGATGGGGGTATCATTGCAATGGTGTGTACAGGTGCTCTGGTGGGCATGGGCATTCCAACGGGCATCCCAGAAGCATTTTAGGGGGTAAGGATGTCCCAGTATGAACGGGCATCCTGGTGAGCATGTGCAGCTCCTGGCTGGGGCTGGCATCTTCACCACTGCCTTTGCTCTGCTGGGAGTGCAGCACCCTAGTGCAGAGAGGGACACAGGGTTATGGAGTCTCTGCCAGCAGGGTGCATGTCAAAGGCACCTTTTTCTGCAAAAATGCTGCTGAAAATGCTTGCAAACAGTGAAGCTCCTGGGCTAACAGCCATGCAAATCCCCCTGATGATTACAGTGACTTTCTAATATCGACAGAAACCTCTGTGCTAATGAAATGCACTGAAGTTAAGCAGCCGTGGAAATGCCAGTGTAAAGGAGAAAGGCCACCAAACAGGCGCTAATGGAAACCCAAATCCCCAGAACTAACCGGCTGTGATTGGAGAAGAGGGAACAGAGGTCTCCTGTGTCGTTGTCCCTGGACAGTCGTTTGACCTTCTCTGGCTTTGACTGTGTGGTGCCACTGTCCTCAGAAGAGAGGGGATGTATGGGTGGGGGTACCATGGGTGGTGGATTGGAAGGGAGCACTGGGGGTGGAAACTGGGAAGAAAGGGAGGAGTTCATCCTTTTGTCCCTCATCTCTGGCACTTTGAGGTGCTTGTCCTTCCTGGGGAGCCTCCAGTGGGAGCCTCTGGTGTGGCTGGGAAGTGCTGTCTGTGGAACAGGCGCCTCAGGAACGCAGCTACTCGCAGCCCTGCCTGGGCCCTGACAGGCTGTTTCCCACTGAGCTGCGGGAAGAAAATGGGATTTCAGCTTTTCTTTTTCATGGTAAACGTTTCTGATTCTGCCAGCCGATGTGTTCACCTCTCAAGTTAATAGGCAATAAGCAAAGCGGTGTCATTCTTGTTAAGAAGACAGAAAGGGTTCCATTTAAATGCAATGTGCGAGTGACATAAGCTGGGATGGGAGAATACCCTGGGTCTCCTGGCAGTGGTCTGGGGAGCTGGGAAGGGTGGTTTGCATTTTGTCTGACAGCAGAGGCAGGCTGTGAGCATGGCTGGAATACACCAGCACTGAAAACAGGGATTTTTGTCATTTTCCTGTCAGCTCTGCCAGGTGTTTGAATTGAAAGTGACCTCAGACACCGGTCTTCCAAGCTGCTCCCTCCCGGTTATCAGGACACACCAGGCACCCTCTCCCTGCCCCACTCTGCTCTGCATGCTGCCTCTCTTTGCAGGTGCTGGAGCAGCACAGCCCAGCACTGTGCTGATGCTGTGAACTTCATCTTGCTGGAAAGAGGCAAGAAATAGGGACTGAACCCCTTCAGACATCATCCATCTTCCCGTGTGGGCTGCAAGGTGCAGGCGGCAGGGCAGACCAGGGGGCCCTGTGCTGCGAGCACATTTTCTGTTGAACACTTTCTACTAATTGCATTAAAAAGCTCACACTGAGATGAGGGTAAAGGCACCCAGGCAGTCAGCAAGAACTCAAATCGACTCATTACAAAATCCCCGTTGCTGATAGGACCCTCTTTTTAAATAACAAGTGTGGGATTCTTCTTGCTTTATAAAATTCCATTTAAAGGAGAAATTGCAAAAGCTTTCTGGCTCCTTTGATCATTTTTAAGGGCCCTTTCCAGTGTGGGAGAGAGACACTGACATGAAGAGAAAGGGAACAGTGCTGAGCTGAGGGAAGTGCTCAGTGGGGTGGCTGCACTGGGCTCTCCTCACATCTCCAAGGAGAAATCCCTCGGCCGTGCGCAGAGCACTGCCTGTCATCACAGACCTGTTCCCAGAGCCCAGCATTGCTGCAGAAAATTGTCAGGTTTGGATGGCCCTGATCCCTGGGACTCACTGGTGAAAGGAAAGGAGAAATGCCGGGGACGTTATGATCAGGGGGACTGCTGGGGGTTACATGCGATGTTTGTGTCACCTTGGACGAGCTTGTGCGGTTTGCTCAACAAAGTTGAAAAGTGTTCAGATTTGGGTCCCAGCCCTGATTGCAGCCATGGGTGATGGGAATGGGGCAGCACACATGGAAGCTGGGTTTTCACTGCCCAAGGCAATATCGGCATCCCCACATCACTGGACATCCCCCTGGGGAGACCCTGCTACCAGGGCCAACCCTGGGCTGTGCCAGGCTCAGCACTGCTGAGGACATACAAGGTCACCACCAAGAGCCTTCTCATTGCTGTGGCATGTGAGGGATCAGTTTCCCCACAGCCATGCACGTCCTTTGGCTTAAACACCAAAGCCCTGGCAGGTAAAACTCTTTTTGTCTTTTGTCTTTTTATTGAAGGGCAGAATGTGCAGGGGAGGGAACGGCAGCCGGGTGTGTTCTAATGAACCCTGATTTCTAGCAAAGCCTTTAATAGTATCTCGGTCTTGTGGTATCTTGCTTGAAAAATTAATTCAAATTGGTTTGGATATAAGCCTTTTCACAGGGGCTGAGAACAAGCAGAAGGATCTGAAACAAAAGGGAACAATAATATCTTGAGCTGGAAAGTGCTGTTCAGACCCAGCAAGGATTGGTGTTAGGCCTGGTTTTATCTAACACCTTCAATTAATTATCTGGGAGAGGGAACAAACAGCACCTTAATTAAATCTTCAGATGACATTACAGTGAAAAGGTGTTAGACACTTACAGGGACGTGCAAAGTAGAAGGAGGTGGAGAGAGCCCAGCTGACTCAGCGATGCCATTCAGGAGGAGGACCTGTGGCAAGCTGCATTCTCCAGGCACTTCTTTTCCCCCTCTGCCTCATGCTGCATTCACAGAGATAAATGTGGGAGAGACCTGAGCCTGCCGGCTCTGTCCCCAGCATCCTCTGACCCCCAGATTCCGGTCTGAGCAGGTTTTGGTGCTACCAGAATCACCACCATGGAATGGCACCCGTTCCTCCTGCCTGCTGCCCCCATGGCTATGCTGACTCCAATCACACTGGACCATGGAGGACTTGTACCTCCTGTGTGTGCTTCAGCATCTTTGAAGCTGTATGTGGGCTAGGCCTGCTCAGAGGAAGGCCAAAACCCTTCAAGATATCTATTTGAGCTGGTGGAAACCAGGGGAACTTCACAGAAGTGCACCTACGGTCTTAACTGGAAATACCAGGTTTATTAATAAAGAAACCAAGCTAAGGAATTTCTGGACAAAAAAGTTAATTAACTAAAAATTGAGCTTCCAGAGGAAGTTACATAAACATATTGGGGGAAAAAAATAAATATGCAGAATATTTCCAAGAGAATTAAGAAGAGCCATAAGCATTTCAGTCTAGAAATGAGAAACTAATATTGTGAGCATAAAGATCTCAGTTCTTTTGCAGTTCATACATTTTATAACAGAAATCCAGACATCTAAAAACCAAAATAAAACACTCCAATAACAATCATAACTCTAACTCTCTCTTTTTCTTCTTTCCTGGCACCCAGACAACAGCTCAGAAATGCATCTCATAACTCGAGCTTGGCGCCGGAAGTGACTTCTATAAAGTGGGATAATTAAACAAGAGTAACGTGTTATTTTAGAAATTACATCCTCGCCATAACACGCTGGAGGAGGATGCTGGGCGGCCACGGGCTGTGGCTGCTGCTCAATGCATGCTGGCACCCTCGGCACCAAAGCCTCTGGTTGGCATTTGCAGGGGGAAAGGGGGGCTGCCAGCAGCCCAGGATGGTTGCAGTTAGCCCAGGCTTTGCATTTGGAAAGAGGCAGTGCTTAAATTGTGTTTAACTCCCAGATTCTCGGCTGCTGGAGAGGGCAGAGGGGAGGGTGCAGGTCAAAGCAAGGCTGCTCCTGGCAGACTGATTAATTCAGGCTGCGAGGAGCAGGGTTGCAGTGCTCTGGGATGACAAGCACTGACATCTCCCCGTGCCTTATCCTGCTGCACTAAGGCTGTGTTTTGCATCTTGTACCATGCGTCAGATGTTTTTGGTGTGGTGTGGCTAATAAACCAGCCGCTGGCAATTCCCACTCTCCTTTTCCACTGCAGCTTTTTTATTGCTGGGGCTGTTGTCCGTCTTTTACATGCCGGTGTTTATTTTTCCCTATTGTTTAGATTAGCTTTAACTTCAGGTGGATGCCAGGCTTTTGTTCAGGGAAAAAAACCAATCCCATGAGCAGCCAGATCTAACAACATCTTGCAAGCACCTCTAAATATTTCAGAGAGAGAGTCTGTCAGGGTTGCAGGGAACGTCTCCGATCTGCTCTCATTCATAGTTTAACACATCCCTCTCCTCCTCCCACCTCCACAAGTGATTGCGCCTGAGCTCAAACACACAAGCACCTTCCTCATGCTGAAAACATGTCAGCAGCTTCCCGCGAGGAGCTGGGCCAGTCCAGGCTGCCAACTCGGCTGCCCTGGCCCTGTTGGGGGGAGAGGAGCAGGAGGAGAACCGCTGCCTCCAATTAATCCTGAGCAAAGTCCCACTGCAGCCAGAGAGAGCTCAGATTTATCTCCTGACTGCCTGACTTGGCTCCTCTTCCCCAAACATTTGGCAGCGTCGGCTCAGCCGCGGTGGCTGGTGGAAACCCACAAGGGTCCACCGGTGCTGGAGCCGCTGCAAGGAACCTGCTGAGGATCCCTGTGGAGAGGTGGGGCCCTCGGGGCACCCCAGCACAGAGGTGCCGGCCGTGCTATTTCCTGCTCCCATGGTGCGCTGCTGCCTCCTTGCTCCGGCCCTCCCGCCTGGCAGCTCTGCCGGTCACCGCGGGCGCACGGAGCCCAGCCTTGGCTGGGACCCACGCCAGGCAGGAATGCCACGGGGATGGCAACCTGCAGCCAGTGCCTAGCAAAAAGGATGAGCTGGCTGGTTAAAGAGGTGTGAAAATAACATTTTGTTTCAGTTTGGTTTGTTTTTTTCCTAGTCCTATTAAAAGAAAAGATTGGTGAAATCCCTGCAGCCGGGACAGAGCCAGCCACGCTGGCAGATCCTCCAACCTTAGAGCGAGGATGGAAGCAAGTGGTGCCTGGGAGCGACGCCGAGTTGCTGCTTAACCTTGGAGATGACCCATGTGCCCAGGCAGCTTCCTCCAGCCCTGCTGTGTGGGCATGGAGGGATAAAAGATTTCATGCTGCCAGCACAGAGCAGTAAGTCACACTGGAAAAAGAAAAGGAGAAGCAGCAAAGGCACTGGAAGATCAAAAAAGGGGTGGAATAAGTCCTGAGAAGAAGGAGAGATGAAGGAGCATTTGGGTTCAGTGCTGCCTGGGGAGGCCTGGCAGGCTGAGCAAACCCACAGCCTCCGCTGCTCAATTCCCACTGCGCCAAGAGGAACAGGATATCGCACGTCATTTGTAAATAAACCCGCGGCATCAAAGGAGCCCTCCCTCGTCTCCCTGTGCACCCATCCCAGCCTGTGACTCTGGAGAGAACACCATTGCTCCCAGGGACAGAGCATGGGGAGCCATCAGGGCTTTTGGCGGCTTGTATACCTTCTGTACGAGCTGGTGGCACGTCAAGAAGGGCTGTCCAGGTGCCTGGAAAAGGGTCATGTTGGAGGAGAGGGTGGAGATGTCTCCATCCTTTCAGCCCTGGGTCGTGGTCAAAAGCTGCCCTGCTGGGGTGCCAAACCATGCGGTCATGGCTTCAGGAGATGCTTGCAGGATGAGGACCCAGGATAAGAACAAACTCGCGGGTGCCACACGACTTCCCCGGGGCCCTCCTGCCTCCACCCAGACGCGGGAGCCCGCCGAGGGAATCAGAGCTGCCTCGGCTCTCCGACATCAAAGCTGTGAGGGGAACATAATGATGTGCGAAACGCCGAACTGCCAGTTCCCCGCGGCCGGCCCCACGCTTCCTTTGGAGTAAATAATGCCGTCTAACGAGATGGTTTAACTGTGTCACGCTAATTCCACAAGAAAGTAGACAAGATTGAGCATGTGCGCAGTCATGGTGGGTGCAGGACCCCAGCCTGCAGTGTCCCCCTCCCCACGATGGCCCGGTCACAGCAGGGCTGCCTGATGATGCTAAGCCCAGGTGTGAGTGGCAGAGACTGCTCCAGAGATATGGGAGTGATCGGCAGAGCTGTCCTGTGCAGGAAGTTCTGCTGCTCCAGGACACCCTGGGGGGCGCATGGGTGGATGGTGGAGAGATGCTGGTGCTGGGCAGCACAAAGGGGTGAGGGAAGGTGCTGTCCCACATTGCAACCATCGGCGCATGCCATGAGGGCCTGTGCAAGGGGCTGGGATGCTGGGAGCACTGCCAGCTCAGGAAGATGTAGAGTGAAGCCAGAGTTCTGGCGGTGTGGAAGGGATAGCCTGCGGCTTGAGTTTGTCTGGGCTCCGTGGCCATTGCTGGTACAAAGATATAGCATTGTCCTTGATCACAGCGCCTCAGGAAAGGATGCTCTTGAGCCTTGCCTGCCACTGAAGCTCAGTGCCGATACCTCAAGGCCAACCCCTGGGATGGCTGCAGGCAAACACCAGCTGGGAAAACCCCAGGAGCAGGACACACTATGCCCGGGGCACAGTCATGTCCCCAGTGATGGGCACGGGTTCGCATAGACTGAGCGGGAACGTGAGCATCTTCTAGCTCCCAGCTCACATCCAACCTCATTCTTCTAAATCTGTTTCTTAAATGAGATTACGACAAAGAGCATGAAGAACAGAAATGTGTACAAGGGGTAAACCAAGCCTGAGAAAATCCCCCAGCGAGCCTGAGCCTCGTGGCAGGATGTTTTGAAGTGACAGTCCCCAGTTGCCATCTCCACAGCAACACTGGCTGATCTGGTGGTGCTCCCTGTCCCCCTGCACAGGCGTGCACAGCACCACGATGCTTCTGGGTGGCTTATGGCCACTGTTATTCCTGTGGATTAGCATTTTGTTACTGTCTGCAGGGAGCCTGACCCCAGTCCCCACACTGGGCTCCCTGCTGGGGCTCCTGGACACCCAGGGGTGACTTCAGCCATTGGCCACGTGTGACGAGGTGCTGAGAAGCCAACACCTGTGTTTATGGTGTGACCAGCCACCCTGGCCACTGTAAGCTCTTTCCTGGACATAAACTCTTGGTTTTCAAGGCTGTTTTCTCACCAGATGAATGAAATAAACCGATGATTAAAAGGAAAAGTAGGAAAATAAATCGCACCATGTGCAGTCGTTTGGACACCCCAGATGGCTTGTCAGCAGGGTTTGACTTTCAGGTCTACAGCACAGATGGCTCTGAAGCCAGGGGAAGAGCTGCTACCCGTCGTGTGCGGCAGCCCCCAGCCCTCAGGGCGCTTCTCCTTGGAGGTCAGGGGCCGTGGTTCAGCGCGAGAGTCTCATAAGTCCCACCATGGTGTGCTCAGAAGAGGCTCCACTCACGTGGCTGGATGGGTGATGCTGTGACACTGCCCTCGTGTGCTGTCTCTTGTGCTGATCTGTTTGCACCAGGTGCTGCCAAAACATTTTGAGAGCAATTCAGCCAGGCATCATGCCAAGAGCAGGATGTGAGGGCTGACTTTGGGCAGGGAGCACACTGCTGCTGAGGGAACATTGTGCCAGGGGAAGGAGCAGGTTGGGGAATCTCTGTGGCCATGCTTGCCCTTTGCTCCATGCAGTAGTGATGATGACAGCCGTCCTCTCCTCCGTGAGCCTGGGGCCCTCAGAGCTCGCTTCATCCTTTTCCTCACAGATATATGGTTTAATTTGGAACAGCAACTCTTTCGAGTGGAGGCTGCATCAGTCTCTGCCTGGAACAGCCAGACACATCAGCGTGGTGGCATAGGCACGAGACAGTAGCAATAATCATTAGCACTGGGGCTGAGAATTCTGTGCTGGCAGTGATGTAGCATTTCCATTAGGAGCCTCATACCACTCTATTACTACGACATTAGCAGGAACAATGCTGCTGCAGCCCTGGGAATGGCAGAGGATGTTAGCTGTGGTGGGGCAGCAGCTCCTCACCAAACTTTCCTGCTCTGTTCCCAGCCAGGATGCAGTGGCAATGCTCATGTCATCGCCCAAGGGAAAAGCAGTCCCCTGTCACCGATGGGTCACCCCATCACACAGAGGGTCTGTCCCAGTGTTTTGGCATTGGTTTTGTTTCTTTTTCTTCCCCCCATCTCTGGTTTTCATTGTAAAGCTCCAAACTTTACCCTCCACTTCCCTGCGCGCAACAACATTTCCAACTCTCCCCTCCTTGGAGACTCACGAAGGCTCCAGGAAGAGGGAGGTTTGTGATAAACAGATGGGAAATAGGGAAAATAGTCAAACAAAGAGAGGAATGAGAAGGAGAAGAGAACAAGGTGCAGATTCCTGGCCACTGGGGTAGGAGGGGGAAGCGGGCGGATTATTACGTTAGGAGCAGCTTCAAACTCCCAATTCTCAGGGCACGAAACCTGCACAATTTAAAGTAGTCAAAACAAACCCTTTGCCGCTATTTATACTTGGGCTGCCTGCGGGCGGCAAAACCTTGACTCCATATTCCAGACCTAATAGATTCCAGGTGTTTTCCAATAAACTCCCCTCCTCCAGTGAGAAGACTGAATAAGCTCCAGGCACCTTTCATTCCCTCGTCCCCCTCAGAGCAGCCAGAGGGAAGGGGCTGGCCCCCAGGATGACCAACGCAGTGGGGCATCCCCTGCTCCCAGCCTTTGCTGCTGAGGCTGGAAATACAGGCTGGGAGGCAGGGCTGATGCTGCAAAGGGGAGCATTCCTGATTGAGGGGCACAGGGCAGCTCTGGGAGTTACCTCTGTGCAGCTGGGCTGGCTCCCAGGGGTGATGAGAGGGGGAACAAGTACGCAGTGGGAGATGGGCCTTGCTGAGCTGGTGCTGTTTATGCCTTTTACATCCCCACCTCCCCTCCCCGCATCATTATGGATGGCCACGGGAGGTCTGCTGCCTTCGGAGGGGATCCAGCCCCATGACCGCACTGCACAGTGCAGCCCTTGAGGCCATCTCCGACACCTTCAGCTGCCAGGTCCGGGGCAAAGGCTCTGTCCTGGCAATGCCTCACCATGGTGCTGAGCACGGAACACCCTGGGAAGCACCAAGGATCCTGGGGAGAGAGTGCCCACCCGCACCCCTGCCTGCGGCCCCTCTCCTGAAGGATGCTTAGATCTTGCAGAGCAGAAAACTCTGCCTTTTAAAGCAGCTGAGGAGAAGCAGCGCTAAGCCGTGCTCAGCATCAGGCAATTAAGCTGGTGACAGGAGACCAGAACAGGCTGCACATTCTCTCTGCTTTCCTGCTGCTCTCCCAGGATGCTGGGCACAGCCAGGCTTTCTCCCTGGCATAACCCCCGCACCCTCCCAGCCCAGCACAGCACTCCTGGTAACATTTGACAGATCAGCAGCTCTTCCCTGTAAGCGAAGTGAGGTTCATTTGCAGCTCCCCAGGAAAAGGTGCAGGTCTGGCTGAAAATGTCATGTTTCAGAAATGACTCAAGTGGGATAAAGCCTAACTCTGGCACTTACCAGATTTACTCAGCTCTGTGGCAGGAGGGTGCTGGGATGGGGACACAGTCAGGCTGAGCCACGGAAAGGCACTGCAAACCCTGCTCCTACCCCCTCCATCTCCAAAGAGGTGTGCGTGAAGGAGCTGGGAACTGCTTTTGTTTTATTCATGTCTCAGAACCAGCAGAGGCCACAGGCATTAGCACTGCATTGCACGTGGCAGAGGAAACTCCCCATCAGTTCCTTTAGTGTGTGTAGGAAATTAGACCTCAGCATTTGAGCGACACCCACAGATTTAAGGACCCCGTACCTGAAGGACCCACAGCATTCCCTTGCTGCAGCAGATAATTCCTCTCCCAAAAAAATATTTGTGCCTGAATTCAATTTCTTTTTCCTCCTTTGAAACTTCCAGCTGCGGCATCCTGCTTTACCTGCTAAGCTGGAGAAGCCTCTGCTATCAGATATCTTCCCCTGGTGCAGCTCAGGTCTCCTCTCCTTTGATCAACTGATTGGGATCCTTAAATTTCTCACGGTAAGCAGGTCTTGCAGCTCAGCCCTGCCACGGATCTCAGCCTGTTTCTGATCTTGTTACTGTTTTCCAATATCCTTTGCAGGAATGAGGTCACCAAAATTGGACCCCTGCTGCTCTTCTTCTTGCCTCCGAAGCAGCATCCACCATGTGTACCCGACATCCCAGCCCAGCCAGCACTGCCATCATCTCTGCAGGTGGGAACCCCACAGACCCCATGGCTGTGCAGCATCCCCTGCGCTTGGAGACTGCCAAAGCATGACCCAGGGCTGGAGCAGGAGCCTGGGCACCCTCTGGCAACTCTAGTACCAGCAAGGTGTGTGCCCATTTCCGAAACAACCCCGGTCATTGCATTTAAGGTCAGGATCGACTTTCCTCTTTCAATGTGCCAAATTAGCGAATCTGCTGAGGAGAGCCAGAGCATCCAAGACTATATGTAAGGGACAGGAGAGGGTCAGGACCCAGGGCTGGCACTTGCAACAGGGAAACTGCTCCCTCTCCTGAGAACTAACAGGGGAAGAGCTGAGCCCTTTGGAGTAATTTAAAATAAAAGAAATAAAAAGAAAGCACGGCAGGAAAGACAAATAGTTTTCAGGCACTGTGTTGGCATTTTGGCCTAATGACTGATTAATCTAAAGCAGAGTCTCGTTACGGATTCATGGATGTCGATTGGATCAGATCATTAATTCCAGCATGCACTGACCGTGATTAGAAATCCAAACTGGCAGAGCCTGTAGGGGAAGGATTAAAGACTTGGGCCAGGAGGAGGGAGTGAGGTAGTGGGAAATGGGAAGCATGGTCATCCCTATGATGAGGGGAACGCCATGCTGTCACTGAAATAGCTGCGGCTGTGGTCCCAGGACTCATTTGCTTTGTAGCAGTGGGAAATGAAGACCGTCAGACACAATTCCAGGAAATCTTGATTGTATCCCCCAGAGCTGGGGCCAGAGGCACTCAGACAGGTCCAGTGCTGCTGCTCAGAGGAGGCACAGCCTCTGAATGGTTGCCATCCGCTCTTCAGCTGTCGGATGTCAACTGATTAATTTTGTCTGGAATTAATTAAGGATCAGCCAGCGACCACTGTGCTGGCGGGGGGAGGGGTGTGGTGGGGACCATGGTGACCTCTTCACCACAGGCAGTAGTGGGAAGCTGGGGTCAGTGACCTCCTCCACGGACACAGCCATCACGGGGCCGAGCTCTGACCCTGCCAGCATTGACCCGACGACTGCCTGGGTCACATTTCATCCTGTGGAGACACGATGCCAGGGTGGTGTGCGGGAGCATGGCTGTGCATTGCCATGTTTCACCTGGACACTTCTGGGTTTCCCTCCACCTCAGTACTGGGTTTATGGCAAATATTTTGCAAGGCTCCGTAGCTGCTCGCCCAGGGTGGCTGCAAGGACAGGGGCAGGTTGTGCTGGTTGAGCTGAGCTTTGCCATGGGTGGGCACTGCCAGCTGTTAGGCAGGTGCAGGACTGTCTCCCTGATGGAACCATTGCCAAGTCATCACCTGGTTCAGAAACTGAGAGTACTGAACGGAGATGTTTTGGGGAATAAAAGCACTGAGGCTTAGGCAGACTCAGTGGAAACCTGGAGGAGGTGGAAGGCAGCTGTTTGAGCAAAGGCTGTACAAAGATGTGCTACACTGCTATAATGTCTCCATGGGAAAAGTGCAGGTGAAATCCTGCTTGCTCAGGGCTCCCACACTGGCTTGCCATACCCTGTCATTCCCCTCTTGGTCCCAGTGGGAGGATGCAGGATGGGGGCAGATGCTCCTGCTACGAAGGGTGGGGATGGCCACGGCAGCTGGCCCCAGGGCCACGCTGCACTTCATGGCTGGAGCTGCTCTCACCGCGGGTGAAGCCAACCCAGCCAGGAGCTTGCCCAGCCTGCTCCTCCACCTCGGTGCTCCGGAGGCGGATAATGACAGCCCTTCGTTTCATGTGGATGTGAACGCCTGAGAGCTACTCCGGGACGGCAGCTGGAAGGTGAATCATTACAGAAGCCAGCCCTGCTGTCCCCAGGAAGAGCTGAACACCTGGGTGGTGCTTCACAGGCACAGGGGGTTCGAGTGATCATTAAACACAAATGAGAGATGCACCTTCACAGTGGTCCCAGCAAACGCATCCTCGCACCTACAGACAGCATCCCCCTCCTGCTGTGGTAGCAACACCAGGGGCTCCACTCTGCCCAGAGCAAAGCGCTGGAGGTTGCAGCAGCAAACACAGGCTGCTTGAGCCCAATCTGCCGCAGCTCCCGGGCCCCACACTCCTGTTTCCCTCCCATACCCAACCTGCAGAGCAGCCTGCCTCACTGCTCCCAGCCGAGACCCACCTCCATCTGGTAACACCTCCCAGCAGAAGAACTCAAAGCCAAGGCATAGGAACCTGTCTCCCAGGTCCCTGGCACTCGATCTCAAGAGGTGTGTATTAAAAACGCTTGCAGGGAAATGAGTTTCATGGCATCAGCCAAGCCATGGATGCTTGAGGAACCCTCTGGCAGCACCATGGGTACAATTTGGTGGAGCCCATCAGATTCCATAGAAGCAAACTGCAGTGCTTCTGCAGTGCTTCCAGCGCCAGAGACAAGATCCAATCCCCTTTCCCCCTCGAGTATTCAGTGCCCAGCTGCAAGGGGACAGCAGACACTGTGCATGGATCCCTAAGCTGTTCCCTGAAGCAGGTGAGGGGGTGGAGGGGCCACGCTGCCGGTGGTCCCCAGGCTGGTGGGGAGACCCTGCATGGGGTGGCAGCGAAGGGTATCACTTACAGGAGGCAGGCGCACAGGGTGGCTTGGGGTTCTCTGCTCCTCCGCAGAGTAACCTCCATATGGAAGCGAAAATAGGAAAAGAGGGGAAAGAAAAGAAAAAAATCCGCACCATAGGGAAGATTTGCTTGGACTCCCCAGCTGGGACATTACCACTGCTATTGCAAGAGATCTCTGTCAGAGTTTTACAAAGAAAAACTACCAGGAGAAATACATAACCTTTTCTTAACATCAGCAGCTCAATTAACTAATGACAGCAAAGCATTCTCCAGTGTCACCAGCCCCACTGGCAGTGAGGAGGTGGGGGGTGAGGGGGCCACCTCATATTTATACAGCTGCACCCGGCCTTTGGCTGGGGCTGGCTACTTACGTTTTATCTCTGGCGGGATCTCTCCTGCCTCCCGCACGCGTGCGCGCACACATGCTTTTGAGAAGTGAGTTCCACTCTGCACAAGAAGGTTAACAAATACCAGACTGCCTCTAAAAATACCTCCTCAATCGATGCCGAGCATAAGCCAGCCCAGAGTGCCAAGAGCTGCAAGAAAAGGCATTTGTTTCCCACAGGATCATCCCTTTCCTTCTCCCCTCTATGCCACCAGAAGCTCTGGATCTGTCCCGGATGCCCATTCCACCTGGGTGCCTCTAAAAGGCTGGTTCCTCTCCTTCCTCTCCGGCAAAAACCTCAATATTAAATCATTTGTCTGTGTCGATTGATTCAATATTGAGACGCGACTTGTAGCCACTTGTATCTAAATAGAATCTAAATTGTTATTACGGCTCCATAGTTGCAGCTTCTCCAGCGTCGTCCCTCGTCTTGCCAGCTCCGCTCTGCTCTAATTGCCTTCAGCACGCTGAAAACATGAGCGCCTACAATTTGCAGGGAAGAAATTATCATCACATCTCCTTTCAGATCTCACTAAATGCTGTTGTGTTTATTCATTCACCCTGTGATTGCTCCCGGGGCAGAGAGCAGCAGGCAGGCTAATAGCAGGCAGATAGCGTGCACTTCTGATCAGAGGCCAAGAGGAACATGAAAAAAGAGGGAATCCCATCTCTGCACGTGCCGTGGGGGCAGCCCCCAGCTCCCAGTGGTGTCCCTGGAGTGCTGCCTGTCTCCATCCCACCTGCTGCACACTGGGGACGGCTGGCCTGCTGGCACAGAGCCCTCCCTCACACTGGGTTGGGCATGGCACGGGGTATGATGGGCATTGCGAGGCAGGAGAGGCTGTGACTTTTCTAGTGATGGGAAAACTGAGGCAGGAAGGGCAGTGGAGGTGGCTGGGGTGTGAGCTTAATTGTGGGGTGTCCTGCTCCTGAGGCTTCTCTGCAAGGCAAGTTATTCCCAGAGCTGAGCCAGGGTGGAAAGCAGCACTGGTCACAGTCAGAACAGCTCACTGGCTCGCTGTCCCTCCTGCCAGGCTTGGCAAGTGCCCACCGTGCTAGGCAGCTCTGGCAGCAGCCCTGAGAAGGGGCACGGGCCCAGGCTGCCCATAAATCACCCGCTGCATGTGTGTCCCTCGGCTCTGACCTCGGCGGGGCCGAGATTAATGGACTATACGTTTAACCCCACTAGCCCTTAACTGGCCGTGAAGCACAGGAACAGCTCACCAACAGCACCGGTGGGAACAGACCCACTCCGTGGGTGGCTGGGGCGGAGAGGATGAAGAGCCCCTCTTTTTTGGAGGAAAGCTGCCTGGGAAAGTCATTCTCTCCAAGCAGGGGGGAACAGCTTTGCCACTTCTCCCCTGTGCAGCACATTTTTCATAATTACAAAGAAGAGCTCAGTCACAACAGCTTAACACAGCTGCAGTTAATACCTTGCCTGCTGCTGGCTTTGCCGCCGGTTCCTGCTCTGCCTTCCGTTAGAGAGATGAACGAAGGAGAGGGCATCTTCCTGGCGCAGTGCTTCCCACGCTGGCAGTACCAGCTATGTGTAAGGAGCCTGGGCAGAGGGATGGTGCCAGCCCCTACAGTGGGGTCCCACACGGCCCCACAGAGCAGGGGGGAAGGCATGCAGCCTTTGAGGGGCAATAGAAAAGAAAAGCACATGGCTCCATGGCCAAGCCCCAGCAGCAAGAGACAGTTCGACTTCCCACCATCCCACCCTCTCTGCCGAGAGGCAGGTCATCTTCTGCTGCTCAGCATCAGGGTGAGTGTGTTTGGGGTTTCCTACTGCTTTCCCTCCCGGCTGCTTCTCAAGCCCGGCATTGGTCCCAGCAGCACCCAGACACAGGGCGTCTTTGCACCACAGGAGGAGGCTGTGCAGCAGAATAAAGCCTCCGAGGCAGAGCCAGGACACCTTTGCAATTGCTGGTGGTGGCAGTGGTGGGTCAGAGCCTTGGCTGAAGTGCCTGTGTTCAGAGCCTCCCCACTAAACTTGCCACCGTGCATTTTACAGCAGGAAAAGGGATAGGAGATCAGCCTGGTGTGCCTTCAGACTCCCTCACCAGTCCTGTGTAAGGTCACGCTGTAACCCCCAAGGCAGGGGACTCCTGGTTCTGTGTTGCAGCATAATCCCCTTAAAAAATGAACTGTTCTGCCTTCCCAGCCCAGCTCCTGTCTCATTCCACCATCAATCCACCCTGCACACCCATCCATCTATGGCATTGTCCCACACCATGAGGGATACCTGGGTCAGGGTACCAAGGGGTTCACTCCATCTTCAGCTCACAGCCCTCTTAACACCATTTTGGGTTTTTGAGCCAATAGCTTCTTGGGTTCAAATGCAGCATCCTCATCAGTGGCAGGACCTGGGAGCTGCTCCTGAGAGGAGGAAGGCTGAGGTGCTGTGCTTCGTGCTCTGCTCCACCTTCTTCCTCAGCCTTCGGAAGACCTGAGGGGTGATGGCCAGGCAGCATCACAGCCTCACCAGGACCTGCAGGTGTCAGCTCCCCTCTGTGGGAGCTTGGCTGGCCAGCTGAGAGCAGGAGTCAGATGTCCCCAAAACCGCAGTGCTCACTCTTTCAATATTGTTATACAGGAAAATGGAGAGTAAATATGAATGAATTCAATATTACCCGTGTGAGATAGGATGTCGTATATTCACACGATTAAGTAAAAGAAAGTAAATGGAAATCTTTATCACTATAGACTGCTGACTATTAATAGTTATTGTTTGAGTTGCTGCAGCATGGAAAAGTCAATTATAACCTAAGTGTAAAAACGTCCTGAATTATAGATAAACTAGGCAAGGAAGGAGACGAATCTTCACCACACAATACAAAAATTGTGATAAAAGAAAAAATAACTATGATAAGAACTTTAAAACAGTAGCTGCCAAAATGCACTGAACGATTCTTTATGTTAGTTAATGCTATGGATAAACCAGAATCCTGAAAGGGTTAAATGCCTGCATGTTAAACACTTGCTATTTCCGCAGCCTACACAGAGACATGGGCAATGGAGGGGAACTAACATGTTTGCATCTTCAGCACAAAGCCTGAATTTTCCAAACAACTCAACCCCCACACTGAGGCCAGGGTTTTCCAGCACCCTTCGGAGGACCAAAATGGTCAGGTTTCCCTGAGTTTTCAAGAGCTGAGAGCTGAAAACACAAGGACATGTGCCTTGGCAGTGGCTGCTGAGCCCTGAGCATGTGGGGAGACCTTGTTCTGGGTCCCTGCCCAGGAGTGGAGCATCGTCCCTCTGCTCTTGTTAAGACAGGAGCTGCCTTTGGGATACAGGAGGTCACTGACTCCCAGCCTGGGAGGTGAAACAGAGCTGCTGCAGCCCCAGTCCCTCCTCATGATCATACTTGTGAGATCTGCTGGACCCCATGGCCCTTTCTGCCTGGGAATGAACTCACATTTCTTGAATTTATATCCAGAAGAAAGATATGGATATCTACGGGAGGTGTCTTTACTCCCTCTGGGGACAGCCTAAAGCTGGCTGAGGTCTGGCAAGGGGACAGTGTGACAGGAAGCTTTGCACAGCACACCGGGGAAGGGAGGTTGCCATTCCCTACCCACCCTGACACCACTGCATATATGAAGGACAGTAGTCCCTTGCAAGATGTCACCATCATTTTCCCTGACTGCTCCTGGCAGTGTGCAGGCACAAGAGGAGGTCACACCTTCTTCAGTTCCCTTTGGATCTCCCATCATCCCAGTCTGCCCCGTTGATGGCAGTGTTTTTGGCTGGTGTCCTGCAGCCCTGCAGCTATGCTAATCAACCACTCATCCCACCTGAATTTCCCTAGCCACAAGCAAGCCTTTTGCGCTGAGATCTCAGATGCCTTCGTGGCAGGAGAGGAGGTGAGCCAGCCGATCCCTGACCCCTTGAAGGGCCAGCATCCATTTATCGCCCAAAACAGAGGTTTCTAAATCACATTAGCTGCACACGTCATTGCTCCGAGGCGGTGCCAAGTGACCTGTTAGAGCAGGGGTAATAACAGCAGATTTCCAGAGCGAGGAGGTTTGACCGTACACCAAAGGTGATGTGCTTCCTCTTCAGTAATTAACCCGTCCTGCTCCCACCCCTAGCAAATGCTGTGTCATTATTTTGCAATTTGGATCCTTCAAGCAAGTACCTCTGCTCTCACCGGCATCATTTATCCCTGGAGGACAGTGCTGGAGTTCACTGTATCAGCATTCACAGCTGAGAATTGCTTTCCTGGAGGAGCAGAGAGCGGCAGGCAGTCAGCCCGCTTCCCGCTGCCCCCGACAAGCCGTGCTCCCTTTGCGCTAGGACGTGCTGTGCTGTCCCCGCTCCTCTGTCCGGAGGTGCTGGGTGCTGGCTGCACATTCCGCCGGCAGTGCTGAGGGACTTGAGGCCGCCTGCATTCTTGTCTGAAGCAGAAATGGGGCAAAGCCTTAGCTCTGGATGGAGCGATCCAAAGCTGCGGCTGGAGGAAGTGAGGAACATTTTCCTTGCCAGCCTTAGCCCAGCTCTCCGAGAACCTCCCGTGAGAAAGAAGCCTTGGCCACCGAGCCCTTGAACTCCCGTCACCATCCTCGGCTCAGATCTGCTGCACATACCAAACCCCACTGCTAAGGTTGCACAACTATTTCCATTAGAAGCCATAATTAAGGTCAAAAACTATTTCTATTATAACCCTGCTTTACTCACTCAGAGCTTCTTGAAAAGTTCTCCTTTTGCTCTAATTTTTTCCATGCCCTGAGCCCAGAGGCAAATTGGGAGTTAATGTTTAAATTAAGCCTATTGAGGAGCATCTGAGAGACGCGAGAAGCACACTGTCCTGCTCCGGAAACTGCCTGCATCCCCAAACTAGCTCCATGTCCGGGTCCGGAGGGGATGCTTTGCTAGATCTGAGTGGAGGAGAAAGCTGATTAATATTAAGCTTGATTAATATGGTTAGATTGTTTAGACATACCCCATAGAGCATTTATATTAATTCCACACTAGCTCTGCACTGTGACCCTATGCACTGTGCCCGCGTGCGGATATTTGTGTAGCCTGAATATTAAAATCATTTCAAAATAAGGAAATCTTGGCCACAGCCACGATCAGAGCAGCAGCAGATGACAGCCCAAGTTCCCTGCCCATGCGGTGAGCTGACACCTCTGTTCAGCCTAGGTACCATTCCCAGACAAAAGATGAACCAGCACAGGAACAATCTGGCCTCAAAGCAGCCGTAAGTGTTTGGGTCTAGCAGATCACCTGCCGCAGGTCCTTCAGTGCCGCAGGGCGAGAGAAGGGCTGTTAGGAAGGTTACAGGCTTCAGGAGCAGACATTTGGGGAGATCCTATCGCTTTGGCTTGCTGCAGACACATGGGGGTTGTTGCAATTAGTGTAATTTCCTCTAGGAATCTAAGAAAACACCAGTTCACCAAATCTGCTGAAATTCCTATCCTTCCAGAAAGGCAGGTCAGCAGCAGCCAGCCGGCACCTCCAAACCACCTCTGCTCACAGACAGAATTTGTGACTCATTAAGGCAACAAATATGAACAAGATCAGTATCACCGTCTTGAACAACTAAAGGTACGATTGGCATGAAAAAAACCCATCTGATCTGAGCTGTGGGAGAGAAGAAACACTCTGGGGCAAGACCCTGCAGGTATTCTGCGGGTATCAGGCAGAGAGGTGGAGATGAACCGGTGTAAAGGCATAAGGGTGCTTTTTGGGGGACGTCTCCATTTCAAGGGTAGTTTCTTCTCGCGGAGAGGCTGCTCAGAGGTCTCGGGTTGTGTGCAGGGACCGGGAGCCGGGCAGAGTGTTCTTGTGCGAATTAATCCCCTCCGTCTGCTCGCCATACGGGCTGCTACGGCCGGCCCCGGCGGGGAGAGGAATGCTTTTGTTAGCCCAGCGCACTTGGCAGCCGGGAGGGATCGCTGGAAAGCAAAGCGGGCACTTAACGAGCCGCGTCCTTCCATTATAATTAAAGTGAGACCCAGAAATCAAAGCTGTTATCTGCCTGCCTGCCTGCCAGGCGAGACACTGCCCTCAGCTGCTGCCAAGCCGGGGTCCAAGCCGAACCCATAGGCTTTCTGCCCTAAGGAATGGCTGTGGACAAGGGCCAGGGCTGCCAGCGAGTCCCTGGCACCAGCTGGTTTAATTTACAGGTAACCCATCTCCAGTGCCGGAGAGCGGCCGCGGGGTGGAGAGAGACCTCCGGTTGTCAGGGATCAACAGGGACAAGCTCCCCCCATTTTCCTCCCAAGATTTCAGATGCTGGGTCACCTTCAGAAGGGAGGAAAGCCATGGTTTTGGCAGTGGTTCCTAGAATAGAGGTGCAAGCCTGGCTGTTCACATGCTGTCTCATCATCCCCCACGGCAGGGAGGTGGGGTGGGCATGGGGGATGCAGTTGAGCTTTACTCTGCTCAGCTCTGTCAGGGGAAGCCTGACAGCAAGTTTTCACCCCAATTGCACTAGAAGTTCTGTGCATAGGATGAGGAAAGGGGGGTTTTAGCAAGGAGGACCTTCCCTGCCCAGAATCCCAGGGCATCCCATGGGTGTCAGCACAGCATCTCACTTCCCACCAGGCCAGGACAGCTCCTTCCACTGGGCTGGCGTCTCTGTGGCCACTGCAGAGACCAGACTCGGCGGGACCCTTCTGGTTGGATCAACATCTAATGGCCACAGCTGGGGGGAACAGCCGAGCTGGGGACGAAGGGGTGAAAGGGCAATGACTGATTCACAAACCACCCAGTCACCAGAACAAAATTCCCCTTCTAACAAGGCATGGAGCAAACAAATTATCTTTGTTGTTAGGAAATCTGTAAGCACTTATGGTTATAATTACCATCTGTGGTTTTGCCATTCAGGTAAAGTAGCAGCAGCACTGATACGGGTTAGGCTCAACCCCGCGAGCTGCTAATCAAAACCAACCCCTTTGCCTTCAGGTTGAAGATGATGTCAAACTTGATTGAACGTCCACTTTTGATGGCTTTACCTGAGACCTAACAACATCTGTGTCCTACTCACAGTAGCTCTGAAAGGTAATATGTGTGGAAGAGTGAAGCCGCCTGCCATCCAAGCAGTGAGCTCTGACCGAAACATCACAGCTTCAGGAATCAATAAAGCACAATTTGGAAAAAAAAAAAAAAAAAAGAAAGAAAGAAAAAAAAGTGTAAACAACAGAGACCAAAGCCCAAGGAATTGGTCAGAAGATTTATATGCAGCTTAGTTCAAATTTCTGTAATCTATTTAAATTAATAGCCACGTCCCCTGCTAAATTGCTTCCAGAGACCAACAGCTTCCAGGTTATTTCATTCTTTGCAAGGGAAGCGCAGAGGGGGACCTTGCTGTGGGCTTAACAACATAGTGCAACTCATCCTTTGAGGGCTGAAGTCCGGATGTGGAAGGAGCTTGGACATGGCAGTGAGCTGGAGAGGTCCCTCTCAGCTGCTGCCCAGCACGTCCATGCAGACAAACGCAGTGGGAAGCAGGTTTGGAGTTGCTGTACCCCAGTATTCGCTGCACTCCTTTGGAGTGGGGACAGGAGCATCTTCCCGTGCTCAGAGCCCATCCATGTTGAGTCTAGCTGAGCACAGCAGCCAGCAGCATGAGCAACCCAATCCCCACCAAGGAGGTTCCCCTCACCATGCTGCATGCTCCAAAACTATTCAGGCTTGCCCAACATTTTCCATTTCAAGATCTTCCCTCTATTCCTTATAACCATGCCAGCATTTAGTTTTCAAAAATAAGAAAAGCCCCTGGAGCTGAGGGCATAACCCAGGCCAGGAAGATTTCAGCCAATGTGCCGAATGAGATTCTGGAAAACAAAGATGGCCAAATTGAGAAATTCTTGCAGCTGCTTCAAGGAGAAACTGGAATTCCTCTGCATTTGTGGTGGAGCTCTGAATTTCCCTGGGGTACTACAGCAATTTTCCCTGTGATAATTCTTCCAAGTTGTGCAATATTTCAAGCTTCTGAAACTCCTGGGTCACCTGGGTCAAAGCTTGCCTTTGCTGACTGAAGACTCAGAGGATTTGTCCAAGCCCCAAACTGGGAATGCTGGGAGAGCAGAGCTCTCTCTGCTCTTACACCTTGCAGAGGCTGAGGTGACTCTCATATCATAGTGCAAACTCACCAAATCCCAGCCAGGAAGAGAAGGGAGAGGAAAACTGCACATGGAGTGAGCAAAGGGAAAGGGAGGAATGTGCTGGAATCTGGTCCAAGGAGGGCTGGGACTTGGCAGGAGCAAGAGGAGTGCCACAAAATTGCCACAAAAGTGCCACAAAAGTGCTCAGGCTGGATCATGGGATCCTCAGCCTCCTGCAGTGGGAAGGCAAGGCCATTTGTCAAATACCATCCCTTGTGTGTGCTAGGAAGAATATTTAATTCCCTGTGGGTGAAATTCCTGATGTCAGGACCTACAATTTTCATGAAATGGAGTAGCATCAGACCACCAAGATGGGAAACTGCACCCAGCTTTCATCCCATGTCTGTAAGCTCTTGAGAAGGAAGAAAAAACAATTCAGAAAGGTCTCCTCCCTCTCTCCATCACACACTTGGTATCTCAACACAAAACCCCACCTAAGCAGAGTTTGATTTTAACTCATTCTCTCTACCACAACTCACCTCTGGCAGAAACTAAGCCCTGGGAATGAGAGCCCCAAAAACTGAAAGCAGGAAAATCTCCTGGAAACCATTACACAACTCAGCATTGTTGCGACACGTCTGAGGTATAATAAACAAGGTGCTCGACATACCAGCAATACCATTGCTCTGCCCTGCGTCACTGCCACCCACTTGCAGGAGACTTGTGTCTGTCCCCAAACCTCTTCTAAGCCTCAAGAGCCAGGCTGAGATCCAGTCCCAGTGTTATCCCGGTCACCTAGCCCCAAGCAGCCACCATTCTGGAGGGAGGTAACAGTCCTGGGAAAATGGTGTAGCATGGATTCCATGTTGCTGTTTGTCTGGGTGGGACTGCTGCTGAGGTTTCACTGATACCATTTCTATCCGTAAGCACAGCAACCACTCTTACTGCAAATCGTAAAGGACCCTTCCCCTCACCTTGTCTGCTTTGGGGAGTGCAGAGCCATGCCCAGTGACTGCAAGCCCCTACAACTGACAGCATCCCTCTCCCTACGCCTGGATCCAGCACCACGGGTGCAAACACTTCTCACCAAGGACGGAGAGGTTACCTCTGCTCCCAGTGCAGCTACTCTGTATAAACCATGTCCCACAGATTATCATCTGAGGGCAATATTTTAACCACAAACTATTACTGTTTATCTGCTATAGAGGCAAGCAGGTGCAGAAGGCACTTTACACTGAGTCATGACTGTGTAAGTTATGGCCAGGGAGATCAAGGTGCTCAGTGGCACCGAGAATTGCTATTACTCTTCAGTGTTACCTGGAGATCTCCTGCAGACAGCTCCCCCGGTTTGTCCATGATTCCCCCCAGCTTTTTAAGAAGCCATTTCCCTAGGCACAGCTTCTCCTCCTGCTTCTCACTGGCAGCGCCCTGGGTGGGGCTCTCCAGCCCTAGCCATTTCCCAGATTCAGTGATCATCAGCGCAGTGCTGATCACAGGCATCCCCCAGGAAGGCTCAGCTTCCTGTGTCCCCAGGGAACAGGTAGCTCACAGGCAGGAGCCTGGCACCTTTTCTGTCCTCGTTTAGGCACCAAAGTCCCTGAGGTTGGGGGATGCTGCAAATGCCCCAAATCGAATGTGCACCAAGCTAGGTGGCCGCTGGCCCCCCATGCCAGGCTGGAGGGGGAGATCAGGGCATGCAGAGGCTTTGGCACCCTGGCTCATTGCTGTTACCAATTCACTGGGGGAAGGGAGGCTTTGGGGATGGACTGATGGATGGATGGATAAAGAGCACGATCTGGCAGCCAGCCTCATGTTGGTCATCTTTACACTCCCTCTTCTGCAGCCTCAGACACTGGCAAATTTCTTCCTGGAAATATTTGTAAAATGTAGGCAGCTTTTTTTTAATAACTTCCACATGATGTGCTTTAAAATAACCCAAAACCCAAAAACCCCAATGGAATGTCAATGCCTCCTTCAAGCTAATGTTGTGCTAATACTGAGCACAGTGGTGTAAGAAGGTGGATTTACAGCAGAGGCACAAAGGGAAGCACTGAACCCCCTGGGTTTTGGTCCCAGCTCTGCTGCAGCCCTGCCTGTGCTGGAGGGGATACCTGTCCTCACATCCCTGCCACGCTGTGCCTCAGTTTCCCCAATGAACACAGGAGGAGTAGAGAGGCTGGTAAGCATGTCCATACCCACCAAGATCCTGAGGAGAGATGAGAGAGGAAAATACACATTATTGAAGAACTACTCAGGGATGTCTGTTCCCCTTCCAGGAGCAAAGAGTCTGGGAGAGACAGGGACTGTGCTCCTTCAGGATCTGGTGCCTGGTGGTGGGGACAGTGGAGGCTGCAGAAAGCCGTCTTGAGGGATAATTCCTAGTGTCTGCTCTTAGCCGAGGACTGAGTGAGAAGAGATGCTTCAGTCTCCTTTATCAGACTGGAGAATGGCACAAGGAGCACGGTGCCAGTCATAGCTTCCCCGGTCCCATTTCTGCTGCTTCTCCTGCCCCAGGTGGATCAGCTCTGCCTGACCCACGCAGCATCCCTCCCTGCCCTGGAGAAGGCATGTGAAGGGGGAGGAGGATACTCAGGCCAGGTCACCCTGAGGGGCTTGGACCCTAGAATAGAATAGAACAGAATATTCTGAGCTGGAAAGGACCCTCAAAGATCATTGAGTACAGGCCCTGGCCCTGCACAGGACAAGCCCAAACCCTCTCCACTGAGCAACCCAGGGGATCAAGTTCAATCCCCAAACAAGTCCCTCCAGTGAGCAATCAGAAAAAGGTTTATATGCTCTGAAAGCCCCTCTCCATGCCAGAGAACATCTCTCTGCTCAGCTTCGAAAGTCAAGTGTCAAAAACCCCACAGTGCAAACACCTCTGTACCCTCTCCCCGAAAGCTTTTCACACCACATACTTCCCTCCACGTTATCACACCGGCACGGGCCTCTTTACCCCATGTTTATTAAAGGCATCCAAATGGGAGCTTGGTGCAGCTGACAGCTCCGGGATAGAGCAAGAGAGACTCACATCTTCCACACCACTGCTTTCCCAGTTTTCACATGGTTGTGGGTGCACAGCTCCAGGATGGCTGAGTCACACCTTGCCATGATTGCATTCACCGGCACAGGGAGCATTTCCTGTGGGTAAAGCAGTGGCTCTGCTGGGCTTGCAGACCCCAAGAGTTGCATGTCTGACAGTTCACATTGGGGAATTCTCACACATTGATATTTCCAATATTTGGGTACTGTAAAGCTAGCACAGCTGATGTGGAGTCATTAATATGTAATAAATGCAACTCCACCGTGGTGCTTTGACAGCTGCAGTTTTTCATAAGAGAATGACTCTTCCAAACACATTTTAAACCCAAACAAGGTTTTTCCTGGTAGCTGACAGAAACTGGGTTTTTAGGAAGTTTCACTGGCTCACAAGGCTTCAGGTGTGCCTTTGCTGAGAAGCCATTCACCTTTAAACCTCTACAAAGGCACAAGGAAGACTTCAAGGCTCTAGGTGCACAACCAGGGTAATGGCAGCATAGTGGGGGATGCAGGTGGGTGAGCTGGGTTGGGGAGGTGTCAGCCCACAGCCCCTAGGTGGGCTGGTGGTTTTGGAAAAAGGGATTCTGCAGCCCTGACCTGTACAGATGGCACTGCCCACTGGCCTGGGATCCGGTGGGATTGTGCTTGGGATTCTGCTGTAAGGGTGGATTTTTATTCCTTAGTTGTTGTTTTTTTTTTTAATTCCAGAGCCCTGGTTTCAGTCTGTGGGCTGACACTGGGTTTCAGCACAGACATCAGGCAGCGCAGCTCTTCCCACATCAGCTCACACCTGCTTTGCAAAGCTGCTCTCCATCCAACACACAGCCCGTTTGCAAGCTCTGTGTATGTTTGCATAACCTCGGGTTTTTTTGGCCGGAAACCAGGCTTTTGGGAGGATTTCTCAGGCTTTCAAAACCCATCATGGTGCTGGGGCCGTGAGTACGTGTGCTCTAACCACACAACGTGACAGGCAGGAGGAAGGAACAGCAGCCATGGGAGGGAAAGATGGGTCTGTCTGAGTTGTGAAAGCAGACGTTTTGGGATCACACCTTGCTTTTTTTCCCTCTCCTCAGAGATATTTTCTTTCAAACATCATGAAAAGGTATTGGATATTCTTTCAAGGATGCCCAGGAGAGAGAGCAGAAGGAAAGCCAGCCTGCAGCGTGGCTCTGTGGATAACTGATTGCTTTGCTCATTTTGGTCTGACCCAGAACAAATATGTCTCATTTTTCCAATGAGCTGGTAAAAAAAATACAGTCCCCTTATTTCTAGTTTACTTAGAGCCTTTTTTTTTT
>VZRN01002326.1:937685-1011826 GCA_013397935.1 Dasyornis broadbenti
TTTTTTATTCTCTTCATAATGCGGGGCAATTTCAGAACAAAAAGCCAAAACAGAGACTTGAGAAATCACTTTTCAGGGTTTTCTTTTTCTTGTCAATATGATTTGTCCCGCTCAGCCTGATTTCACAAACCATTTACAGTCACCTTGAAACACCTTTTTTTGGCCCTTTCACTGCTCACCAGTCACCCTGCCCAGCTGTGGTCCCAGTGTCCCCCAGCCAGGATGCCAGGGCACCCAGCACCAGCAGCTCCCATGCAGGATGTGTCTGGCAGTGCTGCGCTCCCCTCCGCACCGGGATCATGCTGGCGGCTCGGCTCAATGCCGTTTCCCCAGCGAAAGATGCTTCAGACTAAAGCTGAGATGTGGTTTGCCAAAATATTTGACAACACGAAACGCTGCTTGGCAGGGTGCCAGAAACCCCATTTGAAAAGTGAAATTCGGCATGCTCCAGCCCCAGGAGCCGTTCCCACGTAGCTAGGGAGAGCAATGGCAGCACCAAGGCATGGGGATGGAGCCGAGGGCCCATTGCCTCCCATTTTGACCCTGGTGGAGCACGAGCATCTCCACAGCTTCCGTAGCGGTAGGAGGCAGTCTGCACCTCTCCTGTCCAGATGACAGGGTTGAGGTGATGCTACACCCAGGCACTCTCTGGCAGGGCACAGGGAGTTTGCCTGAGATGGGGCATGGCTCTGGGGCAGCCTGCCCTCCCCCAGCACAGCTTCAGCCACAAATCCACCCTGACACAGCCTCCAGGTCCCACTGGCTCCAGCACAGCCTGCAGCTGAGGTGCCAGCCTGAGAGAATGAACCCTTGCTGGATGCCAACGTTTTCCCCCACTCACAGGTGGCTCAGGGGGACTGTGCCAGGCTGTCAAATGGTCCTTGCATGGCACCATTCCCTGGTCCCTGTCTGGGAGCTGTGTGCCATATGCCCTCCTTGCCGCAGCTTTCGTGGGACTCCCGCCTGCCAAAAGTGATGGCTTGGGCAAGGAGCAGAGCACAGTGGGCAGCAAGGCTGCCATGGGGCAGAAAAACCTCCCCCATGTCACTAAAAAATGTAGAAGCGTCCCAAAGCCCCTGTGGCAGCAGGACAGGATGAAGGCCAGGGCACAGTCATGCTGCTTCTTTCCTTTGTAACTCAGTCAGGATTTAATGCTGGGTAAATCTGTCACATGGACCTCATCTTTTTCCCCACACCGTAAAGTGCTGAGCACACATCAGGGTGCTGTAAAACTAACTCATAATAAGAAATAAGGTCTTCCAGGATGAAAAACTAATGCATTATCCTCAGCACAGGGAGAGGTGTGATAGAGGTAAGTGGTATATTTGGGAGGAATCCCTGCCTTATCTGCACTTTGTCGTCCTAACCTTGCTGTGCCAGGTGTTGGGGACACCCACTTCTGCCCAGGCTGTTGCCCGTCCATCACAGCCCTCACGGGATGCCCAGAGCTGCAGTGCCTGCATGGAAAGCTGCTGCCCACTGCCCTCCCACTCTCTGCCAGCCTCTGCTTGGAATGGCCAGGATTGGTTTTTGTGCAAACCAAATGCTCCAGCTTTCATTTGCATCACTTCATCTCTGTGCCACAAATAACAAAATTAGAGAGCAAAGCACAGCAGTAAATACAAATCTAAAAGCAGCAAGCAGCATCCCCGGCAGCAGTAACACATGTCCAAGAACTCCAAATCCTGGTGTAGAAAGATGGCGCTTCTGGAAAGAGGTAGCAGAAAGGAGGAAAGTCTTCTCTGAGATCCCTGAAGCATAAATCCCCGATTTTAGCTATGAAGTAGAGCATTAAGATGGAAAAAAAAAAAGCCCAAGCCTTTGCCAGTATGGTGATGTTCATGAAAAGAATAAATATCTGGAAGGAGAGTGGCTGTTATTGCTGGAATAACACAATCACAAAGGAACACACCGCAAAGAATTACACTGGAACTAAGAGGGATGGACGCTCGCTCTGTATGCAATTAGGCACAGCTCTGAGGCAGGGAAACACACATTTTTCTAGAAACACTGAGCTTCTACATAGCACAGAAACCACCTCCTGGATGGCAGGATAAAGTATTAAAAAAAAAAAAAAAGAATAAAGGGAACAGAAATCTGCAGTATCATAACAGAAATCACAGATCAATGTGTTTGCCCTAGGAAATGAACAGATACACATCAGGACTTGGCAGCTAAAGGAGTCTCCCAAGCAAAGCAGAAACAGCTCAAAAGGGAAGGAACAAAACTGAGAGGGAAAGAAAGGGAAGACGGAGCGGGCTCTGGAGCAGACACCATCAATCTGCACATGTGGAGAAGGAGTCAGTGGCAGTACCTGCCTCCCGACCAGCAAAAGCTGTACATGCAAGGAGGGAGGACAAACAGCCCTGAGAAAATACAGATGATTTGCTTCCAAGGACTTTTTCTTGCCAAAATTTACAGGCCTGCAGTTTTCAGTTAATAGACGGAGCTCCCCTTAGAGCTTCTAATGGAAGAGGCTAAAATGAAAACCACCCGCTCCCCAAGGGAGAGGGGGGTCAGATCCAACAGCCAGCGCAAATGTGTTCTGCATCATCTCTGCCGGGACAGACCCCTGGACACCTCATCACACGCCCTGAGATAACGAGCTATGTGGAAGTGGGAATGTGGATTTTTAAATTAAAAAAGAAGAATAAACTGCCTAGCACAAAGAGATGATCATCAGAAGGAAATCCCAGTCTCCCAGCGTGCCTGAGATGTGCGGGGTTTTGCCTCTTCTCTCCAGGACACCTCCTACCTGACTGCTGGTGAATCCCATGGGATTTCTGTGCCTTATCTGCCTTTTGGGCGGAGAGGGTAAATCCATTAAAACCGTGCAGATTTTGCCTTCCAGCTCCACTCCCCAGCAAAGAGCCGCTCATGTTTCACTTTGGTTCCTGTTGGTACAGGGTGGGGAGGGGAGAACAAGTCACTCCCCTCCAGGACACCTTCCCTGCGGTGATGCTGCAGCAGGTGGACAAGGGGCCTTGGGGACAGCGGCCAGTGAGTGCCGTGCCTGCTGCAGCTGTTTGGAAGAAGCACCCACTGCCGGCACCCAGCCAGCGGTGATTCCAAACACGCCGCAATCAATAACTCTGCCCAGACGGAGATGCGCTCCCAGACCTGCACAGGCTGGCAGGCAGCAAATGACACAACGGTGAAAAGAGGGACCCCAGCAGCCATTAAACACAATAGGCAGCAAACACCTCCATCGATATTCTGGACACACAGCCTAACTCTCGCCATAAATCACTCCCGATCACACTGAGAACACAACCTTTGCAGAATTGGCGAGGTGTCGTGCAGCTCCATGGGCAGCGTTAAATGCAAACTGTTTAGTTAACAGGATGACATATTTGCAGTTCGCCTGCATATGCCCCGAGTTGTCAGCCTGTTCCCAAACATACAAGGCAGTTGGAGTTCTGGCACCAAGCAGGGCACTGATGGATCTAAAGGGTAATGGAAAAGCGAGATGACAATGAGGAGCAAGGAGCAGAGCAAAACCCAACTGGCCCATCATCCAGGCTGCAACACCAGGCTTAAAAAGTCTGCAAAATGGGTGTGAAGGGATTATCCTGCCCCTTGCATATTCCCAATTTGGAAATTCAGACCCCTCTATCCCCTACCAGCCCTTCTAACCCCTGTGGACAGTTCTCTCCACCCTGGCAACCCATGGCAGCTGAGCAGGAGATGGGAAGGGGACAAGAAGAGAGCGGCCCCAAGTTCAGCTCCCAGGGAACAAGGTGACAATAATGGTGATTTATCAGGCCAAAGGCAGATGAGTGAGGTCCCACTGAATTGGGAATATACAGTGAGCTGCAATCAGGAAAGACCGAGCGTAATCCAGGAGCAAAACCAGCCCGCAGGACCCAAGGGCACGTCGTGCAGGAGAAAGGCACATGCAACCATATATGTAGTATGGAACATGCATATTTAATATATTTGCTTGGCAGATGGAATAACTTTGTTAACAGACTATTTAAATTCCTGAGGGGGTACCTGTAACTATTAGAAATTGATTTTATGAGCCTGTTATACAAACATTACACTTCAAGGTCTAAAGCATATTGAAATTCTTCCTGTTCTCTCTCAAACAGATGGTGCTAGGAATTTTTCTGAACCTACTCGTATCCATAAATACTACCCGCCAATCCCTCTTGCAAGACAGAAACGATCCTAATTAGAATGGTGAGCCCTCACCATCTTTTCCTCATCACACAGTTACTATAAAAACGCTCCAGAATAGGACAGTTTTGGCAAACCCCTCCCTGGGCAAGCGGCCGTGAGTACTCCCCTATGTTTGTCTTGATTAGACAGAATAAAAAGGGCTTCAGTGCCTGGAAACAAGGCAGAGAGAGGGAGTGGGATGGAGACAGGAGTAGTCAGTGTCCGTGGGTAACAGAGGGTTACAGCCAGGTAAGGATCAGGATGAATTCCAGCAGCATCACACCTGCAACCCAGGCTCTGCAACACACCCAGGGCTTCAAAATACACCAAGAAATTGCAGAGAAATTAATGTGGGGGGTGATATTCTCCTGCAACAGAAAAAAGGGATCGAGGGACTGGTTTCCAAGGAAAAATTAAAAGAGCTCAATTTGCCAAGCTTGACTAGGCATCAGCCAGGAGCAGGCACTGGGGCTGGGGGAGCCTGATGAGGAGCCACTGGTGCCCAGGGTATTTCCACACCACTGGGAGCTGCCTTCCAGGGCATTACAAACAGGAGTGGGGGGTGATCAGAAGCAGGTTAGCACTATAAATACAGCCCTGAGCTCTTCTGGGAGCCACCCACTTGTATCTGTGGCTTCCTCGGTGGGTGTTCAACCAGAAATGAAATTTTTCTCACTGAGATATCTTTCAGGGCCGGCAACAGATTCATATAATCAAGCAGCCAGATTTGTTGCAGGATGAAATTAATTTAGTTCTGGGTAGGAGTGGAGGTAGTTGAGGGAGACGAGAGCTCCTATTCAGGGGAGAGAAACAATACTTGGTGCGATAAGGTGCCCGGCCTCGCAGTGTGAATAGCAAACTGCAGCTCAAATAGGCCACCGCATTTTTTTTTTTTACTATACTGCCATTCATGAACAACTCTGAGCTCAAATACTGCCATAAAGAGCATTCACTGAATGGAAAAAAATCATTAAAAATTGTGGTCTCTTCCTGGACAACTCAGCAACAGAAAGTGCCAGCTACATTTGTTGAATAAATTGCTTGCAGGGAATAGTTTTTACTAGGTCTAAATGGGATGAAATTAAGCATAGGGGGATGAATGCCAAGTACCACAAAACTATTCCTGGGTGTGAGAGGTACAAGGCAGGGAGCAGCCTCACCAGGCAGACCTTGACAAAAAGCCATGTCCAGACCCCTGGTACACCCCCCCACTAAGCACCCCACAGGTTTGGGGTCGCTTGGTCTGAATTTGGCACTTCTGTGTCTCATCAGAGGGCACAGGCTGGCCACTGAGTCGGGGACTGGGGCCATCAGGTTGGGCAAGTGGGCATGAGACTCTGGGGGTCCCTGCATGCCCAGCAACAGATTTGTCCAGGTATCTCCCCACCAGTCCCAGCCCATTGTAGAGATTGCAGTGGATTGTTTGGATTTCAGAAGCTGAGAGGGCATCTCATGCTGATGGGAGAGGGGCAGAGCTTGCATGAATAAGGTCACCCTTCCCCTCCTCTGTTTCTCCGGCTCCTCAGCTGCAGCAGCCACCCCCCAGGCTCCTATTCTCCTGTCCACCCCCAGTGTTTCCAGCCCATTCCCTGCCCTGACTCCCAGGCTCACCCCAAGGATGCACCATGGCCCCAAAAATAAAGGCAGGCCTGACACCAGCAACAGGTGAAGCTTTTCAACCAGTTATTTTCTAGGACTTCAGAGAATGGAAGGGAAGAGGGTCTTATTGAAGAAGAGAAAAAGAAGAGAAAAATCCTGAAATTATTTGCTTTTTCCATCTGCTGTCTTGTTTGGTAAACCCAAAGCAGGGGCTATCTTAGGCTGAGGGCTGGCTTTCACTAAGGGAACATCCTAAGAACATTTCACAACCTCCATCCTCCACAGAGGAGACAATATTTTTGTCCCTTTAACAGTCATTAAGGAACAGAGCAGCCCAGAGCAGGATGCTCACAGACCCCCACGCCCCAGCAGAGGCTCTCCAGCCTGGCCTCGTGCCTTTCACAGCCCAGCCCCACCAACACCTCCAGGCCAGGCACATGCTGAGTGATTCCTGCAGGGTTTCCCCGGGCTTTGACCCGTGTGTGAAAGGCATCTGTGCACTCAAAGCGAGCAGGAGCTCCTGCCGTGCCCCCGGGCGATGGTGCGTCGCAAATTGCCACAGACAGGGGACTGTAATGCGACCCAGCAGCAGCACAGCGAGCCAGCATCCTTCCCGGCTGAATGCACAAATGCGTTGTGCCATAGAGCAGGGCGGCGACAAACCCCTGCCAGGTGGAATGGAGACACCATGGAGGTCCAGGCTTTCCCTGCAGGGAAGGGAGGCTCAAGAGGGCATCAGGCTAATCAGCTTCAGGATCTCCTCAAAATCCAGAGGGCAAGAAAGGCAGTATCACTGTCCCAGTCCCACCCTGTTCTCCCCTGCCAGTTTAGGAACACAGGGACTGGGAGTCCCTTAGAAAGCAGCTGGAGGAGAATGGGTGTGGATGAGGGTCAGAGAACCATGGAAATAACAGCTCACCTTGAGCCATTTGGAGATTTTTGACCAGACACAGGTCCTGGCTGCCTCTTGGTGCCATGAAGTATCTCAGGAGCCCCAGGGAAATGGTGCACCCAGACAGCCCCACTAGCCAACGCAGCAAGGGACACGAGAGAGCTTCAAAGAGCATCAAAGATGCCCTTGACCTACGGACGGCAGTGACTTCACATCCAAGAAGCACCAACCTTTCCAAAAGCAATTCAGCACCAGCCACATCCTGCCCTGCTGCCACAGCCAAATAAAAAATGAGCTGAAATTGGTGTCTCACTGCCTATCCCCAAATTTTGCTTCTTCCATGGATGAGATGAAACCATGAAACACACTTCTACTCGTCTCCTCCTCCAAGTGCCTCCAAACCACTGCTGGGGGAAACTGATGGGAGGTGCTGGGCAAACCTGGATCAACAGCACGGCTCTGGGTCCAAAAAATCTTCCCAGGAAGCAGAACGGGAGGTTGGGGACATGCCATGGTCACGGAACAGAGAAGAGTATCCAGACACTTCCTTGCCAGCCCCATGAGCGTTTCCATCACACTGGTACAGCAATTACAGAATCAGCCAAACGGTTAAAGAGGCTGGAGGGTTTGATTTAAATAAATAATAATAATTTAGCTTCCAAATTGCTCCCACATTGAGGTGCTTCAGGCTTTGTGCAATGCAATAAAAACCCTCTCTAAAAACAACAAAACACGCTAAAATGTTATCAGAAAAACACTACTCATTAAAATTAACAATTAAAACAAATTAGAAAGGCTCTACTGACACGGAGGGCGAGGGAGAGCATCCAAATTAGGAAAAATGCCTGGTAATTTTTAGCCACTGATAAGTAAAATAATGGTCTCATTTAGTACTGATTACCTAGAATTATTTAATTTTACTACAAATTATTCAATTTTTGGTTCAAGTTACCTAGTAATTTTTAATTACCGATACATAATGCAATGACGAATGGCTCTTATTTACCTCTGTCTGCACAGAAGCGTGCAAGAAATCAATAGGCATTTCTGGCAAATTATTAAGCGACTTGATGAAATGACAGGAATGCTTTTCCCATTAGCAAGAGTTGCCGAGCCCCAGCTGAGGATGAGCATTGGGGCTGGGCTCAGGCTGAGGGAGAAGAAGCCAGAGCAGCTCCAAGGCAGGGAGGCCCGGAACACGGAGCGGCTTTCGGGAAGCGATGGGGTCAGAGCTGGGAAAAGGCAAACCCACCCCGCTGCACTCAGGAAAGAGGTATTTGGTCCATTTTTAGCAGAGAGCAGGCTCAGCCACAGACTCTTGGCTGCCTCATTGATTTTTCCCTCTTAATGGAAACAACCTGCAGGACTGAAAATATTTGCAAACTGCTCAGGACAAAAAAGGGAGCAGCAATAACAACAGGGGCAGAGGGGAGGCTCTTCCAGGGCAATGTCATGCTGTGCCCCTTTCCCAGCTTCTCTAGGATGTTTGCCTTTCCCTGGGCATTCTGCCTTTTTTTTTTTTTTTTTTTTGGTTTTTTGGTTTTAATCCTCAAGCAAGAGCATTCCCTGGGTATTTGCCATACATGGACCAGTCTTGTTAAAGATATGAGGGTGGAAAGGGTCAAATGAAGAGGGACTGATTGTCCTTAACCTGTGCATGGACAAAAGTCACCTCTTGTCACCTGCTGGAGAACTCATGCCTCCTGCCAGAGCCAAGAACACTCAGGCAACTCATCTAGGCAGGATTAGAGCTGAAAACGATCTTCATAAATCAGAGACAGAGCCAGGAAAAACAGGAGGGTGTTCACCAAGACAAGTGAAAGGTTCAACTGAACAAATACAGGGCAGAGGGGAGGAAGCCTAAATAAATACAGGGAGAAGCTGGCAAGGTAGCTGCTCTGCAGAAAAGAGCTGGGGGATGTAATGGATTGCAGGCTGAACACAAGGCAGGAGCCTTGTACTGCAACAAAAAAAGATTAAAAGATTAAAAAAGGAGTATTGTTGGGAGATACAAAAAGAGCATCTCGCCTAGAGCACCCTCCCCAGCCCTGCCAGTGTTCCCTCTGTGAATATGCCCTATTTTGGGTGCCACCGTGTAACAGAGGTGAGACATGAACAGTGAAAGCTGGCCAAGGTCAGCAAGATCTGCCAGAGGTCTGCAAAGCCCTGGAGTGATTGCCCTGCTGGGGTCAGCCATCCCCTGGGGAAGGAGATGGGACCTCCGTCAGGTGCAGGGAGGAAGAGGCTCATCCACGGTGTGTGAGAAAAAACAGGCTGAAGCTTCAGGAAGGACAAACTCCTTTTGGCTGTAATACCCATCAGGAGTGAGTATCACCTCCACCCCAGAGGGGCTGAGAAACCTTCCACAAACCCAGCAGGGGCTGAGCTGGTCCTGCCTTGGTGCTGGGCTGTAGCTCTGGCAGCTACTGCTCCCACCAGGGGTGGGGACAGGGTGCCTCCCCCCTCACCATCCCAGGTCACATCCAGACATATTTTGCCCTACCCAACACCACCAGGACTGTTTGGCTGCTGAAGTGTTTTCAGCAGTCACTCCTATTAATTTTTTTTAAATTAAAGAAATAGCTGTGAAACACATGATAAAAATCTATAGCTCTCCTCGCCAGCTTGCAGATAGAGTCCCACGACTGTTCATATTGGAAATTCAATTCCAATCAGTGTATTGGCAGGAAAGGATTAGGGTCAGTGCCAAACACATTCATCCCAGCCAGCACTTCCATGAGCCTCTGTGTGCTCCACCAGCTACTCCGGTACCTGCAGAGGGCCCGTCTCAGGAGCTGGCTGCTGGAATGACTCCCAATGGAGCTCTCATGCCAGCACCCCATGATGTGCCCTGTGGAGGGTGTGGGCACATTCCTTGGTGATGCCTCCACATGCCCAGGCTGTGCTTGCTTCTCTTCTTCCCGGCAATGCTCCCATGCAGATCAGAGAGCTCTGAGGCAGCTGCTCTGCCCTCTGCAAGCAATGGGGCCTGGTGAGCAAAACCTTCAATGGTCCTTCCACCCCCTGTTCCCTCCACCTTCTGCAAGGAGCAGTCCCTGTTTCAGGACCTATAGGGACCATCTAACAAACAGTAATCAGGATTTTGTACACAGTAGAGGCCTCCAGGACCCCTTTCCAGCAGCTCTGGGGCTCTGTCCCATCGAGTCTCCCAGTCCAAGCTGTTCAAAAACATCACAACACACAGCTTGGTGTTCAGTAGAGACCAGGACACCAAACTGCCTTTGGGCACATGATGGCAGGGCCAGGGAGAGTTGTGCCAGGCTAAAGGCAATACAACAGTGCATGTCACATTGCGTTCAGGTGCCTCACTGTAAAGGAGATATTGGAAATGGAGTCGGCAGTGGAGAATTTCAAGCCATTGGGTTTTTTAGGAGCGTGGAGATAAATCTGAATTAAAATGAGTAAGGTAGAGGCATTACCCACAGGGTCTTATCTGATCTGGCGTCCAAACCTGCTATTGCCTCCACTTCCCTATCTCAAGGAGCTTTTTAAATGTGCACAGCTACAAATCACACTCTTTCAGTTTAAGTGTCAAATTAAATCAAGACAAACGTTCCCCTGTTTCACATTTCCTTTGGTCCTTGGCTAAGCCCTGCAGCCCTTTCCCAAACCTCCACCTCCCACAACCTGGCACAACCCCAAGCCTTTGCCTTGGGAGACATCTTCAGCCTGAACTTCCCATCCCTCTGGCATGCAGAGCTGCTCCACTGCCAGCCCCTCTTTCCAGCAAGAAAGTTACTGAAGACTTTTTGCAGAGGAGGTTTGTTGTCAAACTCTTCCAGTCACCAGCCCTTTACCAGAAAAAGTCAGAGAAAACCAGAGTTCCTCTTGGCATCCAGCTCACTCCTCATCGAGTGTCCATCCCTCATGCAACAGTGAAAGCTCTGCTGGGACAGATGGCGAAATCCAAAGAGCAAAAGCTAAAAACTGATAAGAAACTCATTTTTACACCAGCACATGATTTATGTGTGGAACTCATCGCTGTAAGAGACAACAAGGCAGAGGAGTTTTGTAAGATTTTAAAGAAGATCTGACATTTACGCAGCTAATAGAAGATTCTGTAGCTCCATGAGTCAAGGTAGATAAAAGGAAGATGCCTGGAGGGAAGATAAGGCCATGTGCTTCGGAGCATAAGCTAATGACTAATAGCAAAAGACAAAGAAGAAAGCACCCCTGGGAGGCTGGGTTTTTCCTGTGTACCAGGTGTTTGCTTGTACCTTCTCTGAAGGTCCTGGCACATGTTACTGCAAGATCGGATATGCGACGAGCTGCATCCCAAGCTTGCCCCAGGATAGCAACTCCCCTGCTCCTAAATTTCTAAGTTTTGTTTTGGTTTTAAATTAGACCCAGATCTCAAAGCCCTGAGAAGCCTCTGCCATTAATCCTCCTGACACACAACCTGGCCGCATGCACTGGAAATCATTGCTCAGGGGTTGGCAGGGCTCCAGGCAGAGGGGACTGAGTGCTGACTCACAGGGGCCCCAGGGATGCTGACACTGAGGGCAGGCACCAAGGATGTCATCTTAGCTCTACCTGCGCAGAAAGATCTTGTCTGAGCAAGAGCATGGTGCTGCCTGGACACTGCCAGTGGCTGGAAGGACATGGGTGGTGCTGGCAGGACAGATGGGTGCATTGCTGGCTGGCTGGGCCCCGTCTCCACAGAGGGGACTGCAAAGCCCTGTGCACTCAGGTACTCTCACAGTGGCAGCTGCTGCAACACATGAGGCCAGTGTGCACAGTTCAGGAGGCACTGTGGCAACTCACAAGCCTCTCCTCTGTAGCAGAGTTAGGAAAGGTATCACATAACCTGGGCTGGAGCCGAACCACAGGCACAACAGCACAAACGTGCTGATGCTAGGTGTGGTGGCATTGGGGCTTTGCGTTCACTTGCAGCCGTGTATTCCCACATCCCATCTCCATGTTCTTCCACTACAGCAACACTGCCACAAGCCCAGCTCCCACCTCTGCCAGACGTGCTGCTTCACTGCCTTCTGCTTTGAAGGCCCTTGTGCCTGTGCGGTGACATCCGGAGCTGTTACTGGCCACCTGCCGGTGCGTGCTTCGTGCCTTGGTCCAACATCTCTTACCTTCACAGTGTTTACATGATCTCAGCCTCCTCCTCCCCCAGGCTATCTGCGGGCTCTGTCCTGCCTGTCGGCACACAGAACTCTCTTTGTACATCTACTGTCCTCCAAGACATGGATGTTTAGGTCCCAGGACCCATCCCCTTCCCCTGCATCCAACCCCCACTCCATCAGTCAGCTCTAGGACCATTGACACTGCCCAGGGTCCTTACCTTGAGATTTGTGGGCCCAGATGTTCCCTCTCTCCTGACCAGTACTTCCACACAGAAATGGACCCTCTGGGGCCAGCCTGCTGCTCTCTGCCTGGCCCAGCTCTGCAGGAGGCAGAGCTGCTCCGTCTATATGGCACCTGCGTGTTTCTGGCTGTGGGGAAGGTCCCTCAGCTGCAAGTTGAAGATGAAGGTCAGAGCACTGGAGGATGATGATTTCAACCCTACTGCTCAGACTCACCATATTCCTAGTCTTCATTGCTGCCTTCCCACACCCACTTTTCCACTGTGGTGGGTTAAACCTTCCTATTCCGCAGCGACTCCATGGTTGAGGTTGGGTATTTTCCCCATGGGCGCCGCCACTCTCCTGCCCAGCTCCATCAGCCCTGCCACAGTCCCCTCTCTCACCCCACTCTCCAGGGCTGCTGCTCCCCCTCATGCAACCCCATCCCTGGCAGGGCTGGCCTCTTCCAAGCTTCCCCACTCCAGGCAGGAGACAAGCTCAGCTGCAGCACTCCTAGTCTAAACAAAAACACGGAGCAGCACCCTGACCTCCTCCGCCTGGTGCTCTCCCCATATCCTTGTTCGTGCCTGTCCCAGCCATAGTCTGTCATTTACTGATGGCACTTCAGCCTCCCTAATGCAAGATTGGGAGAACTCTGGGGAAAGATTGCTTTTTCTTTTATTTACATATTTCCACAGCACCCAGCAGACGCAGTCAGGGCACCAGAGCACACACAGCCCCATCAGAAGCCAAATGGGTACCGTCTCCATCTCACACTTGCCTTCATGCCATCAGTGGAACAGCCACAGACCAGTGATGAGCCTGTCTTCCAACGACTACAAGCACAATGAAAGGATGAAACCCTAAAATAACTCTCTTAGCCTGAAGCTGGCAGCAGCCAGAACCACCGGGGAAACCCATCCCACCCTTCATCCCTCTTTAAAAAGGCTCAGCTGCCACTCAGCGGGCAGGACCCAGCTGTGAAGGGCTGATGAGCCTTTTAGCATCCCGGCAGATTGCAGCGAACGGGTGTGATTTGCTCCATCCTGATGCAGCAGAAAGTTGCAGCTGCGGAGAGCGCTCCGGCATTTGTTACAAAACTGTTCCCCACCCTTTTTTTTTTTTCTTTCTTTCTTTCTTCTTGTAAGCAAAAGTATTTGCTTCAAGCTGCAGTTCGCAGAGCGCTGTGTCTGTCCCCGCGTTGTCACAGCCCTGGCTGCGTGGTGCCCATGGCCCTGCTGCCATCTTCAGGGCATCTCCCACCAGCTCCCGCTGGCCCAGGGTTCCGGTGGCTCTGCGGGAGGGCGTTCCTGGCCACAGCTCCTCTGAGACCAAAGGCTAGGGGAAAAAAGCCAAGAGGCAACTTCTGGAGGACTTTCCACAGCACGATCCAAGAATTTAAAAAGCTAAACAGATTTTACATATTAAGACTACAACCCTTTAGTGCAACATTAAAGACTATTTACTTAAGAGGTTGTGGATGTTACGCTGGGAAGTTTTCCCTTCCACAGATGCTCCGAGCAGCGATGGGAGAAGGCTGCAACCAGCAGTTCGTTTTATGGCGTCGCTGCTGCTGCAGCCAAAAATGCTCATTATCCTCCCAAACTGGAGGTTTGCCAGTGCTGTGGTGATGGGCAGCTGGTCCCTGAGTGGTGGCTGTGGCTGCTTCTCTTCTCCAAAATCACATGTCAAGGATACCTGTGGACTGTCACCAGCAAGTCACTGCTCTTATGGTTATTTGCAGAGTTGGGGATCTGGAAAATCATCCACAAATCCTGTGCCATTTTCCCAACATGGCACTGCCCAGCCTTTCCCTCCTCCCTGCTCCAGCTTCTCTCCTCTGGATGACCCTTGGGAAAGCTGGAGGAATTAGAGATTAACAGAGAAAAATATTTCACCTAATCAGAAAAAAAAGGTACAATCAGAAGAGCTCTTTGTGAGCCCAGAAACCTGATGGGCTTTAAAGCTTCGAGTTTTCTTCCCGACCACAGGGAGCCGTTCCCACTCCTCCGTTGGAGGCGAAAAGGAAGGTAACGCCTCCTGCTAAATCCAGATAACCCTGTTCATCTTCTGCGGCGGCTCTTTAACGTTTTTACTGGAGAGGAGCCAAACGCTGGGAAATCCAAGCCTCACCTCCAGCCCGCTCTTGGGCCACCTGTGCTCTTGTCGGCACAGCTATGACGGCCCTGTGCCGCCTCCCGAGCCGTCCTGTGGTTTCCTCCCACCCCAGACGGCGCTCCTGGAGCTCTATCTCCAATTCATTATGCTAAATGGGAGGAACCAGAAAGCCAGACTTCGGGTCAGCAGATTTTTGCTGGGGGGAAAAAAATCTAAAAAAGAGCAGGTTTGGCTCTTTGTAGACACACTTCCTGCTACAAGAAACTGTAGGAAACCCCAGTGGGGCTAAAGCAGCCATTTTGCCCCAATTTTTTGATTGCTCTTCCCTGTCCAGGTCTGTACCTGCCACAGACCCAGTGATGTCTCCATGGTTTTCGAAGTTACGACCACCTGAAATTGTGTTTAGATGAGAAAAGCAGCTTTCATTAATGTCTAACACGTCCCCTGTGTGCCCAACACACTCAGAAAGCTGAAGAAAAATTAAAAGTCATAATGTATTTTTTTTTATTCTTATTGATTTTTAAGCCTATTTCATTTTGGAGAGCTGGCTTGTAATTTTGGAGCGCTTGTGGGATAATATAAGTACCCGAGGCCTCATGGTAGGATTGTACAAAGACTTTTACTCATGTTTTATTTTTCAGTAACCTTGATAGCTAAACACAGTCTTGTGGAGAAGAGTTTTTAATATTCAGGCTGCCAAAAATAATTGCTTTTCAGTATTATGTGCTAAACCACCTGATGGGGCCATGGCACTGGAATTCACATGGGCAAGCTGGCCAGGACAGACCTCTAGTGAAGTGTGGGGACCAGCCACTCCATCCCAGGGCTCCCCTGCTTTTCCCTGGCTTTTATTGCAGGACCCTGGACTTACCATCAGAAAACTGGAAGCACCAGGATGTGCTGGCTTCTCCCAGCGTTCATGGGGAGGCTCAGCTGGCTGTGCAGGGCACACTGCGAGCCCAGCAGCTCCACATGCACATCCTTGCTCAGGAAGCCGTGCTTTAATCAAGGCTCTGGGATCCTTCCTTTGCTCGCCTGGGGCGGGGGGATTTTAACTCTAAACACATTAGTGTGTGAGATTGAAAGGTAACGTGTCCTCCCGGGGCTGCCGAACAACGGAAAGGAGCCTGGGTTTCATTTGCACAGAGTGCACACTGGGAATTTCCCTAATCAAATAAAAAGAAAATGAAAAACTCACTCTCTCCAAAATTTTAATTCTCTTAATTACATTAATTGGAGAAACATAGGAGCCTCCTTTGTACGCCTTTCTTCTCTGCAGAGGAGAAGGGCTGCAGAAAGGGATTTCTCTTGCATGAGGGTGCAAGCTGGACCTGAATCTGCTGGCAGGATGAGACGGAGGAGGCACAGCAGGGATGCTCTGTGCTCAACGTCGCCCAAGAAAGAGCCAGGATGACCCTTGCATTGTCAGATGACCTTTTCATTCCTGGAAAATGTAACAGGGATTTTTCTCCAGCCTTTGCCTACTCCAGATTCCCATCAGGTGTCAGAAGGGACATAGGGAGCAGAGGGACTCATCTCAGCCCCGGCTTCTCCAAGGCATTTCAGCAGCCAGGAGGTGGCACATAGCCCTGGAGGGGGCTGTGCTGTGGGCTGGGGTCCTCCGTCAGCCGCAGCCATGGGCACCCCCTGCCAGGTGCTGCCCACCTGCACGGCTCGGCCCCACCGCCCCTTTAGCACACGGGCTCGTTTAACGCTTCCTTGGGGAGAGCAGGGAGGTGACATCATGGCGAACAGCAGCAGAGAGGGGGGAGCGGCTTCCGCCTGCTCTGCACAGACATGGCCCCCCAACAGCCCCCTGGGATCCACCCTGTCGGCTTTAACCCCTTTGCTACCAGAAGGAAGGGAGAAACTTGCAAAACTGCCATGGTGTTGGATGTGTGTGCTGCCTGTCCCCACTGCTGCCATCCTGACCCTAGTGGGGATGTTCACCACCTTCACTGCAGTCCCTCACAACAGAGAGATGACAAGGAGCAACAGCGTAAATACATAGAAATACAAATGTATATTTCCCAGCCCTGCTTGGAAATGAGTGCTTTTGGAAAACCTGGAAGGAAAAGAGGTTTTGAACTTGAACCCACACAAGGCTCCTGCTGAAAGCAGCCTGGCCCCCACCCGACCTGCCTCCAGCTTGCTGGAGGAAAACAAAGACTAAAGTAGGAACACGTATTGCTCTGTTCTTGGGCAAAATGCCTTCTTCAAGGGTCGTAATTCAGGTTTCCTGGGGCACCTGAATGACTCTGGGGAGGGTCAGTGTTTGGGCGAGCAGGGGAAAACTGAGCTGGGTTGGACAGCAGGATCCCCCTCCTCACGCCAGCTCACCAGCGGTCGGCCAGAGGCCTGCTCCCCACTGACACCGCAGCAGGAAAGGTGACTCTATAACTATAATTTTAATATATAATGAGAAAAGTCTGTGTTTACTAAAAAAAAAAAAAATAAAATAAAGAAAATGGACATGGCCAGACCATTTGGCTGAATGCTTTTCCTTGGTAAAAAAAAAACAAAAACTGAAAAATAAAAGAAAAAGGAAAGAGCCACCTTTCTAGGGGAGATCACGTCTGGAAAATTCCAGCCCAAATGACATAAGTTATGAGAATTGAGAATTTGGTTTAGAAAGGAACTGAGCACAAAACCTCAAGTATGAGCATCAGCATCCTGCTCATGGGTCCCCATCGCCCGAGCAGAGGTTGGCAGTGGGATGGCTCCCAGGGCGCAGATGCTCCAGGCTGCTTTAGGGCCTGGGGAGAGGAAAAGGGGGAATCTTTAAGTGACATCAGGGTGCGAGTAGAGCAGGGAGGATAGTGGGAAGCCAGGCATAATCCAGAGCCTCCCCCTTGGGCTGTGGGTATCAGCAAAGAGCTGCTCTAAGGTGACATCAATTACCCACACCAAAACCCTCCACCCCAAACACCTCCTGTTCTCTCCTGCCATCTCAGGGCAGGGCTGAAGCTACAGCCCAAGTCTGGGTTGCACATAAGGCTGAACCCACTGAATCCCTGTTGTTTCATGCTGGCTTAGCTCAGCTGGGGCAGCTTTGTGCCAGAAATCTCCTAACTGAATTTACTCCTGGCTTGCTGCAGGTCGGGCTGTGCCAAGAAATGCACAGGTGCAAATTAAATCAATATACCTGGTGTGGGGGGATGCCGGGGATGTCTTTGTGGAAGATTTGCATCGCTGTCACCACATTGGCTTTAAAGCCAAGCGAAGCTGAAGCACCGTGACTTTCATTTCAAAGCAGCCTTGTGTCTGCAGGGCTTTCCCAGGCCAGAACAGCTGTACCTGCCTCTAATGAGGCCTGGAGACACAACATGACACCAGCAGTAGCACCCTCAGGGTCCCTGCTCCGGGGGGACACAGAAGAGCCTGTCTCATATGGCACAGCTCCAGCTCTGCTGCCCCAGGGCAGGGCATCAGGAGGGTGTCCTGCCCTGGCTCCCTGGCTCTGCTGAAGCCTGTTGCAATATGTGAGGCTGGATGCAGCAGGAACTCCAGCTGGACAAGGTCCCTATGGGATCAGGGTAACTCAGTGCAAACCAGATCCAGTGGGGACAGCAAGCAAGGAACTGCTCCTTTTTCTGGGCAGGATTTGGCTACTATGCCCCAACTCCACCCCATGATGCTCCTTCCCTGGTAGTGCTGTTGCTGGAGATGCTCCTTCCTTGGGCTGCCATCCATGTCCCTCGCTCACTCGGTGTCCTAATCCTGTGTTTCAGCATCATCCAGAGGATGAAGGTGAGAGCTCACAGTCCACCCTGCAAGCTCCCATGTGGGAGGCAACCTCACCAACCTCCATGCCATGAGACCACCTTGCAAGCCATGGGAGGAGAATACACTGCAAGCCCCCACGGTGGGAGGTTCCCCTATCCCCAGCTCCAGAGCTCTCTCAGTGGGACAGAGATAGGCCCATGGTTTTATTCCCACTGATGCAGAGGGTACGGCAGCCCCAGGCAGGCAGTGACAACCCCAAGCTCTGTTCAGCTGTTGCAGGTCACCATGGTCATGTCCAAAGTAATGAACAAAGTAGTGCCAGGGAGTGGGAAATCGTTAGCACAGCTCTTCTAACATGACTCTGATAAATGTAACCTGGGGTGATGTGGGACACAGACCCGTCCTGGGTGACAGGGTGGACATGGGTCCATCTGGGATGCTATAAGATTTGGATACCCTGGAAGTGATATGGTTCATGCTGCTCGGCTTCAGCCTTCCGGCCAAGCCATGGCCAACAGCCAGAAAACACCCTGGTCTCTGGGTCTGATCCACTCAGGACAGCACCTACTCCATGGTGTAGCCACAGATGATGGGATTCAGCTACCCAAATACAGAAGTTCCCACCAAGGTGGCTGTCTGTGCTGCCTTCATGGCTCTGTCACAGGGATTATCCTGCCTGTGACACTGTGCCCTAGAGCAGGCAGATACCCACAGTGAGAACCACCCCATTCCCAGGCCTCGACATGCGGGAGCTAGAGATGCCCTTTGTCGAGGGAGGGTGCAGAGATCTCATGTGGGAGCTAGGTCTTAGTCTTGGAGTCAATGAACCCAGCTGCAGTCTGTCCCCAGTTTGTTTTATTATCTGCACTGTTTATGGGCACCCAGACATGGCTCTGACAGTGTGAGGGGACATTGCACCCCTCTGGCAGTGCCGTGCACACCCTGCAGCAGCCCCAGAAGCCAGCGTTGGATGGGATCCATGGACAGCATCACCCCCCTCAGCGAGGGCTGGGAGAAAGGCAGAATTGGTGGTGTTATTTTACTTAATTTATGATTAAATGCCCCCAGAAGAGTTTAGCCCTTATTACCAAGATATAATGGCCTATTAAGGGAGCAGCATTCCCTGGAAAGCAGCCCAGTGTCAGTGACTTCTTATTGCGATAAGAACTTAATAATCACACGTGGGGCGAGGACAGGAGGAAGCCACAGCCTGCCCATGGCGCAGCCCGGGGGCTCCTGTCCGCGGGGGAAGGGAGGTGATGGGAAGCCCCTCTGGGGGCTCTGCTGATTGAGAAGGAAATCCCCACGCCTGTAAATCTGTAATTCCTCACTAAATGCTTCGTAACGACAACAAATGTAAAGTAGTGTCAGAAACCTCTCATTTTCTTTAACGGTAAAGTCATGTCCTGAAGCCAAAGAAAGGAACTAGAGAAAAACTGAAAAACTAGTTGCTTGCTCACTGTTTAAAATATTCTGGTCTTCAGCATCTTTGCAGCTCCTTCGACCTGTTTTCCATGTTGTCCTATGGGCAGGGTGGAGGGCTTGAGACCTGAGTGTCTCCTACCCTTGTAATCAATTAATTTCAAATTTAGCCTTCAGGAGAAGGGACCCCCCCGCCATGCCCATTTCTCAGCACATCGTTCCCAAGTGCGATGGTCTCGTTTGCTTCTGGGTTTGTTATTGAACAGGGAACATTTTCTCAGCAAAATGTAAGGCTGGGTGATAAGGACTGGGCAGGGACTGATAGAGACTTTGCAGATCGAATATGATGTTGTTTATTTGACTATGATGTATATTTAAAGGTCTCAGTTACAACTGGCCCCAGGCACTCTCTAATGAGCTGCAGCTGCCTGGACTCTCATTAGCTTTAATGACATCTTCTCAGTACATTTTTCTTGGGGTAAGACCTTGTCCTCTCTATGGTTGTGCACACACTAAAACCAAGAGACATCTCACCCTAAAAGGGCAGCCAACTCAAAACAGTGGAGCAATGATAAATGATGCAAGTGCCCAGAAGAGACAAACCTTTCCTGGAAGAGTCATTGTTTATTTAAGGCAAACTAAATGTAATTTACTTTGGCACGCCTTAAAATTAGACCAGGAGGTATTTGCGCTGAGGCTTAAAAAGTGGGTAACAAAGTCACCGTGTGTGTTCGGCAAAGATCAATTTGCAATTTCCCTGATTTTTGCCATTTGCCTTATTCAATGGGCAACCATCTGCCTTCCCCAGAGCCACTTTTGGAGGCAGAAAAGCGGTGAGAAAAAAGCCTGGATTAGGAAAGGAGGTGAGAGGAGTAAACACAAGCCCCAGTGTTAGGCAGCACCTCCCCGCTCCCGCTGCAGGCCGGCGAGCTGCCGGCGCTCCGGCAGGCTGCTGCCTATTGATCCTGCCCCTCCATGCGGAGCCCTGGCCTTTTTTTTTCCGCTCTGGGTATGTCTTCTGGTGCTCTGCCCCTACCGCCAGCAGAGGCCTTATCCGACTTCCATCTCTTCTTCAGAGAATTGAGGGAGCAGTCATTAATCATCCGAGCTGTCCCCTTCGTGGGAGCACAATGGCCTTCTTTATCCTGCACTTCAACAGCCCTGACATGTACAATAACAATCAGCCTTGACGTATCTGTATTGCACCAAAGAGACTTACTCAAAAGGTTCTTTTGCAACATTTCGGGTTGTAGTTAAAATATATTGGTGTATTGTGAGGCGAGTGGTACAGATCATATCGGAGATGTATAAGGGTTTCTAGGTAGCAGGGCAGCATCTCACAAACATTTTTCTGGCCGCATTGCTAACCCTGGCAGCAGAGGTAGAGATGGCTGGTGCAGGGAAGGTGATACATGCTTTAGTGGGGTGGTTTCCATCCTGACTGTTTTCTTAGGGAATCTTTCTAATGGGGAAATTTGGCTGCTTCTGAGACGTGCAGAGCTTAGGAAATTCCTGTCCCAAACTGAGTGCTGCTCTCATGACATGATGGATAGTAAAGCACCATCCCAGCAACCCTGGAAAAATCAGATGAAACTTGTATCTCCCAGCTGATGTCTTCAGACCAGCCTCGCATTCAGGGATTTCTCCTCTACAGTGCAATATAGTGGAATTTAGTCCCCAAAACTCCATCAGAGACACACAAGTCTGCAGGAGCTGCTCACAGGATTTGTCATAGGGAAAGTTTGTATCTCACTGCCGCCACCACCACACATGTGCACCTAATGTCCATGGACCTGGGGCAGGAGAAGACAGGCTGGGTACCACAACTCCTGGGCATGACAGGGACATGGGAGAGGTCAGGAGAGGGGAAGGGAGACACGAAGGAGAAATGCTGATTGAAAAAGCAGCGAGCTGCCTTCACCCACGTTTAGTCAGTTGAAAGTTGCATTAGGAATTTCTAAGCCCTCCTTAAATTCCTGGGCTCCAAAATGCCACTGAACTAGCAGAGGTATTTCTGGACAAGTTGCAGGAGCTCCAAACAACCAGGGAAAACCAGGAAAATACAGAGAGATGGGGGTGGGGGAAATAAAAACAGGAAACAGGTGGGATTTACTTCTCCCTTTTCCCCCCTCATGGTTTCACTGTTTTCTGCAGGGGCAAGCTGCACCTCTGAAGCTCATATTAAATAGTTTGCTACAAAATAAAAACGCAACTGAGCTAACAAGCTCTGAGATTTAGGGAGACGCCACTCCAGGAGATACACGCGTAGGTCACCGGGGCATTTCTCAGCTCTCCAGACCCCGTGGGTAACTGCTTTGCCCCTTCCATCCTCAGTGAAACCTAAGCCTGTCGTTTGCTCACAGCCAGGCAAGCTGCACTCGCTCAACTATCCCAGCAGCCCGGCCTCCATTTGGCTTTCACCGCTGCAGATGCAACACCCTGCTCTGCCTGAGAGCAGCTGGGGCTATGAAAGCAACGGTAACAGAGCAAATATTGGGATTATTACAGTTCACTGGCCTTTCTTGAAATTACAAATTGATTTCAGTCATCTGTACTGGGTGGCAAAGCAGCGCCAGGGGAGTTGCAGGGGGGTGAAGCTGTCCTGGGACCCCCATGCTCGCCCTGCAGAGCTGTTGATCTGCTCCAGCGCAGGCAGACACGGCATCCCCAGCACCAAGCGAACCATGCCAAGCAGAGCTGCACATGCTGCCCTTTTGCTCTTATCCAGGAACTTATTTTTTAAACACATATTTTCTCCTGGCTGCCTCCACGGACTTTTTAAAAAATACATTTATTTATTTCCTTCTTTCCTTCTTTCTGAAGAAATGCAGGAATCAAAAAGCACACGGCTCACAGCACACAATGACCTGGCCAGTGCTGCTGGATCCAGCACAGCCAGAGCCAGGGCTGTGGACATGCTCTGAAAGGCACCATCCCTTTGGCAGCCCCAGCAGCACAAGCAGCTTTTCTTTCTGACACAAACTATACCCAGATCCAACCTCTCATTCTCCCTCCTTGGTTCTCTCCTGACCTCTCCATGAGTACCCATGGAGCTCTTGCTGCCGAGTGCAACAGGTGGATGTGGGTGCTGCCACTGACTGAGCTGGAGGCCCATTTGGTCATGTTTTGGTGCAGTGATTTGACGTGTAATTAGAATTATAAATTTATCCCATCCTTCCTCCCACATCCATGAATTACCCTGATCTCCTCACCGGGCTTTCATCATTTGCAAATGTTTGCAGGGGTGACCGAATATGGGGTTGGGAGGGCTGCTCCCCCCTGGTTATGTGCCATCATCCCACCACCCCAATCAGGGAAAGGCATTCCAAACTGGGAATGGCACATCGTGAGCAGCTGGCAGAGGGGAGTGAGATGGTTTGGGCAAAGTGTCCCAAGAGCACCAGGTGAGGTTGAAAGGACTAATGAGTGCTGTCCTCCTCCTGCTGCGAGCTGTGGACCCAAGCACCGACATTTCAGCTGGTGGAGACTTGCACATTCAACATATCCATTCCTCCAGGTTTTCCTTTCCAGCCTTTCCCCAAATAAAGGCTCATGCTGCTCTGCAGCAGGCTCAGGCCCCAGGCTTTTTATTATTTCCAAGGTCATTTGCTCTGCAGCAGGGCTGGAAAACAGAATTGCCTTTCTTGCGCTGTTTATGTCTACCAGATACACACTACTTGCTTTTTCATTTGGATTCATTTTCTGTGCTGTCCTGAGAGAAAGGAGCAAAGCAATTTTCTATTTACTGCAAAATTCCAACTGAGCAATTTTGTGGATCTGGAGATTGTCAGGAAGAGGTTACTGGACTGTGTACACAGAGGAGGAGGAGAGCAGAAGTGATAGGAGAAGTGCACAGCGCATGAGAGGCGATAGCTAAAGCTGTTTCAATCCCATCCCTGTCTCAAGAAACCTTTTCCTAAACACCCAAGACTGGTAACTATTACTAGATGTGTGAGTAATTCCTAGATAATTTTTTAAGTATTTGGAAAAAAACAATGCATAATGAAAACATTACGTTATTGTCGTGCTGCTGACACTGTTGGCCAGATTCTCAGCTGCTGTGAATCATGATCTCGCCTTTGACTTGAGCAGAATTATGCCTTATTTTTCCCAGCTGAGGATCAAATCCATTGGCCAGTACTTGTGCCACCTTTGCCTCCCAGGTCACAGCGAAGTTCTGCCTAAAAAGCTGGTAAATTTTGTGATGCCTGCCCGTGGCTGGGCTCTGAAATGCAGCCAAGGCTGCAAAGTCCCGGCTACAGCTGGCTGCTGTTGTGTCCAACCCAACCCTGATGGGGTGAGCTTTGTGCAGATCTGGTACTGGTGAGGGCAGGCAGAGCCTTTGCTGGATCCCAAGGATGAGAGTCCAGCTAGGGCAGGGCTGCAGCCAGGGAGCTGGGAAGCACCCGGCAGGCAGGAGGGAAGGGTAAACAAGAACTGGTTAGCAGTTTGCACATATAGATTAATTCCTATATGTTTTTTAGAACTTAGAACAATTTATTGTAATTACTGTTGACTGAGTTGTGTTTGAAGGAGGCAGCACTATTTAAAAGGATTTTTTGAAAGGTATTGAATTGGGAGGCAATTATTTTTCTTTAAAATATGTTTAAGGATTATAAAAGTAATTACTGCCCTCAAGCCTGGATGTCTAATTATGTTAAACTGTGGCTTAAGACAGCACAACTTTCAGTCTCTTCCTTGGGTGGCTCAAAAAGGATCAGAGCACACGTGGCACGGCCGGAGCAGGGCGTGGCACCACAGCAGTGCTGCAGCCCTGCAGGGACATGGGACAGACTCGGGCGGATGAACATGGGGCCACAAGGAAGCAGAGAAAAACGGGTGGAAAAAGGATAAAGGGAAAAATTGGAAGAGCAATGGAAATAAAGGACTGTGGGCACCAAGTTTGCACCCTCATCACCCCAGTCTTTGGACACAAGCCAGCCTGATGCCTGCAGGGAAGGGCTTGCTCTTGCTTAGGGGAATGGGCACACTGACCCCTCCGGGGCCTCTTCCTGCCCTGTTTTTCTCTGTTTTCCTCTGGGAGCCCTTCACGAGCAGCAAGAGAGAAGTATGCGTTTATTTTTCAAGCTTGCCTTTTGACTCCAACTCCCCTCTGTTCTTCTGCCAACGTGTGAGAAACAAGTTCAGGTTTAAAAGGCAACCTGAAATGTGCATGCACGCACAAAACAGTTTTATTTTTATAATGCCATGATTTATGGGCCAGCTTGGGGCAGAGGGGGGATTTCACTGGTGATTTCTGAGCGTTTGAAGGCTGCCCATAGCAGGAGAGACAGCCAACATCCTACGTGCCAGGGATGTGGCTGCCGCAGGCAGGGGCAGAGGGCAGCGAGGGCAGCAGAGGGAATGGCACAGAGGGTCTCTGCCGTGGCACTGCGGTTGCACAGGAGCAGGGCCGGGTGGAATGTGAGGAGGCAGAAGTGGAAATGGGAGGTGGAGCTGCCGGAGTGACAGGCAAAGCTATGCCTTAGGGATGTCTAAAGAGCTGCTGGCATTTGGGCTCAGCTCGGAGCTGAGGGGACCCAGGGGGAGGTGATTGCTCTCATAGCTGAGCAGGATGGAGGCTGGCGTGCCAAAATTGGGAGCTCTCCTTCGCCATCCCTTTCAGCACTCGGCTTTGGAGGTGTGCTCACGCGGCTGATCACACACATCAATTTGGAGTACACCTCACCCAGCTGATCCCTCTCACCCCACACCTCTTCTCCCCCAGGCAGCAGCAAGCCAGGAGGCCATGGGTTGGTGGGGACACACACACACTCCTCTTCCAGCATTTCTCAAAACAAATTCACCCCATTTAACCCAAACTGTCAAGCAGCATTGACCCAGAAAAGGCTGTTCCTGGGGGGCAGCAGCAAAGCAGGCTGGGGCAGGAGGGAGGGCTGTGTCCCACACGGTGCTGCTGAGCGGGCTGGGTGCTCAGCCCCAGGCTCAGGTACAGGAAAGGAGTGGTGACATCCTTGGCCATGGCACTGCAGCCCCAGGCACTTGGTGGTGCAGAGCTGCTGTCTCACTGGCACTGGGGAGATACTGCGAGGAGGAGGTGCAGTGAGAGGCGACGGATAATATCTGCTTTCTGGGAACAGAAAGTGCTGTGCTGCCACGGGAAGCAGCAGCTAGAAAACAAACCAGGAGCTGCCAGCGCTGGGAGAGGAACAGCAGGGCAGCTTCCAGCATCCCACGAATCTGTCAAGTGTCAGCGCTGGGTTTATCTCTGGCTTGGCTGCATGAGATAGACTGGGGAAAATGCAGTCCCGACTCAAGGTTTTTTCTAAATACAGAAAATTGTATATTATTATTATTATTGTTGCTGTTGTTGTTATTACTAGTGTTATTATTATTTCTCAGTTTGGCTCCCCAGTGTCTTTGGGTGATTTTCACCATTGGAGTCTGCCAGCTGAAATACTTGGTGTGCTTTTTTTTCCAAAGCCACACGTGGAAGCAGTTCTTGGTGGTTTAGGTCCTTTGTATTCTGTGGATTATAAAAGGTCTCTCCTGTAAGTAGCCTGGAAAAGGAGAAGTACTAATTATTATTAACTCTGCCAAAGCCAATAATATCCTTGGGTAATTATCAGTTTACCCAATTTTCCTGTGAGCCTACTGTGTAAATATACCATTGTAAGAGGCTATTATTTCCTCCATGCTCCACCTCACCATAGCACTTGATAGTTTCGGGCTAGTCACGTGCCTGTTGTGTTCAGGGCTGTTAATTTTGGTGGACAGTCACCACCAATAATCAAATACAAGACTGCACGAGTTTATGTGCTCCTGCCGCCCTCCCAGTCCAGCCCCTTCTTTCTGCTGCTGAGCCCTCTTGCCCCAGCTGGGGCCATTTGCCACCTTCAAGCAAAATCCAGCAGGATGCTCCCCAGGGAGCATGGCCACCCCTCCAGCCCTTGGGCAAGTGGCATGGCATGGCCAGGACCATCCCGTTGACCACATGCCTCCACGCCCGATCCTGATCCCGAGCATGACTTTCCCTGCCACGCTGAGGTGAAGCCGGGCAGGAAGCCGGCAGGGAGGAAGCGTGTCTCACGGCAGGAGACCCGAACCGCTTTCCCTTTCATCGCCGCTCATTTATTTGGATTAGAGTCAGCTCTCTCCTGAATCCTTTGTTCGCTGTTTGTTATTCCACATGCGCCCAGTGCTGCGTGTTCGTCTTTATTAGCTTTAATTGCTTCCCCGTTCTAATGGGATCTCGCTATTCGCATACAATTGAAAGGAAATGTATTCATTAAAATAATTCTCCTCTAACTGCTGTTTAGAGCTGGTGCTGTCAGTGCCGCTCACCGTGATTTTGTCCCTGCCCAGAGTCCACTGCCAGACAGGACCAGGACACAGGCAGAGCTTCACTGGTGATTTTCTGTTGATGTGTACCACAGGCTCCAGGCTCGGGTCAGTTTGGGTGATGTTTGCCGACAGAGGAAAGGTCACATAAAGCCACCTGGCTGCTCTTCCTGTGAAGCCTGAGGCACACATGAAGGGGCAACACGTGTGTGCTCCCATCCCCGGGCACCCTTCCACTCTCCTGGCTGCACCAGGGCTGTGCTTGGCCCCACTCACAGTCCCACACACCAGAGCTCCCAGCCTTCACCTCCAAGGGGAAGGAATTAAATAGGAAAGTGGCAGAGAGACAAAAAAGCCAGGAATGCTTGAGGGCTGGAGACTGTGCTACAGAAAGGTCTCCAGCTGAAATTAGTGACAAGAGGCAGTTTCAGGCAGCAGACAAGCCATCTCCTGAACAGCTTGGCTTCCTCCCTGGCACTCAGACCAACTTTTCCTCCTTATTTATTTCCTCCAACCACCACTAGTTAAGGGTCTTCAGGGAACAGTTTAATGACCCTTCTTCCTCCTGGCTGTTTACGCTGGGCTCTCCCTCCCCTACCTGGGGCTGCTGAGGTACCATCGCCACTGTAGCTAAGCAACCTCCCCATTAACACACTGGTGGCTCAGACCAAGGCATCTCCTCACCAGCTTTACACAATTAGCCCCTCGGTTTTTGGCTGCTGTGCCCCTCTCCTCCCCTCCCAACACCTCTGAACAGTTCGTTTCTGCAGCACTGTCCATTCAAATGAGTAGATCTCCCTTGCAATGAAAAAAACATCCCCTGCTTTATGACATTCCCAATCCTCTGTGAAAGCTGCCTTCCCTTGCCTGGCATATTTATGCCATAGTTTGTTAAGACCATCATGTAAGGCCAGGAATTGGAAACTGGCAGTTTCAGGGCTTGCCGAGCTGTTACAGCGGAGATGGGCAACATGTTCTCTTTGTAAAGTGATGCAGACGTGCAGGAGTTGTCCCTGCAAATGCAGCTGGCAAGGTCCTTCCCTACTGGCCACCCCATGGGCTACATTTAACTCATTAATGGGCCATCATCTTAGACCAACACCATCGTCCTGGAAAAGACCTTGGCAGAGATGAGCCCTGCCAGCATCTCCCTTGCTCTTGTTCCAGTCCTGTGTCACCTCTGTGGGGTGGTTTTGCATCCAGCACAAAAGCTGAGCCCATGCAATGTTTGTTTTCACTAGCCAGGTATTCCTGGACACCCCAAGGCTCTCCTGGTACAGACACAGCCTTGCAGGTTTTCTGGAGCTAATCCTGGACTGGAGCAGGTCTGGGAGCTTTGTTTAAAATGTAAATGACTCTGTGTTGCCAAACAGCAATGGCATTAATGGGACGCGAGTTTGTGCCTGCTAATAGCATCCTGTAGGACTTCTGAAGGGAGCGTCTGCTTTGTGTCTGCATTTGTCTGTCACAGAAGAACATTGCCCAGGCCCCGGCTCCCAATCTATTCTTATATTTGTTTAATTATGCTGTACAGAGCGAGTGCCAGGCTGGCAGACAGACTACAGAAGCTCTGCTATCACTGGAAGTGCTCCTCTGAAGACAGCGGTGACATCACAGGCAGGTGACATCAGCCCTGTGACACTCTTCTGCACTTTCATCCGCTTTTGCAAACCCTTCTGACCTTGCCCTGCCAGCCTCAAGATGAACATGGATGGAGGCTATCGAGTTGGGCCCCAATAACAGATGTGTCGTGCTCCTCAGCAGCTTGCCCTGCACATCCTAATACTGGCATTCAGCTGCCAAGCACTGCCCCTTCCCTCAGCAAGGGCTTGCCATCTAGCTGCATTTTAGAAGTGCCTATCAAGCCCCAAAAGACAGTGTTAGACAGACAGTAACCATCTGCCTGCAGGTCAAGTGGCCGTGACAGGCATCCTCTGGCCACTAAGACAGTGAGACAGATTTGAGACTGTCTTCTCAGAGACTCTGGATGACTGCAGAAATTGCTACCTGTACTGTCGCTTTTTATTCATCCTTGGGATGTACTTGAGAGCTGTCAGCTCCCTGAGTCACGGGGAGGCTGAATGTCTTGCCAAAATGTGTGTTCAGGTAGTAAGAGCGTGCTGAACACTTCCAGCAGCACCAGGAGCCATGCCCTGGGCTGAGGCATTGTCCCTGGCTCAGGTTGCTCCTTGCACACACAGCAAGGGGAGACCCCAGCCTCGATGGCCAGCAGCCCCCAGATAGCTGTGATTTCTGTGGCCACCAGGCCCTTGCAGGCAATGCTAGAAATGCCCTGCACAGCATCACTGTAAGCGGTGTGAGATGGTTGTGAAGCATTGAGAGGTGAACAGGGTGGGTGGCTGCTCTGCTGATGCTTTTCTGGAAGCTTTGCTTTTTGTCTGGCCAAGAAGTGGGATGGGACGTGTCCAGCCCAGGAGCTTTCATTTCTAACAGCCCCACTGGAGCCCAGGTCTCCTTTCCTTCCCTCCCTGCCTCCTTCCTCCCCAGTGAGGTCTTTTCCTGATGCCTTCTCTGCTTTGATGCTTCACTTTGATGCTTCACTTTGGACCCCTATGCTCCTTGTCCTCCTCCATTCCTTCTTCAGCAGAACAAAATGCTAGATCCCACCTTTGCAGGAGGTGCTGGTGGTTGATGGAGGACACTCTGATGGATGGAAATTAGTAACAAGTAAACAATAAAGAAAAGTAATCACCCCTTTCCAAAAAAACCCAATTCCCCCAAAACACCAAAAACCAGACCCAGAAAGGAACAATTATGGTATCACACAGCAGCAAAGACAGCAGCTTGCAGGAGGGACCTCCTGACCAAGCCACCTGAGCAGCCAAAGCCTGAGCAGGGGTTACCATGGGTAGTACCAGGGGCTCCTTAGGCACCAACACTGATGGGGGAAGCTGAGCAAGGGCCAGAGCAGCCCCAACTTGGGGTGAGAACCACCCCAGGGCCCTGGGAGCTCATGCAGTGATGTACTAGAATGAGTTCCTGAAAGATTCTGGGGCATTTGCAGGTCCAAGGGTATGCCATGCTTACAGGGACAAACACCCCAGGCTCTGGGAATGCATGCTGGCAGCAAGAGGAGATTTTTCTTTCTTCACAGCCATGGGGAAGGAGAGGAGCTGAGGGGAGAGAGGACAATGCTTGCTCCAAAGAGAGTAAAATGAGATTATTATTTTTTGCCTCGTTCTGCACATAAACCTAACACTTCCTTTGAGGCAGTCCTCCAGGACTTCCCAAACCCTGACTTCATCAAAAAGGAGAATATTTTAAAAAACTAAGCTGTTCCACCAGAATTGGCCTCCTGAAGCTTATAAACATGAGTGAGATTAGAGAGGGGCAGAAAAGATGGAAATACATGCCTGATCCTGCAAAGGGTGGTGGGCAGAGAAAGCAAGGAGGGCTGCTGAGGGGGAGATGGGGCAAGCAGGGATAAAGCTGGGAGAAGAGGGGCCGTCCTTTGCAGAGGGAGACCTCGGCCCTGCAGGCAGTGGGGGCACATCTCTGCAGGCATCATGCAAACCCCTCCCTGCCCCTGGTGCCTTTGAGATATCTCCTGAGAAAGGCACCAGGACCACAGCAGGAGAGCCAGCAGCTGTGCCTTGTCCTGTGCAGCGCTGGAAACCTTGGCTGCCCCAAAGCCTTGGGGTTTTGGGGGTTTTGGCTCCTAATCGATCTTCTTTCTAAGCTTTGCTCCAGTTACAAATGCGTGGGTTGTCGTTTTGTTGCTTTACTATTTTTTTGCTATTTGCCAGTTTTTTTTTATTTTCCTGCTTTGTTCCCTCACTTGGGTGTCCCCACTCCCCAGCAGCACACACGCTCCCCACCGCTGGCACCAGCACTCGCTGCTACCTTGGACAGACATCTCCCACCAACCCGATGGTTTCGTGGTATCTCCCACATTCCTGAGCTGAAATAATCCCCCACGCTTTGTCAGGTTTCTGCACCAGTGGCCCCACTGCAGTTTAATTAAGGCAAAACCCCTCCTTGCTTTAAAGATTTTCGCTTACCAGTGGATTTCCCTAAGGCCTCATCAACCGGAACGCTTCTCTCTGCCTGCTCCTCCTCTACCAGCACCGCAGCAATCCCTGGCTGCCCAAGGGGAATGGGCAAAGTCTGGATTTGAGGTTCCTCTGACGGTACCTGTGTGGGATGCCCTGACACCCAGGGATGCACCCGGGTGCATCTGCTCATTGAACTGAGACTGGCCTTGTCCTGGGAAATGATCCTGGCTTTGCTTTAGGCTCAGTGCATTGCAATTTAGCTCCTGTACCTGCATATGGCTTTGTGGCCGTTGCACAGGCTGGAGTTTGTGTTTGTTCTCCAAAAATATGTAGAGCTGGTGATGGCTCTGCAGCTGGAACAGCAGCCAGGATTACCCAATTACCAGGTTTTTTTTCTCCACTGAGCTCGAGAACAAGATTTGTGAAAAATTAAGAAAGGGCAATGCTCTTCCCTGCTTACATCAAGAATGAGAGCCTATCTGCCATAGGCCTCCAGATGTCGTTTTATATTTTCTATAAAAATTTATAGGGAACCCAGCTGGCCCTAGAGACACAGAGTGAGGAGCAGACAGTGAATTGCCACTTGGCAGAGGCGACCATGCAGCACGTCCTGGCAGTGCCGCTGCCTTTCCCAGCCTGGGGGGTAGTGGCTGAAGCAATCCTGGTAGCAGCTGAAGCCTCTGCCCTGTGCCAGGCTGATGGGGCTCAGCCTGCCCTCGAGTGGACAGTGGGAGGGCAATGTTTTGGGAGCAAGGTAAGTTCTTCCTGTGACGGGTGGATGAGGCCCCCAGCCTGCTCCTGCTCTCCAGCTTTCCTCACTCCTTGCTGCTGCTGGAGCTGGTATTCCTCTGGCAATCCCCAGCATGCAAAGTGCGCTGGAGCAGAGAGGGGAGCAGGATTGGCCCCTTCTCTGACTTTGTTTCCTATTTTCAGGAACATGAATTGCCATGGTTACCAAAGGCTGGGCTCCTCATTAGCAACATTTGCTCTCGATGTCAGATTAACGAAGTTGCTCCCTCACAGCACTGGTGGGAGCTGCAGCTGTTCCAGCGCCGTTCGCCAGCGCAGGCCATCACCTCACCTGCAGCCACCACCCGGCTGTGGGATGGGAAACCAGCCTGGGAGCCTGGCACCAGTGTGGGAAGGGAACCCAACCACAGAACGTGGCACTGCTGTGGGAAGGCAGCAGCATGACCAGGGCACAGGCTGCTCTCCAGCGCTTATTCTGCTGCGTTTCCCCAGATCCCAATTATTCTGCCCATGTCATGTGGATGCCTTGCACCCCCTCATGAGCTGCAGGAACGGCCCAGCTTTCATTTTCCCTAACGCAGGCTGCTGGCAGAAGTGCCTTTGAAAGCACGAACCACATCTGCTGCTCGTATCATTGCTCGGTGATGGCTACACAGCATCAGTGCCACGGCTATTGTGCCTTTCTGACCTGCTCTCTCTCTCTGAAGAGGAGCTATTTAAAGCATCATATTGAACCATATCATGTGTCCACAGAGGAACTTCCAGTGCTCCCACTATTGTACTGCTCTCACTGGTGCCAGCTATGAAAACGCTGTTCATGCACTCCCATCAGCAAGCAGGGAGCGACTGCTGGGATCACACAGTCCCTGCCGGGGAGGGGAGAGGACCGATGGACACAACGGAGTGCTGGGGATGTGCCGCTCGGCTGGGCATTCCCAGGATGCTAATGGGGGGAAGAAGCGTTAGCTCATGCCAGAAACTCTGGACCTGACCAAATGCCTTCAGTGACATCAGCATGTACATCGTTACCCCGGCAATGTCGTGTCATCAGGCTAATCCCCAGCGGTGCGTAATCCCCTGTCACTAGGACAACACCAGCAGAAAGCAAACCTGGACCAATATCTCCTCATTTACTCAGACCTACCTAATCCCAGAGAAGCAAGTTAATAACATACATCAGCTCAGTATCTGCAGGTTTTTTATTAAACTCCTCGCGTAAGTTTTATATTATTTTGATCCTTGCCAACTCAAGTTGCCCAGTTTCAGAGCCAGCAAGGATGTGCTCACAGGAGATGTTTCGTGAGCAGACCTCCAGCTAAAACTTATTTCCTCTCACTATCTGATGAACTCTTATTAATAATGAAAACATTTGTTTATAAAATAAAAAAAGTAGGTCATATCCCAAGCATTTTACGGATGGAACAGGCTGAAAACAATTGACCAAGTGATGTTCAAGGGGTTGTCTGAGTGGCTCCTTTGGCAAGCATGTCCTGGCATCCAGTGACTCCCTGGTGCTCCCAGGCCCTTCCCATTGGTGCCTGGCGTGGCATCCGTGTAAACCCTTACCCACAGCTTTATCATCCCAGTGTGGATGAACGGGTTTTTCCTTACCCAACTGTGGCTTAATAAGCTTCTCCAGTGAGTGCAGATCTGTAAACAGTGGTATCGGTTATTCTGTCTGACCTGCAGCACAAAATTGTTTTCCTGCTTGTGAAGGAAATCTTCAGAGGAGAGCTGAGGATACACAAAGGCGGCCCCATGTAGACCATAAATAAATATATATCGGTGCACGTGCTCTTTTATTTTGCACGCCTGAAAGCCAGAAATAATGTCTGATGCTTAGAAGAAAGGAAATATTTAGTTAGGAGAAAAAGAGAGAGCTGTAAGAAAAAAAGAAAAACTCTATATATTTATTTTTTATGGCGCAAGTGAAAAGCCTGCGATTTCAGCTTTGTTGAATTATTTTACGCAGTATCTCTGGCAGAAATCGAAAAAATACCTGCTCGCATCCAGCCCCTCAATTATTGCACCTCGCTTTTCAGTGTGCCAAAATGACATCTGAAGAACTGGCAGGAAGATTTGCCTCTGCACTCCCCCTTGCATGCAGGAAGGCAGCTCCGCCGCGCTCAAAGGTGTTGGGAGATTTTGCAGCTTAGGTCAAAGGATGTTAATAAAGCACTTGAGCCTCCATATGGTATTTTGGCACTAAAATGTCAGCTGCTTTTCAGACACTGTACTTTAATCATTTCAGACAGGCCCCTTTTAAATGGTTTGTTTAGTTTGCTTAGAGAATAATATTTGTTATTTGGTTTTCAGAATGACTAATAAATGAACTGTCTTTGCTCAGGGAGAATAATGCCACTTAAGCAAAACCTGGTACTGCAGTTCAGAGCTATTTAATAAGAAATACCTGTCAGTGTCAGAATATATTCAGCGTGCATTAGCTTTGAAGAATTGCAGAATAGGTTTTCCCCTCGCTAAGTTTACTTTATGTAAAATGTAACACATGAACTGTGAATATGTGGACAGCAAACAGACTGTATCAATGAATTCAGCCTCCCCCGGAAAATGCTGACAGTGGCAAAGAGAAACACCTCCTCACAGACATAACTGACACCATCAGAAGCGGAACGTGTGACAGCTGCCAAGGAGCCACAGCTTCCCGCCTCCCTCCCCTTGTTTAAAAAACAAAATCAAATCCAAAATAACATGCTGTAGTCTATTTATCCTCTTGTTTAATCCGCTGGGAAAGCATCAGCATAATTAAATGCTTTTAACCTTTCTGTTTTAACTCGCGATCAGACGGGTGCAAAGAGAAGCCGTAAGGAGCAGGAGCTCAGCATCACTGGCACTGCAGCACCCTAGCCCAGCCACGGGGCATCCCCATCCTTAAGGAATGCTGTGCTGTGCTGGATCCACACACAAGAAGGGGCACTGTGACTTCCCAGCAGCTCTCCATCCCAGATCCAGGGCTGCAAACAGATAATTTGCTGGACCAAGCCACAGCCACCCCGTGTCTATTATTCATGCAACTCGGCACTTCCTTTCACAATCCAGGTACTGTCCTGGATGCTCCAGCCATCTGGGGCAGCTACCTGGGAGGCTGGCAGTAGGTTGCATGAAGAAGCAAGTTATTTACTTAGAAACTGTCTCTGTGGCATCTTGACCATCTGGAAAGAATATGGAAATTAGATTTTTAGTGAGATGGAGCTTCTCAGCTGATAAATTAACCAGGTATTTCTAGAAGTAGGTAGAGCTGATAAAAGTGAGCATTTCTGAGCACGTCCCAGCTTGCACATACATTTATAGGTGTGAGCATTTGCAATTTCCCATCTCACCTACACATCTGGGGACCTAAGTCACTCTCCTGCAAACTGCCTGAGTTTCTGGGCGAGCAAAGCCTGACCTCCAGCTGTAAAATTTTCGTGCAATGAAAGGAGGGGCCAGGCAGGGCTGGGTTACACAGCTTTGCCACCAAAGCCCTGCTTGCATCACCAAACCTGACCCAAGGGGACTAAGCCCATTCCTGCAGGGAGAGTGGGGCTGTGAGTGTCCTGGCGGGGTGGCTGATCAGCAGGAGCTCCTCACCCCATTGCAGGGAAGGTGAGATGCACACCAACATGGTCCTTATTCACTCGCCAAAGCTATGGCAGTGAGCAGGAGCCTGGTGCAGTGGGGGAATAATGCTTACAGCCTGTCACACACAGAGGAAGCTCTCAGCTCTTATGCCAGCCTCTTACTAATCAAAATATCATGCTAGACTGGAGTGGATCTGGCTTCTTTGAACGTGAGTCACATCATTTGCTGATTGCCAGGAGAGTTCCCAGGAACTGGGGGCAGCAGGACAGAAACTGCAGCCATCCTCAGAGCACTGTCATTTGTGCCAGAGCTGGATGGCTCTCCCAGCCACCCCGAGACAGGGCAATTAAGGCTGGCTTCGAGCCAGATGCAGGTCACTGGGATCAGAGCATGGAGCCCCAAATTAAGCACTGTGAGAACGGAGCCAGGAGACTGTGCAGAAGTTAGTGAAGTAGCGAAGTCCCCGGAACAGCCACCCTGCCTTTCAAATGCAAATGTCATCTCAAGGAAAGTGTTTTGTTCTGCAGCCTCAGAGTGCTGACTTCTAATCACTGAACAGAGAAAATACACCCAGGAATACCAACATGGAGAAAAGGCTCTGGGGATGGCTCGGAGCAGGTCAGTGGTACAGAGAAACACATTCCCACCAGCTGAGTCAATCCAAGGGCACACACATTCAGTAAAGCCCTGCGCTGTGCCTACTGAGTGCTGGAATTCATTCGTGTGCCCCTGCCATGCTGCATAAAATTATCTCCTGCTAATGCAGCCCTAACCCTTCCCAAAATGCAGCCTAAACTTCCCAAAAGCAGTTGAGGTATCTGATACCTGTTCTCCTTTCAATATCATGTAAAAAAAAAAGTGATGTACAACAGTGGGCAGCTCCTCTATTGTCCGTTTACGAAGTGTCCCAACCGGACAAAGTTGGATGGATACCCGCAATTCAATTATGAACTGAAATTAATAGATGTGAAACACCAACAAGGGCTCCAGAAAAAGCAACAGCCCACCTTGCCAGCCCTGTGATAACTTCCACCGGGGGTGAGGATGTTGTTAAATTCCCAATTTTTTAGCTTCCCAAAATCTCCCTTCATCTCATGGGATCATCATCAGCCAGGGGTCCTTCTGCCCTAGGATGGCACCTTTGTCCCATCACCTGCTGGTTTTTAAATGGGAGCTCTGAGTATGGTGGAGTTGGATGTTGTTTCTGGCTGCACCTGCATGAGCCTGCTGTCCTACATCGGCATCAGGCAGGTGGATGCCACCGGACCCTGGAGCCCGAGAGGAGACCCACTACAACCTTGGATGCACCTGGAGGGGGCTGGAGCTGCCTTGGCAGAGCACTGAGCAGGGAACAGTATTCCAGGGTAACACATGCTTAGCTCTACAGGGCAGGGGACTCTTTTGGAAAAGCCCTGCTATGCCCAAGCCCTGATGACGGTCAGCAGACAAGCAGGTTCCTCATTCAAGGCTCAGAGTGGTCTGAAGGTCTCCTTCATACAGACATTGGCAACTTTTGTGTGATGAGGGACAGCGGGAAAGCAGCAGCTGAGCATCTGTCCCCTGAGCCCGTGCTGCAGCTACAGCCATCCACTGACATTTTTAACACTTTTCTCTCAAGAAATTTTTTTTTGCCTCTACACATAGGAATGCATCAAGCTTAGGTGTGCCCAGGTGGCTTGAGAAAACCCATGGGACCTCAGAGTGGGATTTACTGGCCATAATACTATATAAACATGTATGTATTTTAAAATCTGTGATTCTGATTTTTGCATTTTGCTAATTGACTGAAAAAAGTGATGCATTAAAGCAAAACTAAGATCTAAGCAATGTCAGGTGACCTTGGAGACTCACAGTGCTAGCGGGGCTTGAAGCTGGAGCTGGCGGAGGCTCAGCCCTCTGGCTACTGAGCTGCTTTCCAGGTGGATTCATCCTCAAACTGCCCACTGTAGCAGCTAGGCAACGTGGGGGAACAAAAGCCTCTTCAGCAGGAAATATCCCAAGAGCGTCCATGCTGGGTCCTTTGCTGTGCTCCTTCATGAGCAGTGTCTTAGGCAGTGTGAAATTTTGCCATTCCTGGGGCTTCCGAAAGTCATGAGGGCCCTTGGCCAGTGATGGGCTCCAGCTCCCTCTATACCCACAAGTGCCCTGAATTTTTTCAGAAACAGGGAAGGTCTGAGAAGAGACCTTCTCCCCTATCATCCCAGGATCATAGGCAGAAGTGCCCACTTTCTGAAGACCCAAGGTCCTTTTTAAAAGTACTCCTTAGGTTTAACTCCCATGACATTCGTAAACTCTTTAAATGCAGGAATTAACCTGGGTTTCTAGAAAGAGTCTCTGACACTTTTAAGCAGCGTTTCAGAGGAAGAAATGATCTTCAAAATCTTTTGACTTCCAGTTTTGAAAGAAACACTTTTTTCTTTGAAATTAGTCTAATTAAAAGATCACAAAATTAATTAAAACACAAAATGAAATGCAACACTTTGCATCAGGTCAAATTAAATGTTTTCACAAGTTTTAAAATTAAATCAGAGATGGTTTTCACTTTGATTAAAGAAACCTCCTTCTCCCTCTCCAAGCTCTGGAAAATATTGATCCAAGGAAAATCTCCCTCTCCCAAACCTGCCCATTCCAGCAGGCAGAGGGCTACAGCTCTCCCTGCCCTGAAATGTCAGGGAACGGAGATTCCACTTCACACTCAGCCCTCGGCTCTCACCACAGGCACTTTGGCTGGATGATATTTTAAGTGCTCCTACTTGGTGGCAGCAGCTCGTTTAAAATTAGCAGCACCCCTAATTGGGAAGGGGGGAGCTCTGCCTGGCAGAAATGGCACCACTGGCCCCCGGCACAGCGGGGGCAGCCCAGTGCCACTCTCAATAGCCATCACTGTCAGAGGCGGGTTCCTGGCCAGGCTAAACTGTCCGCCTGTTTAAATATAGCAAATCCCAAAATGTCAGGAGTTTTGGAGGCGGCTTGCAGAGCAGTGGCAGAGGGGAGGCAGGGCTCAGTGCTGGGTGCTGGCTCAGAACCAGTCCCTGCCACGGGCTGGGTCACTCCGATGTGCTGGTGTAACACCTGAGCTTTAATTGCCTCTGCTGTGGCCCCATCCTGCTCCCGGAGGAGCTGCTGACACAGCCCACTGTAGCTCTTGGCACCAGAAAATACATTCTCCTCCGAGACCAAAAATATCAGTTCACTCTAAACATCAAGAGAGCAGCTTGTGATTAAGCAGTTGGGGTTTTACAGCATCCTGAGGATGTAAAGTGCTATTTAAGTGATAGCTATTTTTACTGTTGTTATTTATTATGTGGGGCTGGTCAGTGCTGGGGTCCAGCCCCCTCTGCACAGCAGGTGTTCCCAGTGCTGAATTCTGGTGTAATGTGGGCCAGCCTCAGGCAAGCACCATGACAGCAGGTGGCCATAGTCCTTCTGCTCCTTTGGCAGAATCCTGAAGGCAGGAATCATAGTGGGAAGATGTTTTGGCCCTAGGGAGGGTGGTTAAGCCCAGACCCTTAGAGGTGTTCACGTTGTTAAACCCACAGGGGAGCTGTGTGCTTCCCCACAGCAAAGCACTGTAATGTGGCTGCAAGGGCTACATCCCTTGGGTTTGGTTGGACTTGATGATCTTGGAGGTCTTTTCCAGCCTAAATTCTGTGAATCTATGGTTCTATCCCTATGAAGTGGATTGAAGCACAAGCAGGCACTCCTTTTGAGAGAAATGCTCCATTTTTTTCTCCCCTCCCTGTGATTTGGCCAAGCACAGCCAGCTCTGCTTGTCCCACTGGGATGACAGCAGGACCACAATCCCCAGCTTCCTGTGCCCTTGCTGGGGCTCAGGCTCACAGCAGCTGCACTGGGTTTGGGTTTTACAGCTCCCTGCTGGCTCCCCTGCTCACCTACCAGACATGAGCTCCCTGGACAGACTGGCAGGCACATCCCAGCAGGAGGGCAGCCAGAGGGGCTCTGTATTGAGGGGCCCAGGAGCCAGGGCATGCATCGCTCTCCCTGTGGCCACGGCACTTGTGAACCCTTATTTGTGCCCAGAGTGACATTGCTCGATACCACTCGTGTGTTGCTGCAGCCCTCAGGGTCATTAAGCCTGGAGGAGCTGGGACTCCCCTCTACCAGGCACGGTGGCACTACAAATCCCACACAGACATGGATACTCCAGCATCTCAGCAGAGCCCTGTCCCTCATCATAGCTATGCATCCTCCTCCCCAGATGGGATGATGTGCTGCAAAGGCCCAAGGATGAGCTAAGCCAAAGCAAACCCCCAGGCAGCTTCCAAGGGGTTAAGCACTCCCACTCTCCCCTCTGCCTTTCCAGCCTCCTCCTGCAAAACGCAAACAAAGAGGCTCTCCTAAGAGTACCTCGGCCTGCCATAATAGCATTAGGGGAAGGGCGGAAAGAGATCCTAACTCTCAGCTCACATTTAAGCATACAAAAACAAACAACCAAAAAAAGGGAAAAGTTAAAGCCATCTGAAAGTGCCTCCCTCTCTCCCAGAAGAGTGATAAAGGCTTTTTGGCAGAGTGAGGTGGTGTTTATTTTGGTTTGTGTTGTGTTGCTGCTCTGACCCCCTCAGCTGTTAGCCGGCAAACTTGACAGCCTGATTGTTTTTACTGGACTGTGCCGGAGTTTTTCGCTTTGCGAAAGTGATCTGGGAGCAGTTTGCACTGATTGCACAGAGGGCTCTGACCAGGGCCCATCGCCATGTCCTGCGCAATGCCCCGCATCCCAGCCGGGACTGCAGCCGGGGCCCGGCCCGCAGCTGGTTTAAATCATCACTTTCTTCCCATTTCACTGCACAAGGCAGCGCTTGAAGATTTTCCTTTCTATTCTGCTGAAATGTGACTCTAATTAGATGATAACAAGGCTCTGACATTTTCTAATCGTAATCCTATCCGTGCGAGGGGACATTATTAAAACGATTAAAATTATTGATAAAGGGGAGGAGGGGTGCTCAGTCAGAGAACTTGGTATTTGGCCCATGGCACAGGAGGGGGAGGACGGGTCTGGGTGTATCCCCTGGGATAAAGGCACCACTGTCCCCAAGGACATGCCATTCTCCAAACACTTGCTTAAGTATCACAATGCTGCCCACCGAGCTGGAGCCTCCTGTCATGACCAGGACTTAAAGGAAAGGTGGATTTGGAAAGAAAAGGTGACTTTCATGTAGAGCTGAGGAAGCCCAGCTTCACCAGTCTTGAAGTAACCAAGGAGTTGTCAGGACCCAGTGTTTTCCACACCCTTATGTGCTCATGGAGAAGACCCAGTGCAAACATCAGCATTGCACATTGTGGCTTTTAGTCCCTCTTTTGGCAAGGTTTTTGCTCCATGGAATTAGCATGGAGGATGAGCAATTGTGCTCTCATCTGCTCAGGTGAAATTAGAAGGCACCACGTCACCAAGACGAGCAGTAATTTTTAAAGCTGGGCACCTCTCTGCAGGCAAGAGTCAAAATCAGAGATGGAAAAGTCCTGAGGGCTGAAGCTTTCACAAAGTGATAGTGAACAGGGCAAGATTTTTTTTACTGCCTTTGAACCCCCCACAGCAAGGCAACAACTACCTCCTCTCTGAGCCAGGGGACAGGCACGTGATATCCTACAGCCCCTGTCCCAAATCAGCCATGGGCCCCTACACACAGTGCCATGTGAGAGGCATGCCAGCTATCCTGGTGGAGCCTGCTGTGCCACACAAGGGTTGTCTCAGCCATCCAGCTGGAGCCTACTGAACAGTCCATGAGCACAGGGCCAGACCCTACAGCACCCATCTCAGGGTTCCCTGACTCTGCATTGCTCCTGCAGGATCCCATTCATTTGTCAATCAAACATCCTTCTCTTCGGGGCTCCGCACCCAGCTCCACATCATCCCTGCCTGGCATGGAGGCAGGCAGTTCTGAGCCAGATTTCTTCGCTGGAAACCTCGGGAATCTCCCTCAGTGTTTCCCAGAATAGCCCCAAGGCTCCTCTAATTTCCTACAGCTGCTGCGTGGCAGCGAGCCGGCAGCTCCACCCGGAGCATCCCCCTCGGTGGTGGCAGGAATGTCGGTGGCACAGCCCCAGGAGCTTGGGGATTCCTCATCCCTGGGGAAGTCCCTACACCTGCAGAGAACAAAGCTCATTTTTTAACACCAAAACAAACAATAGCAACCCAAAGGAGACAGTGACACGCAGGCAGCTCAGCCTGTGCACTGACATGCAGATGTTTCCAAACTCCACCATCAGCCCTCCTCACTCCCGAGGGCAGGAGAAACACAGCACTACCCATCCCAACTGGCACATAGCCCTGTAGCCCACACGTTCTCAAGGATAAAACAGAGCAGGAATTTTTCCAGCGACATCCGCAGCCCTGCTCAGCATGGAGCTCTCCGGCTGAGGGGGAAAGTCCCCGGAGAGCAGGAGCCAGAGGCAGACTGGGATGGGTCAGTATAGCCAGAACGTGCCAAAGCTTGGGGCGTTTCAGAAGCCTTTCCCAGCATTTGTTTGCATGCAGGGTCAAACCCCCAAACCACAGAGGACTAAGGACCCCAGCAAACTGCAGCACTTCTCAAAGAGAAAAGTCCTCTGGAGCCAGCAAACTGTTTGCAGCAAACAATTTATTAATCCAATTTACATCTTATTTCTCTTCACAAGCAGATCATAGTCTTCATGAAATTGCTCATTGCTAGAAATTATACAGCAAATATTTTAGGATATGAATCTCCAGCAAACTGCCTGCTGCCATTGCTATTTCCCTATCCAGGGCTGGAAATCTGAGCTGTATTGGTAGGACATACAGCTCCCATAGCATGACGCATTCCCCACAACAGAGGCACAGTGCTCTCCCAGACGGGCACCAACAGGCAGCTCTTTTTAGCTTATAAATAAAAAGCTACAACAGAATCAGCCTTACAGTGCAAATATTCATGATTCTGAATCTAAAAATCACTTCCTATGAATAAGCCTGCATAGTTTGCATTAAAATATGCTGCTTCAGCACCATTCCTGACAGTGTACATGTTTGCTAGAACAGCCACATAGAGCAAACCTGAAAAGGTCAGGAAGGGAAAGGGAACAAATTTATTGAGGAATTGAAACATATGTTTGGTGCTGGTTTAAAAAAATCTGCTGCAAGTACATAGATGGTGTCTTTCTCAGGGAAAGTGCACTATGCAGAGCTCACTACACAGGGACAGAGGGCTCAGCTAGTTGAAAAACTGATTAATTTTTACACCTACAAACTTCGGTATTTGGAAGATTTTAATTTCTCTTTAAAACGCTGAAGATTCCTTTGAAAAAGATTTAGAATTCATATTGGAAACCCACAAAGGAGTTTTTAAGACTCTACCTTTTTATTTTAATAAAATGTAGTTTAGACTTTTTTCCTTGGAAATATCTTCATTAAATAGAAGAAGAACTAAAGGGCATGTTAATATAATTCACAGATGATACTAAATTAGGATATATTGTACACGGCAGTGTGGACTGAGAAATAATACAAAGGGCCCCAGAGAGATTGGAAACCTGGGTAGAAAATAAATGAGATTCAATTTGGAAAAATGCTGTCGATGCCTCTGGGGAAAATAATTTGAAACACACGGAAACCTGGGAAGCAGGAATGGCTAACATGGAGTTTAAAACAATAACAGAATGAAAATTGTCTGCAAAGCATTACAGACCCCCTCGAATGCCCGCTGGTGTCAGCAAAGAGGTTCCTGCTCCCTGCTGTGATGCCCTGGGGACGGTCACTGCTGATGGCAGAGGCACAGGCAGGGACAGGAAGAGGCTCATCACCACAGCCCCAGGCAGCGCTGAGGTGACAAAACCACACGGAAGTGACCTGGGAGAGGATCAGGGCAGGGTAATTCAGGTGTCTAGGGGAATGACCAGGGCTGGGAGCTGGGAATGGTCCCTAACAGGGCTGGCATGGAGGCACAGGAGGGTGAGGATGCTCTGTGGAACCCTGATGGAGGTGAGGGGGAGTAGGGCAAGAGACACACAAGTTAAATTGAAAAACAAGCTAAACAACCACCACCTCAGAGGATCTCCCAACGGTAAAGACCTAAGGCACAAAGAGCTTTTTGAGAGCACAAAACTCTGCAGACACACATGTTCCTCCATGCAACCCTCTCCTGGAAGGAGATGGGCTGGCCAGGTGGTCCCTTCCTACCTCAAGTGTTTCCTCTTCTCTCTGTTTTTCCTTCAAACTGTTATGTGTTTATCAGGGCAGGAGAAAAGGAAGAAATGAGGAGCACAGAGCAGGTGTGATTGTGAATCCCACGGATCCATCATGGGATGGATCATGACCTTGCTCAAATGCCCTTTTTCCCACCTGCCCCCACAAACATGTGCTTCCCCCATCTCTCTCACTGCAGTTCTGAGAAAATGAAGTGGGGAGGGTGAGGCTTCTCAGCTGCTCTTTGCCTCTGCTCAAAGGGCTGTGAGAAAGGGGTCTGGCCCTGCAATGTATCCGAGGCACAGGGGCAGCTCCATCACACACCCAGGTACACCCTGGTTCTGCCAGGTCTGCACCCACAGCCCCAGTCGTCTCACACAGAATGGCACCAGCTCAGTCTACTGCAGGGTAACAACTAATTGATATTTTTAAAAAATTTTTCTTTTTAAAGGATTGGGTACTATTTCTCCAGGGCATTCAGAGCTCTGTTCACCTGTCTTCTGTATTTCAAGAAACCATCTAAGCCTATATATTCCAGATGATAAACTCCACCTAGCAATTTTCTCCTTTTCATTAAAATTATTTACACCAGAAGAACTTAAAACAAAAATCGATTTCAGGAGAAACGAGGAGGGACAGACCAAGGACCCTGGCTTTACTACTTTTTAGCTTCTAAAAGGCACACACTTTGTTTATGAACTTGAGCATCACATATCTATTTTTAAAGGTAACTGTAGAAACACTTGTTACTGTATCCATCATTTTTTCTTGACCTTACAAAAAACAGAGCTCATCAGGTAAAGCATTTCTGACATTTTGAAGTTGTTTTCTTTCACCTTTGGGATAGAAATAAAACCTTTAAGCATTCTGTTGAATGAGCTTTCAGAAGTGTGGCTTTGGAGACATCTAACCAAAAATCAATGTTTTTGTTTAGGTAAGGTTGAAAGTATCCAAAACTTCCCATCAAGTCTAAAAAAATTCTAATTTTAATTCGACTTCTAAAAAAAGTTATCATCTCCCAAGAGCATTTCCAATTAAATGCAATTGTTCTTTTCCTCCAGATGAAAACGCTGGCATAGGAGTGAGGATCGTTTTGATGATCCTCCCCAGAGACATCCACAGGCTCTTGGAGACTTCATCTCAAATCAGAGGGAACTTGTTTACTTTTTTTCAGGACTATTGATTTTTAAAGACATCTCTGAAACAGTTTGTATCTGGCTCTCACAAGAGGGGTCCTTAGGAATGAAAGGTGTGGATATACAACTGGCTGTTGAATTCCCTGGGAAACAGCAGAGACGAGGTTTGAAAAGGCATTTTCCTGCACACCAGGACTGCCACAACACATCCGCTTTCCAGTCAACAATGAGCTTGAGCCAGCAAATATTTAAACCTTTTGAGGGCAACAGAGAAATGAGGAGGCCTCAGGACCCCAGCCATGTACAGCACAGCCTTGACTGTCTGCTCCCACATCACCGATAACCAGGTATTTAAAAAGGGCAACTTCAGGTGATTTGGGTCGAACACTTACTTGTCATTTTAAAAAAATTAACCCGTTTCTAAAGTGGAATGCCACAGCACGCTCTGAGGCAAAAACTTCAGTGGAATTATTATTATCATCCAGACAGAGGATACTATTACTCTATCATCCAAAGAGAGAGACAATGGCCTTGCTCCTCAGGCGTATCAGTTTCATGGATGTGGGAATTTTAGCAGGTTACAAACCCAGAAAGGAGCATCCTTGCCTTCAGAAGACACCTAGCCCTTTGGTTACTAAAATGCGTTGGTTCCCACATTAAAACACTGTGTCAGCTTTTAGACTGGAACAAAGGATGGATTTATTTACTACAGTGTAAGTATCTGCACATTTTGTCACACAAAAAGCTCATCTCCTCAAGCCACCAGTTTCCAGTCCAGCTACCAAGTGTAGGGCAAGGTGATCTTCACCCAGCCCAGCTCAGATGGAACTGGAAAAATAGGGAATCTTCCCACCCTTGCTCACCCAGCAAATCTGGGCCCACAATGGAAGGGCGAGAGCTAGAAATTTGAGAATTTCAGAGGAAAAAAGGCACAGAAACCATTTTAAAAAGCTATAGGTACTAAACCAGTAAATGTAAGCTCTTGGTCTCTCATAAATGGCTTCTGGAAATGCTTTCCATGGCTGCAGAGGCCCTGGATGATGAAAGGCATTGTCCTGTTGTGACCAGAATCTGTCGCAGTCATTATCTTGCACTCAATCACTGCAAAATGCAAAACATGGTTTGACAAGTTTCATTTCTGTATATAACCAGTTTTAAAAGTATATTGTTTATTTTAATTGCATATCATCCTTCATCCAACTGCAGTCCAACAAAATTCAAGCTAAAAAACATCAAGGTTATGTTCACTTTTTTAAAAGTGAAAAAGCTGAGGTTTTGAGTACAAAAATTGAACTATGTAATTGTTTAAATGAGCATTCCTTTACCATATCATCCTCCCTAGTAAGAAGTACTGCCATTTTTAATTCAAGCAGCTATATTTGGTTACAAATCATGTTTTAGCAATTATACTACACAGCAAGAATGAACAACTCTGTAGTCTTTAATAAAATACACATGAGAAACAGGATCTTCAATTTACATTTATTTTTATCTTGCTTGTTCATTAAAAGTCTTGTTCAAAAACTACTTTGTCTCGTCCTTTCATGAGAGCAAAGCAAGGATGTGCTTGAGCACAGCGTGGGACTCTACCGTCCTGACTGGCTCAGAACGGAGCTGCTTCTGCAGGTCTGAACTCAGATGTGGCACCTCCACAGTTTGCATAGGGAAAGGGGCATCAATACTGCAGGCTGAGAAGCCCTGTTGGAATTTAGGGCTGGGAAGTGGCAGGACCCCCTCCCCCGAGAGGCAACACCCTACTCTCAGCTACATCAGCTGCCTCCAGGGGTCATTCTCAGCCTCACAGGTTCCTTGTGATTTCACACAGCCGGGACCTCACATCTATGGAGGTGAGAGCTGCTCCTCACAGACACCTGCCACCTGCCTTCCTGACGTGTCCCACGGACAAACCAAGTATTCCTGCTACTAAAATCAGCCTGTAAAGGCAAAATTCATCTGCTCATTTTAAAGCCTACCAAAGGCTGCAATTAATTCCCATTTGTAACAGACAGGATTCTTAAATCTACTGTGTTTCAGCCCTTAATTATGACCTGGGGTAAGGAAAGGAGGAAGGCAAGGAAAGGCATAAGAATGTACGATAACAGGGCTACACGGAAAAGAGATGAACAAATCTGCCTCAAAACACCCAAGTGATAAGTAGCAGCTCACCACCCTCCAGAGCACCTTGCTCTCCTGCTGCCCCCATGGCTGGTCTGGCATCAGAAAGGATTCCCACATCAGCACGCTTTGCTCCCACTCTAGGATGGTGAAGCAAGGCTTCACCATCCCTGCTCCAGCAAGAACATTCACATTTTTTATTAAAGGTGATAATCCAGGTCAATGACGTGAGGAGAACAATGATTTTGGTGGATTTGGCACCACAGAGCTGCCTAACAACAGCAAGGGCAGGACCTTCAGTGAGTTCCCAACAGGCTCTTTCAAGTTTTCCAAGCCAAAGCCTTCCCTAGACCCAGAACTTCAACTACTGGGATGAGATACTGCAGGTCACTCAACCCAAGCAATCCCATCAGCAAAGCAGAATAAAAAGAACACAAGGGTGAAGCCATCGCAGTGCAATTCACTTTCCGTCCACCGCGGGGATTAGCATAATTAATGAAGTATTTAGAAGCTTTTAGACTAGGAAGCAATGCCACCTAGTGAACAGGATGGTGTGCGACAGACAGGGGACACCTCTGAAGATTGGTCCCGGGTGGGGTGTTGATGCAGCAAGGTCCCACTGCTGCCCTGGGGTGAGCAGTGCACTGGGTATGGCATCTGTGCAAGGACCATGCAGGTATCCCAAGATCTGCCCCCGACTCACCAGCTACACAAACACAAGTTCAAAGACGTTTTAACCAATGAATAATTTAAAGAAAAATGCATTTTCAGTAGGCCATGAATTTAAATTTTCTTTCAACAAGACCTTTGAAAGCTGGAATATATACAGCTCAAAAATGACAGATGGCTTTAAAATTAGAGATCAGATTATATGGGAATTTATAAAGGTATTGCAGAGAAAAGAGAGCACTGAATGTTACTAAATTTAGGATAAAGCTGAGCAGACACCAGCAATTAAATAAAAATTCAGAAAAATCTATGGCCCAGAGGCTGTCACAGTGTTTGGCAGTGGCTGACAGTCACAGCACAGCCCCAACACACTAACAGAGGGCAACCAGTTCCCATTCCTGCTCTGAACCATTTTCCACTAAAAGATCCAAATTGTGAGCAATTCAGACTCTCCAAACAAGATATTTGATGCAGCCGTTTTTTGGAGTTTTGGGTAGGTTTTTCCCCCCGCCCCCTCCCCCAAACGAATTCCTGGTTTTGTTTAGTTATTTGCAAAACCATGTCAAGTTATAAGCATATGACCACAAATCAGACAGAAGTTGCTACTGATGTGGTTTCTCCCCTCTCCCAGCATTTGCCACGGTAATACAGAGTTATAAAAATAAGAGTCATGATCTATGGTAGGGCAGCAGTTTGATCAGACTAAAGACTTCTGGTATGCAAGACTTCTCTACCAAAAAATGTTTCGGCCAATTTGTAAAATTGATGGGACTCTGGAGTAATCGCACTGGAGCCAAACACTTGCATGTTTGATACAGAGGGATTTTCAGTGGATTTGATGGTGGGTGGAAGGTGGTGGTGGGGGGGTTGGTTTAACACACACATTCTTTCTGCAAGTGCAGCACAGACGTTGCTGAGGAATATTTGAGAAGACAACCACTGACGTGGCAGTGACACGCAACCAGGAGACACCATGGCTTGGTCAACCCATGAGCAGGGAGCTGGAGCACAGCTGCACATGCTGTTCTGGTGGTCCTTGCGTGACATCTGGTGGCCAAAGAGTACCCTGGGAAGATCCATCTGACTCAGGCTGCACCCAGGCAACCCCATAGCCCCAGGAAAGGCCAACAGCTACAGCTTTGTTAAGAACTGCACCAGGACTTAAATGCTCCATTTCTGATGTTTGTTCTGGTAAAATGATCAAAAGGTGAATTTGGGAGCTGGACCTGTTTTCTAAATAGCACTGATCCCCTCAAAATACATCCTACTCCCTTCCAAAGACTAGGACATCCTGTCTGGGGACAACCAATTGCTTACAAGAATCATAAGTGGCCATTAATTCAAGGCATTGCATTTCATTACTTAAGAATATTTTAGCTATATTCATGTTCTAAAGGAAAAAACCCATTCACCTGAAGAGTCATTCGCCAGAGGACAAAGCCCAAAACTCTGCCAAAAAGTCTGACCTGAAGACTTTTCTGCCCATTAATAGTGAAGCAGAAGCATTTCAGTATGCAAAACTGAGAGCAGATCTCCAAAGCCAAGTTTCCTGAATGAAAAGGGAATATACTAATTGAAGAATTACCCTAAAACTCTCTGTACTTCAGACTTCTCTAAAAACAAAACAAAAAACACCAACCCCCCCAAACCTGAAAGCCAAAAGAAGCTAGACCTGAAAGGTGAGCTGGAATCTATTGGATTTGTGAGTGCGTTTCCTTGGGGCAGCCCCATGTTTGCTGTGGAGCAGCAACGCCTGCCAGCTCTTCAATGGGCTGGAGGTGCCAGAGATGCTGAGGATGAATTGTCAAGCCCCAGCTGCCCTAAACAAACATGATGTTCAGCTGAACACTGCAGAGGGAGTTTCTTCCTTCACTGCAGTTGCTGCCTGCATTAAGTTGATCTAAAATGTACAGGCTTGAAGTAAGACAGAATGTCCCTTTGTGCAGAGCAATGATCCCTGCAGAAGGCATCTCTTCCCTGCATTTCTCTCCACTCATCTCAAAGGCTTCCATAAACAAGATGGCTCCTTGTCTGCATCAAGCTCATGCACCTGACCCACATTATCCAGTTAAATTCATCTTTTTTAAAGCTGGGTTTCTCCCCTGCTGTTCCTCCCACAACACATTTATCATAAGGTGGTGCAAACAGATTCCCCAATGGATTTTTGATCCCTTCTCCTCTCAGCCACTTCCCAAAGGTGCCTGTAAAGAGCTCCAGGTAACCTTAGTGTTAGGTAAGGTCTGGAACCTCAAAGTGCCAGGTTAGGGGAGGTGAGTTACCAGCAATGCTGAAATTAAATCCAAGAATTAAGAAGTCATCAGAATTTCAGGCAGAAGCTGGAGCTGTTTTGCACATGTTCTGCTTACTTGCGTTGAGAGAAAACAAACCAGTTGATTTCTCAAGATATTTCACTCAGTTTACAACAGTTTCTAGTTCTATAGTTTGTAATATTGCATGCTCTGAAATGAAATTCAATCCCCAAATCCTTCTAGCTGGTTACTCATAAAACCCATTAAGTTCAGGCATAAGCAAACCAGACTCATCTTTTTCCCTCCCAGTGCCTATTACATATAAATAGTAATTATTGTTCCTGGCAAGGCTCTAGTGTCTCTTATGATTCTGTACTTTAATGATCTGATTTCTTAGTACTTTCCACTGAAGAATATATTTAACAAGCGTCCATGTTTCCTCCTCCATGATAGGATTTTTAAATTATGAATGTAATAAAGACAATGATGTTGCCAGTCTCACGATTAATAGCTTAAAGAGACATTTGCTAAGCCTTCATTCTCATCATTATCACAAATTCACAAGCTGTATAGCTTTGTAAAATGTGACAAAGACAAGATTTAACTCTATAGTTACACAGCTAAATCCACATGCAATACAAGAGGGGCATTAGTGTAGTTTGATCTAGAAAAGCAATTTAAGTCGTATGTGTTCTCTTGACAGATCTGTGTTTTTTAAATGCCACCTTAGGAGAAAGTGTCTAATGCAAGATTTCCACCCTTATTTATGCAATGGGTGACATCTCCAATCTTGTATGTTGTCAGAACTTAAACCAGTGTAAGTTATATCACTGCGAGAGAGAGAGCATCATTAGTGCTCAGCTCAGAGTTATTGAACTAATCAACTGGAGAGGCTTCTCCTAATAACACAGATCCCAAAACAAGCTGCTACAAACATTCCCTCAAACATCACATCGGTTGCTTTTAAAATTGAAATGAAACCAAACTGCTGAAAGAAAAAAGGGTTTATGGTAAAACTAAATTTTATTACTTCACAGGAACATGGGTTTCATTCAATGCAAGAGCACACCCATAGCGTACAGTCGTTGCTCAGTGGAGTTAACTCTGCAGCACTTCCCAAGGTTTAAATTTTCACATTGAATTGAGTAAATGCTACAGTAGATAATGCCAATCAAAACTCTGAGAAAGTAAAGGTAGGTTAAGCATTATGCTGGAGATTCAACACAAGCCAGCAGCTCGGTGCAAGCCTGTCTGGCTTGGTGATCAGTGCATGTGAAACATTCAGAGTATCACCTTCACACTCAAGAGAGCCAGGTAAGAACAGAACAACTGCATATTAGCACAAAGGTTCGGCCTCCATTCTACAAGTACCAGCAGCTCAGCAATAGGCATCTCTCTACTCACCTTGTAGAATCAAGGCCACACTCTGCATTTATTGATTTGTATCAGGGGCACAGTCATTTAAGATTAAAGCAAACGAAATGGAAACTGATAATTCATTTTCAATTCTGTTTAAGGTTTATTACAACTCAGGTAGCTTAAATTTGTCATGCGCGAGGCAGAGGCTTCACCAGTTCTGGGACTATTTGTATAAATCAGCACAGCGAGACAATCTCTTTGGAACAAGTCATGAAATTTAAGCATCCGCCAAACCAGTTCAGAGTGATTTATGAAAATCTGAAGATCACATTAATGGAATTGCTAACAGCCATAACTACATCCACATAAATGTGCCTCTCATAATAAAAACACTCTACATAGTTCTGAATGTTTTAAGAACCAGTAAAATGACTACAGATTATAAAGTCCATCTCCTTTAAGGCATCAAAGACATTCTCAAGGAGGAGTTAATTAGTCCAGTTTCACAGGATACACCATTACAGAGCCTGATATTCCGACTGCCTGTGATTAATTTCAACACTGCACCAACATACTTTGCTTACATTAGATCTGTTTTCAATTTCCCCTCCTTTTTTTTTCAGAGGCCCCTCACTGGTGTGTTCACAGCTGGAGATTCAAGTGCAACTCCTCTGTGCTGCCCCATAACCAACTGGAATACTTGTCAGGAAACCTCTAGATGACAAGAAGCACATAAGAAGTACTTTCCAACATGCATGTTTCCCCACCCTGTTCCCCAGTTCACAAGGCAGTAGATTCAAATGCAAGCCCCCTCCTCTCAAATGCTCTGGGACACACATGCACTTGCTTCAAAGAACCCACGTTCAACACACAGTTCACAGAAATTCTGCGCTTTTGCTGATGCCCCTGATAAAGGGATCATGATTTAAAGACTCCTCAGGAGCTCTCATAGAGAGCAAGATGGATACCTACCAACCAGTAGCAGGCATCAAGCCTTAGGAAACAACTGCCCGTAGTCCAATGTTCCGGCACATTCCCATGCAATGAAAAATACCCATCAATGAGGCAACTTTCACAAAAAAATATGGGTCTTTCTTAGAGGGATTGAGCCTCCCAGGCCGATACAGTCTCACAGGATACCTTTCAAGCTTCCTTGCCAAATCACTTAAGTTCTGAAAATAAAAGCAATTTGCTCATGCAGTTCTCTTTCAGTATTGCACTCCCTATCTGCCAGGAGTCTTGCTTGAGAATAAAGCGTCACTTGTACGCACCCAAAGTTGGCACCACCTCCATGTCTCTTTCTGGCCACCCAATTCTGCATTTTCATTCATACCAGGATATACATTCAGTGGCAAGTTATACTGAGGTAAGAACTCTGTCCTCTAGGTTAGTTGTAGCCTGGATAATTATCCCACCACACATGGCAGCATAAGCATTGGAACTGTTCCTGTGACACCAGTGCAGAGACAAGATGAGAATGGCAGCACCGGCTCACATGTGCTACCCTGCAGGAGAAACTACACCCCAAGTTTCAATTGTCATCAAGTCACCCTCCATTGCTCACAATCACTCACCCCAAGAACATGCTGCTGTTCCTGTCAGTAACACCTCAGGGAAACACAAATAAACCATGTGCTACGGGGTGCTTTGCACCATACAACGGGCAAATGTATCTTCCCTGTCTGTGTCTTAAGGTTCTTTCTGATTCATTAAGTTCTTTGTTTAAATTATCTAACCAAGTGCTTAAGGCTTTCCTTATCTTGCTAAATTAAGCCAGTCCTTGCCAGCTGCCAACAAAGGGAAGTGGGAACACGCAAGGATACTGCAGGAACTCCTTCTCCAGCGCAGCAGTGTGCACGTGCTTCCACTTCCTGGCCTGACTGTGCTTGGCACTCCCTCCCTTCTCCCTCCCATCATCTAGGAGGGATTTGCACCTCGCTTAGCTCAAGTCTGAATTAATTCGCAAGACGGGGAAGTCAAAGTGGTTTTCCTCCATCAGAAGCCACGGCTATGGACACACACAAAGTGAAGCTGTGCAACAGATGATGTTTAGCAATGAAAATACTTTTCCTCTGGGCTCACTCCTTTATCTGGCAGGAAAACACAGCAAAGACATTTGCTGGTGCAGCAGTGCCAGACAACAATCTCTTCTAACAGAAGTAGCTCTCTTCAGCAAGGAGCACATCACAGTTTACAGACCAAGGTGAACACCCAACAGACACTCCGCTCTCTCTCATCCTTGCCCAGTGTAACAACCCTGCAAAGTTCAGTGCCGGGCTTGTGGGCCCCCACCCCTCTGAGGCAGGATGACATCACCTCACTGTGTTTGTACTGCACCCACCACAAGTGCTGTGATTCCCAACCAGACCCTTCGGTGCTACTGAATACACACAAAACCAGGGGTGTTCGAAACAATCAAAGAGCAGATGCAGCAGAAATGAATTAATTTATATTTGAACAAAAGCAAAAGCCAATGGGAGGTTAAAGACAACAAGCTTTGAAAACAGAGCTGAAGGGAGAAATGGTACATTTTCACTGCATATTGTGGATCTGAGAAATGACTCAAAGCCATCAGAGATGTAAACAGTTACAGCCAAGGAGTTTATCTTACTATCTAAGCTGACTCTTCAGGGCCAGCTTTATAATTCTCCTTAAAACACACATCATGGAGATTTCTGCAGCATCTAGGAACTTACCATCCGACTGATTGAACACTTCTGTACTTTCTATTATACAGACAAGTGCTGAAGCTTTATTTGTGCAAAGGCTGCTTTTTATCAATAGGGACAGGCTGATAATGACAGCCAGAGAAATGCTAACAGAACAAACTTTATTAGCAGCTTGAACTATTTTTAAAAGGGGTCTTAACAAATTAAAACTGTAGATGAGTTTAGCCACCCTAAAATGCGGTATTCAGTATTACACAGCCACAACAGGGACAATGGAACTACCAAGTAGGTTCTAACTGTTCTTTTTATGGCATTGATTTTTTTTTTTTTTTGATACATTCAAAGCATTATTGCATCAGAAAACATATCATGCATCTTTATGTTTCCAGACAAATTCACCTGTATTTGTCATTTCTAGCTACATCTCAAAGGTGCACCAAATCTACCGTTTCATGGTTTTAGTTGCATGCTTTGCCTACATGCATGCTGAGATAATAAATATTAAATACAGGAAAGAACATAAGAGAACCAAACTGACATTAGGAATATTCTATGGCAGCTCTGTTATGTTCTGCCAATTAAAGAACTTTGCAAAAAATTGAGGTAACAACAGTGGCCACACCACTCAGCTGAGAATCGCTCAAAATTCATGGAAGTTTTCAGAAATTCAAGTACACAAACACCAGCTGCAACTTGTCAGAAATGCCAGAGAAATTAGGTTGGCTGCATTTTATTAGTCTATTAGCTGGCGTTCACACAGCTCCTTGTAAATCCTTTTTCTCACTCGGGGCATATCTTCCTGGGAGAACTGAAAAGGCTGGTCTAAGGCGAGGCACTTGCAGTACTGAGGAAAAGGAAAAGGCTTGGTTGAAAAAAAGGACATTTACTACATGAACAATACAGGCCACTAAAAGGAATACTCTTACCTGGAGCACAAAAACCCCACAGTCACTGTCATTTTTCTGTTGTGGAATGCACTGAAAAGAAAAGAAACCTGTTAGATCCTTATCCTTTTACTTATCCTTTCATTCTCTAACTCCTGGTTAAAGTCCAAAAAGAAAGTCAGCGTAAGGATCAGTTGTCTCGTGCTCAGAGCTAGCAGTTCTGCAGCACCAGAAACTGGAGTTGTAATTACTTATTCTGATCCCAAATTTTGCAAGGTGACACTCAACACCTTGTTAGAATAACACCTAACATTTAGAAAAATATATAGTGTAGGACAGGAAATAAATTATAAGTCTTTCTTTCAAGTTTATTTTCTTTTAGTGACCTACACAGAATAGCTTCTCAATTAGTTTAAATAAATGTTTGTACAGCATTATCTGCTTTACACAGGACAAAACTGTATCAGCAAAGTCATACAGGCCTAGAGGAAGATTATTCTCAGCATCCATGCTACCAGCAGTGGCTTTCCTTCACCAGCCACACCAAAGGGTCTGAGAGAACATGGCAAATGGTACATCACCAGGCAACAGGACTGAGCAAGGCAGTCTCAGTTGGTAACTTTCAACCTTCATTATTTCCTCAAACATGCTCAGTTTTTGATATGCAGAGCTAAAAGGTCCCAATCACTAGTGCTATTATGTCTCTGGCACTTGAAGAGGCTTCTGCCTCACAGAATGCAAGAGGACAAACTGACTGCACAGGTTGTACATGAGTGCAGAGAGGAATAATTTCATCATTGTATCAGCATCTAAAAATAAACCTATGCAAGGAGGGAGCTGTTGGAAGTATGTCTAGTGTGCAATGACCTGTTTTATATCTTTGGAGCCATTATGGGATGGCTACACAAATTACATATTCCCTCATTTACACTACACACAACTTATTCCCTTTTATTGTTGCCAGACTCTGTTTACTTGCGATCAAACGCAATGTGCCACAAACAGCCCTGGAGACCAAAGCCCTCTATCCACAGCAAACACAAAATATCAGCAGTGGCAACATCAGCCTGTTCCTTCCCTCACCAAAGCCCATCCATTTGGCATTCAGAATGGCCCTTTCAGGAGAAGAGGGGCAGCTGAGTCTCCAGCTCATTCATTGACCTTGTGTCAATATGGACACCAGCTGCAGGATTTGCTGCACACATATTTAATTGTCCAGAGAAAGGCTCAGATCACCAAGTCACTTGCAGAAAGTGTTAAAGCCCTGCTGGGAGCTGAATGAGCAAGAGCTGGAATTCTCATGTGTAACTACCTGCATCTCTCCCAGCACCCTCCACGTGGGCAGCATAAACCCATTTACTACTTGTACAAATATATGAATTTAGAAGCAGCTTCTTGAAATCTCCCACAAAGTCCAACCCCAGGGCTCAAAGTGCTGCCATTTACCTTTGTCACAGCAGTCTGCCAACCCTGAAGGAACTCGGGGCGATTCTTCTCTTTTGCTTCAGTCAGCAAATACTTTCGAATGTTCTTTAAAGAGTAATGGGGAAAAAAAAGCAACATTATTCACTCGCTAAGGAACAGGGGAGAGACACTGGCAACTTTTGACAAGGAGAAGAAATTTCAGGTGAGCACTAGGAGCTGATCTCAAATCTGGAGGTAAAGAAACAAACTCTGGTGGGTACTGTGCCTTCTACCATCAAGGCTCATTTTGGTCTATCAAAGGGAGCTCTAACACCCCTCAGCCACACTGTACACTGCTTTACTTCATACCAGACTAGCTGTGGCACCCAGGCACAAGGTCAGAGCGCTCCCAGACACACAGAGAAAAACAAAGCAGCCTGGTATGTGTTCTTCCGTGGCTTACTGGCTGCCACCAAGGTCCTTACATTCGATACGACCGCATTTTCCTGCTGGAATCTCAATACAAAACGCTCGAGTTCTGCAGCTAATCAACAAAGCTCCAGGGAGAGTTTTAGTGACATACAGGAAAAAAAAATAGGCTGACACAAGCGAAGAGAAGGAAGCAAGATAAATGAGACTATGGTCCTGGGTTAGGCAAATCCTTCTACTTCTCTGTAAACAGGCTGGGCATTTGTAGCATAATTTAAACACTGCAGCACACAAATATTCACCTTAGTGTATGGATCACAGTGAATTTTGGGGTAGTGCTCTCCCTCCTTCCCCTAGAATAGGCAAAAATAAAAGTGCCTCACATGTGTGAGACATTCAGGTACAAATGCCTTGCCTGGAATGGGATGGGAGAGACCCATTTCAAGACTGCATGCGAAACTGTAGGGCTGTCGAGAGGGATGGCTGGTTTATGCTGCACATTCATAAGCTAGAGAGCATGAGATCTCTTGCTCCCAGGACAAACATTAGCTTCATCCTCAGCAAATGCCAGCAGGCATACTATCTTCATTCAGAAGTCCTAGCTGGGAATTCTCCTGGGTACAATAATTACTTCTCTTTTGTAAGCCAACAACTACACACAGTTAAAAGTAGAGGGCTGCTGCATCAAGCAAGCAATTAAGTTGACAAAATTAGCTTTTGTAAGAGGGTCATTACAATTTGCTAAGCCCAGCAAAAATTTCCTGGTTGCTCTTTATCATGAAGACTGATAATTTAACTCCAGTGTTCAGGTTGCAGCCCTGAAAGGTTGCTGGGTCATAACCAGAGGCAAACACCCTGTTTCAATGCAGGCCAATGAAAAAGGCAAGACGCTGTTAATAGCACAGTAACACATAAACCTCACTGGGCAACACTACAGCATCTTCAGCCCTGTGCTCTCACCCAGGCAATCTATCCCCAAAATGACCACAACTGATCATTTATCCTAAACACAAGACCCTTAAAGATGAAAGAAATGGCCTCACTCTCCTTGGGTTTGTCTGTTTCCCCATGGCACTGGGCTTTGAGCTCCTGCTTTTTGTGGGAGTGACAAGACAAAAGAGTCACCAAAGCTGTGCTGATTACATGGTCAGGCTAATTGGGCAATAAGCAATCTGACCTCGACTCCCAGCTCTGCTGTGACCCTCGAGGTCTGTGCTTCAGACTCCTCAGCAGGATAGGCTGATTCTCGTTTCATACACAACAAGACAATGACAGACATACCACATTTAAAGTTTATGGCTGAACAGAAACATGGGGAGAGTGTTTTGTTTAAGAAAACAGCTCAAACTTTGTAGACATAGCTGTCACTCTTACCTCTACACAAAACTTAAAATGAATGCCTTGGGAATCGTAAAATGAAATAATTCGACTGGGGATGTTCACAGTAATGAGGGACCAGTGGACTTCCAGGTGAATAGGAATTAACAAGAGAGTCTTTTTGAACAAGTCCACCTGGCAAAAAGAACAACATATATTAGAGAGTGTTCCACAGGCAGAACACAGCAAAGCAAGAAATTAATCATATCCAAGTCTCCTCTCTACTGCTCCATAACTGAAGTCTTCCTTTGCCCCTGCCACTTTTTCACCACATTCTTCATATTTACCTCATATACAACTTATTAGCAGGCACAAAAACACAGCAACAGGCCAGAAAGTGGCTGAGGAACCTTGTACAGTATCGGAATTAATCACTACTGTATTTGTAGCAAAATCCTGCTCAGGTTGCAGTGGGATTTCTTAGGTAATGATGGCAATACAATCCAGCCTCAGTTTAGGTTAGCCATAGCTCTTCAGTAATGACATTTGTCCAGTGTGAGTATCACTCATTTCTATCACAGCTGCATTGTGGGTAGGTGACAGACTTCAGGGCTGTTGATGAGAAACTCAACACAATGCAGCAACATGCATTCACAGCCCATTTACAGCCCAGAAAGCCAACTGCATCCTGGACTGCATCACAAGCAGTGTGGCCAGCAGGTCAGGGAGGAGATTCTGCCCCTCTACTGCTCTCTTGGGAGACCACACCTGCAGTGCTGTGTCAAGCTCTGAGGCCCCCAATGTAAGAAGGGGGTAGACCTGCTGGAGCAGGTCCAGAGGAAGCCAAAATGATGTTCAGAGGCTTGAGGCACCTCTGCTATGGAGACAGACTGAAGGAGTTGGGGCTGTCCAGTCTGGACAAGAGAAGGCTCCACAGAAACTCTATAGCAGCTTCTAGTACCTAAGGGGCTACAAGCAAGCTGGAGATGGACTTTAGACATGGGCATGGAGTGACAGAACAAGAGGGAATGGCTTTAAACTGACAGAGGACAGGTTTAGATTAGATGTAGGAAAGAAATTCTTCCCTGTGAGGGTGGTGAGGCCCTGGCACAAGTTGCCCAGAGGAGCTGTGGTAGCCCCATCCCTGGAAGTGTCCAAGGCCAGGGTGGACAGGGCTTGGAGCAACCTGTGACAGTGGAAGGTGCCCCTACCCTTGGCTGGGGGGTGGAACTGGGTGATCTGTAATGTCCCAACACAAACCATTCCACGATTCTATGAAGAAGCTGTAATTACAGACACCCCACAAAACCAGCAAGTTTGCAGTTTCACTCCTCCTGCTCTAACACCAGCTCTGGGACTTGCCAGAGAAAGGCAGAGGAGTGCAGGATGCTTTGGTGAGCAGAGGAAAGGAGGGGAAGAACGTAGAGCAGATTCATCCTTTCTCAAACCTAACTTTGTAGCAGATGTACTGTGGTCACAGGCAAGCAAACAAGGGAAAAGGTCTTGAAGTACAGAACAAGTAGATCAGACGCAACATCCCCGGAGTCTCTGAGGCAGATGAGCCCTTATGCTTTTGGAAGCCAGCCAAGCCAGGGCCTTTCATGATCTTCTGTCTCCTAGCTCCTCTTGAAACGAGTGTCTAATTACTGGGGTTTTGGTGGCATAGTCCAGAAAGTAAGCAAAAATAGAATACTGAACTAAATGAACTCATCCTGTGGGAAGATTTCTATGCTCTCTTCCTTTTTTTTTAAGCACTGTGCAATTTGAACAGTACATAATTGCAACACTACTGGCAAAGGCAGGTCTTTTGTAGGAAAGAAAAGTGTATTTCTTGAGTAACAATGGGAAGCTGAAGAGACAAAAAGGTCTGGGCATTCACAGCAGTTATCAGCCGAGCCTGGCTCACAGCAGTCCTTTGATTGGTGACAAGCATCGACCCTGCTCCCACCTGCAGAAGCTGTTTCCTGACCGGATTACAGCACACTCACTACGCTACGATCCATCATTCTTGGCGAGAAGCAGGGGGATGTCAGCCAGCAGCAAGCTGAGACCACAGAGGAATAAGATAAATGAACTACATCGTCTGTGATGTCCAGCAACAGCAGAGCCACCTGAAACTCAAAGGTGCTCACGTGGCCCTACTTGTTGCATTACTGCAGGTGTGCAAACCTGCAGCAGAAGAGTGGAAAGAGGCAGCCAAAAGTGGGGTCTTTGGTGAAGAGCTAATGTACAGAATGAGTGGTGGCAACCCAGATTCACTTCACCAAGACAGCAGCCAGCTCTGTGCCATGACAGTGGATCAGGAGTGCCAGTCTGATGGGTGATCAGAAGGGAGAGACACCAGCAGGAGCTCTGAAACAACTGCAGCCAGAGCCAGAATAGGATATCTTGTATCCCAGGAGAGAATATTTATAAACCACGCTGCAATATTCTGGTGTGTTTAAAGAGTACAAAAAAGATCCCCTTAATTCTACATTGCAGGATAAAGGAGTCTACAGAATCCTTCCCATGGAAACTGCTTAGTTCTCATTCTTGCTTGAGAGTTTCTCCAGGAATTGAAGTGTAAATGTCTAAACAATTGTCCTGCTTTCATTGGATACCTCTCAGCAGCAGCAGCAATACAGATTCTGCTTCCAGAATCTACCTTAATTTTGGGGATTTTTACAAAACTTCGGTTGCTGGAGAAAAAGAATGTTTAAAAAATAATATGTGGGAATATTAAGCACTGATATTTCATCTCTCTTTAAAGAGATTTTTAATAAATTATATGAAAAGATTTTATATTTGGATAATGAGTTCATCTCTAGCATTTCACAGATGTGTGCTATTTAAGTACTTCTGCAGAAAGATCATACACTCAAACATGGCCTTTGATTAGTCTTGCCTCATCTCCCATATTAGAAAGGACAAATGTTCATAGAAAAAAAAAGAAAAAAGAGAGTATTTCTCTTTGCATTAGCTACCCCTGAAAATATCACACCCATGATCTGGTATGGGTTCTGGAAAGCAAGGTGAATTCTGTTCCTGTCATGAGAACAGTCTGGCATATTAACCATGGGTCTCTAAGTTCTGCTTTCTAGTACCTGGTATGTGTTACTCAGAGTAACAATTTGATTTTGTCAAAGAATGCCAGTTTGAGATAAAAGGAAGAAGCAGAAATAAGTCTGCTCTCCTGTAGATTAGTGTACCTGGCACTGTCAGGAGCAGTAAGAGACATTTCTTGCAGTTAAATTAACAACTTGCGTGAACATACACAAAGAGATAACCTCCCACTGAAGATTTGGCCATTCAAAGTACATTCTCTCAACATACCCGTACTAACTTGAAGAGTGCCACACTATTATTTTCATCAAGCCCTCCCCACTTTGTACAGCTCCTTTGCAAATAACACTCTGCAACCCAGCTTCTAGTTAGTGACTGAGGCCAGCCCAGCAGAACCCGATCACTGAAGACACCATGTTAAAGGTACCTTTTTAGTCCATCGTTTTACCCCATTATATCCTTTGGTTACAAGCTGTCTATGAAAAAAGCTGTTAAAGAAATGAACCTAAAAAGAGAGAGAGAGAGTAGGAATGAGCACAGAAATTTTCATGCACAGTCATTCCCCTTCCCCCAGGATAATTTATACAAAACAACTTGTAATGAGGCAATATTTAATGCAGGTTTAGAAACAGAACCCCAGTAGGGACAAACAGAGGCTGTGCCAAGCCTCAACTATTGCTGTTCTTCAACAAGCTAGTAAAATAAGCCTTATTTCCCTGTAATATATGACGTGACCCACTGCAACATTTATATTTAAATTTTTCTATCTCCAGGCATATCATGTTTAATTTTTTTGTTGGGGACAGACTTGGGACAAAAACACCAGGACAAGGAGTTAGTTTTTGTTGTTCTTTACAGGGATCAAAGTAGAGACCACTGGACTGGAAAAGTGGGGGTGGTGGAGAAGAGAGTAATGTCCAGCTTTAGTTGCTGAAAGCTGAGACTTAAAAAAAGAAAATTGATCAAAACAGTTATGAGATTTAGTCCAACAACACTGTCTTTGGTATTCAACTACTATGACCAGCTCCTGACAAGAACAATATTCTGCTACTGAGAAGTATTTTTAAGGTATGACAGATCCATTTGGTAAGTAAAAACCTACATTTATGACAAAAAAATGCAAGCTTATGCAAAAGAAAAAAAATTAGCTCCAGGTTAACACTATTATTCCTTGTGCTTAGCTTCTTGCAATTATAGGAACAGATTAATACAAATAGAAATCTGCAACATCTGTTTTTAATAATTCTGCTAGCGTAGAAGTAGTAGAAGGCTTGAGTTGTTACTTGAAAAAAGAAGCTAGAAAATTCAGCATCTGAGAACACAGTCTAACACCCATTAGCAATGCCAACAGACTTCAAACCCACATTCTGAGGTACCCGCACAAAATCTCCCATGAGGATTTCAATTATGCACTACGAAGAAAAAGCAGACACAAGCAAACAGATACAATCTCCAATACCCCAAGCTTAGCACACACTCAGGAAGTATGGAGAATACTAATGAAGAATCACCATCACCTCCAATCAAAGCAACAATGCTCTTTCTTCTGAGTTTGAAAATTTTAAGAGTTACATTGTGCAGTTCATCTAAGAATGGCTTTGTTTGGTTCTTCCTTTGTGGTATCACCTGAAAATTGTTCTGCCTTACTAGTAAACAGATGGGTTTTTATAATTGTCACTGCTGCAAAATTAGACACAGAATGGAGGGTGGGGGGGTTGTTATCCTGATTACTTTTTTTTTTTTTTTGCTTTCTTTTTCTCAACTGCCACCAACAGTTAGGCACTGCAGTTGCAAGCAAAGCTGTAAGCATTCTGTTGAGGATGAACAAAACAGAGTCCTGCAGAGTCAATACTGCCAAGGAACCAAGCAGCTCCACACAAATTCACATTCACCAGGCAGGCAGCTGACACAGCTTGAGCTGTTACAGCCCCCACAGCTACGATGTGGGCGGGAGGGTGAGTGCAAGCAGCACATGTGCATGGTTCAGATGCTTGCACTCATGGTTTGTCATCTCAGCAGAAATCCATCTTCATCAGAAATTTTAGCTGAAACACAGACTTGTGAGCAAAGGCATGAATACTGCACTTTAGAAGCAGATAAGCTGGAAACAGAAACCTCTAGGGAAGAAAGGAGAGTGGTATGGGCCAAAACAGGGCATGTGTCTTCTACAGGTGCATCAGTAACATCAGGTTACCACAGAGACACCTGCAGAGCTAATTCAGTCAGTTCCTGAAACAACAACAGCAGCACTGGAAAGGGTAAAGGAAAGGTAGAAAATTTGAGCGGCACATAGCAACAAATTATAATGGAACCACTCAAAACATCACTGAGTTGAATCTCAATTCTATATCTGAAGTGTGTGAAGTTTCACCCTTCCCTCTCCATCTGTCATTAGGTACACTTGCATAATAACAAAACCCCCTCACCTTTTCAGGGACTGCATCCATTACGAGTTCACCATACATATTAATGATCTGTAAGAATCAGTAAATAGTTAAATACATACATCACAATTTTTTAAGACCCAAATTCACACACGCCCAGAAAACACAGGCTCCTACCCGCTTAAACCAGCAATATGGAGAGGAGTCTTTATAGCCACATTGTCTGAAGGACAAGTACTCTGCAAGTAATAGTGGTTGGCCTGGAGAGAGACTGTAACTGGCTGCTTGAAGTCTGCCTCAATCTTAAATGCAGTTTAATTCAATTTAAGTCTACTGGTGCATGCCCTGGGCTCTGCAGTCTTCCTGGTTTTTTGGCTGTGGGCCACAGTTTGCTATTTCATTCTGTCATTCTTGTAATCTGCTCAAGATGGGGATGGGGAAAGTTACTAAAACCTACATGAGTAGCAACTATTTTATCAAAATAGTGCAGTATCATTTCTTTAAAAGGAAACAGTCTAGTTGTGACACCTCCCAGCTTCCACACTTCCTGCACCTGTCACTGTAAAAGCTGCTCACCACTCTTTTTACTTGTCAAGTGTAAAGTAAGGACAGTCCACCTGTAATGTCAGCAGAAGGTATACAAGTGTATACTCCAACATAAATGGGCTAAAAAGGGTTAGGGAAGCACATAAACACCAAGCATCTCTGACCTGGTCATTCAGCCAGTTCTGGCCTTCCAGTGTAGCCAAATCATCCATATCTAGCATGTGCTTATTATAGAAGACCCGGAAATTACAAGTGGAGGTTTTTGGATGTTTTTCCCGATACTTCATGATTTCCCTGGTGATAAAAGGTTTTCTAAAACAGGATTGAAAAGGTAGAGAAATATCAAGTCAAGGCCATGACAAATGGTCTTCTGTTCTGCTAGTTGTTAGATGTGGAGCATGCAGTATCAATGCAAGTGATTTGTCTTTACCAGGTGTAGAATGTGATACTGCTACACACCTATGGGAGAAATCTTCATTAAAGACTTCTTTTAATCTTCCCATGACATCTTTCTCACAGAGTGGTACTAAACTGCCATACTTCTTCATAACTTCATCTAGGAATCCTTTAAATATACCAGAAAAATGAAAGTGCATACATATAAAAACCTTCTGAGTTCACCAGTCCAATAAAGCTCTTAGTTCTTACAAGTACAAGCAGCAGTCAATCTGCACCCAACCAACACGCAGCACCACACACGGCAAGTATATATTTAAGAAAACTAAGCTCAAATTGGCAATATTAAATAAAAGCGGGGGTAGGGGAACAAGGACAAAAATAAAAATGCATGAATCTGATCACTCAGCTTTACAGGAAAAGATCATTCCCTGTTCTTGCCATATACATACATACCTACTTGAAACTAATTATACCAGTGCTAGAGAAGAATCCCTTTCCTACTTCAATTAGCATTTTAAATCATTTTACTGCAACGTGAAAAGCCATCACTTCCTGCAACAGGTTTCACTGAAAAGCCAGTATCCTGTCCTTATGGCAGGCAGAATGACTCTCCTCAAATGCAGGCAGCTGGAGCTGGCAGCGTTTGCAGTCTGCTCAGTTCCGCTGCCACACCACAGTAAACGGAACAGACGTCAGACAGACTCACAGCAAGTTTAACTCCTTTACCCTTGTATCCTAGGGATGGCATTTGAGGTGACACAGATAGCCATGTCAGCCTGTCATTGCCCAGGAAAGCACTGAGCAACCACAACACCCGAAACAAAAGGTATTAACTTGGAAATAATGAAGATATGAATGCTGTAGGAATTGAAACACCTAGGAAATACTTTTTTCTTCCTCAAACACAAGACTGGGGATATAAATTCCACACAAGCATCCAAAACCACTCTGAGAATGAAAGAGAATGGAGAACAGGATTTTAACACCCACTGGTAAACAAGAGAAAAAAAAAGCCAAGTTGTCCAGCTCTCTGAAAACGAATTTTCAGATGCAGCAGAAAACATGTGCTCTTTGTGCAGAAAGTTGGAGTGTACAGAAAGCTGGATCTGAGATCAGAGTCCAGGGAAACTGCACTAATCCAAAGTCCAGGACTCTTCTGAGGCCAGGGTGTGATGGTAGAGAGCATCACTGTGTGCTTACTAAGGCTTTAACATTTCCTGGAAACTTTCAAGATCAGGATAGGAAGAAGCAAAATGACAGAAACAATGGACAAAAACAGTGCCAGAACAGCAGTAAGAATAAAAACCAAAGGAGAGAGACGAAGGAAAAAACCCGAAACACAATGAGCTGAGAACAGCAGTGAAGATGTAACAAGAAGTGTGACAGAAGGGAGGAAGGATTGAAGAGATCAGACCACAAGGAAAGATTCTTCATGAGAAAAGAACCTTCCTTGCAACTCTGCCACACATTTGCCTAACAAATTTTATCCCTTACATCCCAGTACACTGTGACAAAGATGACATTTCTCACTCTGGCTATAAGTCTATATAGGCAATGCATGGGGCTTATGAGTGTAACAGACCCAGTTTTAATATATAAAAAATTTTAAAAGCTCTTTATTAAAACACAGAGAAAGGATTGTTCTTGTCATTACAACTAAGGGCAGCAGAAGTCCAGATGTCCAGCTAGATACTGACCTCACTTAGGTTGGTGTAAGTCAAGGAAGAGAATACAAAGTTCAGCCCTGGGGCAAAATCAGTCACCCATCACGAACAGGATTTACCATGGGGCTGTTTGATACCTAATAGCACTTCTGAATGCACTAAGCATTGCAGCCCATTAACATTCAAGTTCAGCTGCTGCAGAGAAATTCAAAACCCGAGAGCAGCCCTAACACTTGCACCTCCTTCATGTTTCTACCCCAGAAACTCTTGCCGGGTTAGCCCTATCTTTTTGGGTGCCGTTAATTATTAACAACACTCCTAAACACACAAGAGTTCCTGTACACAGTTACAGAACAGCTAGAATTCTTCTTCACAGCATTTCAGCTGAGAAAACTCAGAAGTACTATACTATCAGACCACAAAACTTCAACTCTTGCCACCTTGATATGACTTTGGTTCTTGCCTGCTATATAGAAGGACTACATCTCTTTTTATGATGGAAAAACTTTAAAACTCCATTGCAGAAGTGGTCTGTTTACTGGGTTACCACAGTTTCTCTCCATTTCTCACACAGCATCCTGTCCTTGCTGGATCACATAAAGTCAGTCACAGAGAAACACATCCCACACTAACTTGCAGACAAGGATGTGGAAAGCTAACTTCTCTATTGAGGAAGCTCCTTCTTCACATTTTGCTTTAGAGAAATCAATTGTAAGAGTGAAGGACAAAAACGTGGGCAGAAAAATCAGTGCATGTCAAACTTCAAACAATTCCTTGAACCCTAGCTGACACCAGCTTCAGGTTTATTGGACTCTAAAAAGCCAATTTCTCCAAAGGAAATTATCAGAACATCACTGAAGTTACACTGATGGTACAAGATGGCACGTGTTAGTTTACTGCTCTTTACTACGGGTGCAGAGCGCTGCTACAAATAAGTAAGACACCAATTACTATTTTTATCATGTTTCTCTTTAGAGAGACTATCAAATACTGCATGCTCAGCATAGCATAAAAAGATCCCGATGCCTTTTTGCTGAACCTTTGCTAAGGCTAGTCTTGTCGTTTTAAAAAATATGGTCTAACAGGATTCATTAAGCCTACTTTATGAACAATTTGAGAGAAAACTAAGGGACAATGAATAATATTTGACTATGAAAACCTGAGTTTAAGTGATTTAGTTTAAGAGCAAGAGAAGAGACTATAGAGTAGAAGGAAGCATTAGAATAACTAGGATTTTCAAAAACCAAAGTAAGAATAACAATTGTCAACCACTTAAAAACCTGAACCTTTTGATTCCACATGATAAGACATTTAAAATTTCTATCAACAATTTTCCACGAAGATTGCAATTAAACTACACTGTATTCTCTAAAACAAAACAATCTCTTAAAATAGCTTGTCAGATAAACATTCATTTGTCCCTCCTTCATGCAGCTCTCCTCTTTGCAGCCTCACTTCATCAAATGTTATGCTAAGTGACCTTTACAATACACAATAAGAAACCATTTTTATAAAAGAATTAACAGAACATGTAAACTCCACGATACATGCAGCAGTTTTCAGGAACTCCTGGATGCCCTAAGATACGTAAAAGGTATACCACAAAGCCACGTTGCCAGTTGCTCATCAGGCACCCGGGAAGTTTTCTGACTGTTCCTTTTGACTCCCTTCCGAGTTCCTGATTTCAGACCTGTGCTTTCTGGTGAAGGCTCCTCAAGAGGACTTTTACAGTAAGGGTGATCTAGTAATTTTGAACTAAAAATGTCCAAGTTTAAGGAGCCTTCTACTTCCATCTGGCTAGAGCTGTCCTCATTCTGTGTCAGTTCCATGGATAAAGGTCCATTTGCAAAATTATCATTGACATCAGAATCCTGCAAGGAGGATTGCAACAGTGTCATTCCATCTACACCCACAACCTCCTTGGATTCTGCACCATCTTGATCTGAAACAGCAATTTCTTTTCCTGTCGTCACAGAGACGACAATGTCAGAGCAATGATCCTCTGCCAGAGCCCCGTTGGTCTCCACCTGGTGCAAGGTCTCTGCCTCTGGAGAAGCTCTAACACACAGCTCTGGTGGGACAGCATCCACGTTGCCATCCTTCCCTCTGGATTCTGGATCCTCAGAACATGGTTCAGCAGACACATCCTGCGTGTGGCAGATCTCAGGTGCACATATTTCATTCTCCTCTCCTAAAGATTTGGGTGTATTATTGTTCATATCTGATAAGCTGTACCGCTTCCAAAGACGGTTACTTTTAGATTTCCAGTAGGAAAACCAATTACACAATCCACTTTCAGAATCCTGCTGAAGTGTTTCTTGATGGTCCCTTGTAACTTTCTGCACCCACCTTTGCTTGATTTTTCTTAATTTGCAAGTCTTGCTTCTTGCTCGAAGTTTCGGGAATTTTATAATTCTATACCGAAACCTAACCATAGAAAGTTTCTTATGCATCATAAATAAAAATCTCTTTTTTACAGTATGATGGTTAAATTTGGACCTCTTTACTGCTTTCAAGGGGCCACAAGTTCCATTCCACTCCCTTTGCAACAGCATTTCCTTTTATAGTTGTTTAAAACTACCGGGACTGTGTTGCCCTCATCATTATTGCTCTCCCCTCCGCTATATACAAAACCACCTTTCTTTACAGGTAAGGCAGCACCCTCCAGCGAACCACATGAGACATAATGGATATTGCCAGAGAGGCTATTGAGAACAGCAACAGTTTCAAATTTTTCATTCAAGGGATCTTCACTCTGAAAGGATCCATTGTTGAGTTTCCTTACTGCTTCTCCAGACAAGCTTTCGGCTTTATGACAGGGACAGGATCTTTTTGCTCTCAGTAGTTTTGTAAGCAAAGCTGTATGATTCAAGAGTAGGATTTTGAGAGGTTTCTGCATTTAGAAGCACATCAGGAGCCCACCTGTTTTAGAGCTCAAGTGTCTTCCTTCTGCACAGCAGTCTTCTGTACAGTTTGTTGTGACTTAAGCTCACAAATAGCTGAGCACTCTGTCTTTTCTTCTAAGTTAGGAAAAATTGCTTTTGGAAGCAGTATTTCCCAAGCTTCCCAAAACCAGTGGTCCATCTTCCAGACTGGGCCAGCAGCTGACTTCTTTGCCAAAGCAAATGTCTTCTATGGATTTTCATTTTTCTGCTGCATTATGATCTTGAAAAACAGCTGAAAGAATAAGGGAAATGAATTCAGAGTTATCTGGACTGTAACATAATAGCAAAAACACTAAGGTACATTCCTCAGGCCACATGCCTATCTGAAATTCCACCCCTCCTCTAATCACAACCCCACATTCCCTAAGACATTTTCACTTGCACCAAAAGGAAAAACAAGCAACAGTTGCAATGGTTCGGTGTGTAAACAGGCTTTTCTTATTTACTTTCCCTAGAGGTAAAGCAATAAACAGGTAATTCCCACCCATCCCATGCTCTCCATATATAATTCATGACTCCCAAACCTGAGGTTAAACCTCTCTCACTGCCCAGGCCTAGGGCAAGCACAGTTAACCAGCTTGCCTCAAAAGGTTTTTGAAAAACAAAACTTTGGAGTCCAAGTTATCAACAAGTGTGTGCAAGTACCCAACCCCATCAGCACTGTACAAAGGTGCCCTTATTCTGGTGCAAAAAAAGTGAGCACCCTCTGAAAACATTTCACATGCTCACACAAAGTCTTCCTTTAAAGGAACAGCAAAGCACAAACTGCCACAAAAATTTTGATTCTCACTAGACGAAGAATGACACACTTTACTCCATGAAGTAATTGCTCTGTATTTACAGCAACATCTCACTCCATATGACACCATCAGCATCAGCTTCTATAATCAGTGTTTATCTTCGCATTAACAAAGCAGTACCAACACAGCACACCACTTAATCATCTTAAAAAGTCCTTTTCCCACTAAAAACCGGCATCTCTAAGTGTTCAATAAGCATATGTCTGAGACTACACAAGAGTGTAAAGCCTGAATGGTAATATCTGTTTATCTTCATTACATAGCTAAAAATATTAATTAGAAGTTGGAAAAATCCAGAAACAGCAGGGGAAGGCATGAGCAGCACACGCAACATGGGATGCTTCACACAAATTGCCTCAGCATGTACATCCCATCCTATATTTTACAACAGTTTGTATTTTTCTCAGATTCAGAAATGGACTTTGTCCTGTCCCTCTATCAGACTTATTCTGATTTACAAACTATTATAGCAAGTTTTGCCTTAGCCACGTCTGTCCTAATCATTACACATAGGCATGCATAGCTGAGAATAAAGGAGTCTATAAATGAAAATAAAACAATAACAATTGGACTTCTAAGGCAAATATGAATGATACCTGCGAAACTAAGTATTCAAAGTCTGACTTAAGAGGCTCTTCTGCATTTTTCACTCTACTCAGATGCAAACAGCAGCTGTCATTTTTTAAATTTGTTTTTTTTTATGGAGGAGAAGGGAGTGGAAATGCAGAGAGGACAAAGAATATAATTTATCGCTAGGGTAAGATATTCCCATCATGCAGAAAACTGTCCAGAATTCACTGGACCTACAACCTAAAAAGAAGCCTGGCTTCCTCCACTGACAGACGGTACAGCTTAACAGCATAAAAGCACTGCAACAGGGCCTAGCTCTTTTCTAACCCTCTATTACTCATCACACAACTCAGTTATCAGAAAAATCAGGACATAACATCTCATCACAATTTTCTTGTACTTGCTCTTCTAGCACTTACATATTTCTCTACTCTAGATGCAGTTTATGCCTGCTTTTCCACTACAAACTCAACATGTCTGTCTATTGCAAGCAGCACCAACAAAACATTCCTTGAGCAGCCTCAGTAAACATCAGCCAAACCACAGGCTTGCTAGGACAGCTTATTCCAGCCATACTTCATCCAGGTAAAACAAACAAACCCAGACAAATCTCAACATTCTCAACAGAGCCCCACACACAAGGGGCTTCTGCCAACACAGTGGGTGTTGAGCACTCCAAGGAGAGCACAGCAGATGAAGGCAAGGGTTTCATCTTCTCAGGCTCTGCAGTAGGTGCCATATACCTGCCAGTTTTTAAAAACACTCCTGAACAATTTAGAGTCATCGCCTTTCTCCTTGCTCTCCCCCAGCCAAGTCCAACAGCCTCCATGGACACTGCCTCAGACATGGAAAAAGGTTGAGCAATCACTGGATTTCTGAACAGCCACAGATTACGCAGGAGCTGAAATTCCTACAGCTGTTTCACCCATAGGAGACTGAACTAATGATCATGGTGGGAAAACCATTGAACCAGATTCTAGCAAAGGTATGTCCTGACAACAAAAAGGAGCTGAGGCAAACCTGAATTGAGACCAGAGTAGTGCCACAGTTTCAACACAATTGCAACAGCAATGGAAGTAGATCATTTGTTCATTGGTGTCATGAAATCCAGCTTCTTAAAACGACAATAAAGGAAGATGTTAGGAAACCTACTTTAGCTACCTGTTCTTCTGCTGAAGTTTTAACTTATATCATTAAAAAATACTTCACATTGTAACTTAGAGAATTAAAAAATATTTCATGTTTGTCTGTGATGCCCACACCAATTTCTCCACATTATAAAATTTTCTGTACAAAAAAGTTTCTCCTTAAAGTGTGAATAAAGTCGGAGTAAGCCATTTAATCCAAGCAAAGTTTTCTTGCCCTCCCCTCTCCCTTTTCAAAAATAATCAGTTTTGAGTCTGGATCCCCTTAAAGCAAAGGCCTCCAAGGAGCAGTTAATCCCAGTCCTAGGAGCTGAAACAGTTCACTTTTTTAATAGCAGTGTTACTTAGAGTGCCAAAAGATAATCCACACAAAAATATTTAATTAAAGATGCTGCTTGAAGAATTTGCTTTCTACCAGTGCTACAGGAGTATCACTGGGTTCACCTGGCACCATAAACCAGCAAGTCAAAAGGACAGCTTTAAAGTCTACTGCTAGAAAAGGAACTGAAGTGAACAACGTAAAACCAAAAATAAAGCAATCACCCCTCAAAGTTTAAGAGCCTAAAGAGGAAGTGAAATATTTGCAGCATCCATCGACACAGACGAAAAACCTCTGAACTGAGGAACTTGCACCACTAACAGCATCATTTGGCTAGTGTAAGCCACACCTCCACTGCACAAGGATGCTGCCAGTACTACTCCAGGAAACCCCAAACCCAAAAAGTCCAAGATGTACATGTCCCAAAGACTAAAAGTGGAAGAAATTTACCTTAACTCACCCCTTTAGCTGTGTTTGACATACCATCTGCAAACGGTTAAATACTAAAAGGCACAATCTTGTTTGCACTGGACAAAGACAACCCTGAACTGTTACACCTTTGTATTAATGGCAGATTCTGATTATAAATTTGCTTTGCACTCGAATTTTTTAAAAATATATTTGGGAGCCACTCAATTTTCAGAATAGAGACTTATCCCAGGAGCTCTGGTAAGCTACAAGCAAACATGACTGTAGCAACTTGACATCAAGCACTGCACACTTGCCCATGAATGGAGAACACGAGGCCCTCAATCGTCTGTGAGTAACAAATTCAGTGCACACACACACTGTATTTTCCTTAGATCAATTAGCAGCTCGCTGCATTTGCATCTTACATGGCTGCAACTTACATCACCTTCAGTGAAGTTGAGTACGTTGAAAGACATTGTACATTCATATCTTTCTCCCATTATAAGCCTGTTAGTTTAACCACTCACAATGGTTAGTTCTTTGCAGTCCTATTTATTTTTGGCACATTTAGAGACCCCAGGTTTTAACTGAAAAGCACAAACATGGGAAAGGCAGTCCCAGCAAATGCTGCTGACAGGACCTTACCAAAGGTTTCTAGCTGACACCTGAACTGTCAGACCACAGAAACCTTTTGTCCTCATAAGAACAGACCCACAGCACTGCAGAAGAGCTGCTCCTTCACGCTTAGATCACCACAAGCCATCTAGGGCTGTGTCAGGGTGCCCAGTGGATCAAGAGACACATGGAAATTCTAATATAAGAAGCTTGTTTTTAAGAGCATCAGTAATGTCAATAAAGCAAGCAGCCTTGAGAGAGTGGCCTTGTGCAGGCAGGAGTAACTCATGCACCACCTGCTTCCCCGTGAAGCAGTTCTTGCAACATCCATTGAGTTCAGCCTTTCCCAGTGGAGATCTGGGCAGCTCTCAAGGACAGGAGGTAAGCAGGAAAGAGAAAGCCAGCCGGAGACTGTGGTGTGCAGCTGAGATATGCTGTGCAAGAAGATGCCTTCCCTCCCCCAAGCAGAATCCAAAATTGGAAAGAGAGAGAGGAAGCTGGGGAAGGGTGTCTCTCTTCAAACCACCACGTGGCCAGAGCTATGCTGATAAGACCAGGAAGTCTAAAATGACTCAATTAGCACAGGCAGGAGCAGACTCACAGCACTGGCAACTATCTCCTCTTCTCTTTCTCTTCTGACCAGTACAGTTTTGTGGACTGTTAAGCAAACATTTTGTCCCAGAGGTGAAGCAAACCCTAGGGAATGGCACTTTGACAAAACATAACTCATTAGCACAAGACCATACAGAAATAGCCAAAGTCCGAAGTTACTGACTCACAGCAACACAGCAGGGCATGCAGCTGGTGACCTCATGGTCACACTGCAAGGCTTCAACTCCTACAGTTACCATGGACACCTCTCAACCAGCACTTCTGGGAACTAACTCAGTCTCACCTAGCTGCCTACACATCTACTAGATCTAATTCTGGTAAGATGATATGATTTATTTACAGAAACAGCCTCCTTTAGGCTAAACTAGATGAATGAAGATATTTATAATAGATAACAGAACTTTAAAGAGAAATAATGTCACAAATCAGAGACGAAAATTTTCTAGATTAAAGAACTCAAAGATCCTGTCATACAAGCTAGGCATAAGGACATAAATATTTTTTAATCTTCAGGCTTTAGATTGATTATAATTAAATATGACTCAAGCTTGTCCCTTCCTTCCTGCATATCTCTGCAAGGCAGAAGCATGGAAGTAGCTAAAACAAAGCCTATCAAACTTTGCTGTCCAAGCTCTATGAAGGGAACAGAAACTGCTATTTCATTTGAGGTCCTTGCATGTACCTGAGGTCAAGGGTCTCCTCGATGCTTTCTGAAGGCCTTCCTTAAGAGAGGGTGTATTTGCACAAGTACTAAACACATTTTCCTGCAGCTTTTAAAGATGACTTCTCTTCCTGTGTTAGCAACGTGCAAAAATAAGATGAGAGTATTACCAAAGGCAATTCATCTCTCTTTTGAGCTAGAAGTCTGGTCTAGACCAAGTGGAGTTTGGAAATGGTAGAGCACGTTAGTTAAACTCAGTCTTTAGCTGAGGAACACATCTCTGCTGTGCCTGTCCCATGTCTCAGCACCTACAGCTGCTGCTGCTGCTGAGCTTCCCGTCCCTCCTGGCCAGCACAGCCCAGCTTGGAAGGTCTGAGGGAGGGGACAGCAAACAGCACTGGAGCAGATAAGCGCTGTGCTTACACTGCAGAGAGACTGGGAGTCTCCGGGAGCAAAAGACAACTTGGGGGCAGAGGAGCGGGGTCGAGAGACCAATGATGGAAAAACAAAGCTCTTGCAACAACTGAAAATTCCATTCTACAGCTTCCCAACCCCATCAACGCCCCGACTCTCACAGCGTGTAGCCAGGGGGAGCCTCCCCGTGTTGCCCAGGGCACAGCGTCCCTGGATTGTCCCCGACTCCCGCTGGCCCGGTCACAGCCCCGCGGCAGCCCCCGGACAGCGCGGGGCGGGCAGGGCAGGAGGCCGGAGCGCAGGGAGGGCCGGAAGGCAGCACAGCCACACGCGGCGCTCCGC